>JALMQS010000067.1:0-35562 GCA_024734495.1 Forficula auricularia
CTTTCTTAGGGGTCGAGAAAAGTTTCTCTCACGACAGTCGGTAGGGAAATATCATCTGTTGAATTTAAATGATTATTTTTCTGATTATTATAAATTCACTAAAAATTACTGATACCGTCTATAGTTTTGAAATAAATTAATCTTTTGAGGTATTCAAATTTAATATGTCTGAATCTAATAATACTAGGTTAATGGAAGTAAAAATTGGTTATCCTAAAGTAGCGTTTCTTAAACTTTTTCATTCGCGACCCAATTTTTGTTACCCGAGATTATATGTATAGTTTTATAGAATAAACTAACATTTTTATTTGTAAATCATAAAGAAATTACATTTTAAATCAAATTTTTTTAAACATATCTAATATACAGGGGTGCCCACCAACCACTATTTTCATGATACCCTCCCCCCCCCAGTTTCATGAAAAGCAACTTTCGAAATATCTCAAAAACTGCTGAAACTATTTTGATAAAATAAATTGAGGAAAACCATGGTGTTTTTATCTACAAAAAAAGCTTTAAAGAGTGAACGTCAAAAAATTATCTTTAAAAAGATATTAATTGTTTTGTCTGTTAGTAAGTATGTATGATACCAAATTTTGTGTACCTACACTCTAGCTCAAAAACTAGTGTGTATATCAAAACGAAATTTCACATGTGGTTTTCGTCAATTGAAATTAAGAACTGATTAGATTTTGGTTGAAATCAAACAAAAAATTTAGGAGGGGGAGGATAAAAAATTTAAATTATAAAATTTTTAAACTAAAAAAAAAAACAAGAAAATTAGAAATTTCTATAAAGCGTTCCTAAAATAAAAAAAGAGAGTAATTATTTTTTCGATGACTAAATTAGGGGGGGGGGCGTTCCTTAAAAAGTAGAACTATCAATATAAGTCCTAGTCCTTTCGATCCATTTGTACGAAATTTCGCCTATGAAAATGTCTCATTATGTGAAATAGATAGTGGCTCGGAAGAGGTTTAAAAATAGGCGAGAGTGGCCAGGTGTATGGTAAAGTCATGTGGATGGCCACATCAGCTTATTTTGAATTTATTTTTGGTCGCTGCCCAATATAATTTTTTCATTGTTATTATTTTATTTTTTTCGACCCCAAAATTTAGTTACGTGTCTCAAAATGGGGTGGTTTCGGCCATTGGCGTAGTTAGAGAGTAGGGGCTGCAACCGGCTAGCTGATTATCATCACAAGGTTGGAATTTCGGTAAACCGATTAGAAATCAACTAATTTTTTAATAGAATTGACAAATCATTCTACTTCATAAGAATTGAATAGAAATGACAATAGAATTGACAAATCATTCTACTTCAATTTCACCATTACTGCCTAACCCTTTGAGGCAAACAAAGTCATTTAACTATAAGTACATTTAATTTGTTAAGTTAATATGCGAGAAATGTCTAAAATCAATAGTTTACGAGTTATGTAGGTAAATGTAAATATTTGTCAATATAAAATTCATAGCCTAATGAATTGGACAGGCAAATCAAAAAATATGCAATTTGGTTGATGACACAGATTTCAATAAAAAATTTCACATTCAATCTAAGGAGCATCCTTTATCTAAAACGCTTTTATTTTTGTAAAAAAATGTTTACTTTTCTCAGAAAAAATTATTTAATTTTGAATGTTTAATCCTCTCTACTCTAGATATTTAAATAGTCATCTGAACTAATTATACATTATGAACTTTCTTTTAGTAAATTAAATTATCAACATGTCGTTTTTAGCATGTGCAATCTCGGGAAATCTTTCTCGAAACTGTTTTTGGATACTTTTTTCCATTTCGGGATCCTTTGGTTCTACCACTACAACCTTTACTACGTTTTCTTCAGTTGTCAAAGGGTTTCCAGGGACAATTTTGGTGTTTTTATATATTTCATCAGGCCATCTTACCCTCTTGGCTAACTTCCATTTTTCTACAGTGTTTATTTCTTGAAGCGATTTTAGCTCGTCAGAAGAACTATTTTGGAACCATGGGTTTGTTTGAGTAGCTGTGTCCGTTTTCTCTATTATACCATTTGTTTGACAGTCGACGTCATATTTTGGTGTTTCGATTTTTTCCAATTTGTGGGATTGTAGCCAGTCCTTTACAGATTTTCGATTTAGAGTTTCGGCTCCTCGTCTTAGTCCAATCACAAGTTCTTTTATTTCTCTTTTGGTGTTTGGGCTCTCCCCAATTATTTTGTTTAGGGAGTTAATGTTTTTAGAGAAGAGTTCCAATGCCTCAAATATTATAAAGGCTATTGGGTCTTCTTTTTTTTTAATTATTTCTTCTTTTTCTTGGGGTCTAGTTTCACTAATCTTCCTTTTTTTCCCAGTATTAAGGGAATCACACCTTTTAAGTTTGCTTATTAGATTTAGTCTGCTATGTGCCCCTGGTCTCGGCGAAGGTAGGTTTTGAGCTTCCCCTGTATTTCCAGTAATGGTTCTGTGCACCTCGGCCTGGCTCTCCACCGAATGTGCATCGCGGTCACTTGATGACGGTCGGGAGGGGCCCGCGCTAACGCCCCTAACACCGACCGGAACTGGGCATCCGAATCCCTGCTCCCTAACTTCTTCTTCCCTCTTATCACTCATCTTCTGGTCTTTCCCATTGTCTGCATTTTTTACCTTCTGCCAGGTATAGTATTCGGCCGGCTGTTCCAGCTCAGACGCCGACCAGATAGCCGCCCGCTCCGGGTTAGACGCTATCTGGATTTAATGAGTGTTTTTTGGTCCGCGAGAGCTATTTCATTTCGCCCCTGCCACCCACTATCTGGGAGGCGTTCCCCTATCCGCCACCCGGGGACCCGCCCGATGGAGGAAACACACAAAACCCCACACCATTCTTACTTAAGTTAGGTTAAATGAGCTATATTAAAAACGATCAAATGAATAAATTTTAAAGAATTTAAAATTAAAAAAAAGTACTATTTTTACTATAGAGTAAAGTACTTTAAAATATGATTTTACTAAAAACTTTATTTACCTTGCGATGATAAATATTGATTATCTTTAAGGTTGAAATTTCGGCAAACCGATTAGAAATCAACTAATTCTTTAATAGAATTGACAAATTTTAAAATAATTTAATGAGAAATACATAAGTGATGTCTCGTAATAATGGAGTTTTAATTTTTCTAGGGGGAACAATGAGATTTGTAGGGAGATTAATTTCCACTTCATTTCACCATTACTGCCTAACCCTTTGAGGCAAACAAAGTCATTTAACTATAAGTACATTTAATTTGTTAAGTTAATGTGGGAGAAATGTCTAAAATCAATAGTTTACGAGTTATGTAGGTGAATGTAAATATTTGTCAAAATAAAATTCTAGCCTAATGAATTGGACAGGTAAATCAAAAAATATGGAATTTGGTTGATAACACGGATTTCAATAAAAAATTTCACATTCAATCTAAGGGGCATCCTTTACCTAAAACGCTTGTATTTTTGTAAAAAAATGTTTACCTTTCTCAGAAAAATTATTTAATTTTGAATGTTTAATCCTCTCTACTCTAGATATTTAAATAGTCATCTGAACTAATTATACATTATGAACTTTCTTTTAGTAAATTAAATTATCAACATGTTTTTTCAATAGAATTTTTTTATTTGTAAAATACCTAGGGCTCTAGAGCAATATTTATCCAATTTTCCACTCAAATTTCACCATTAATGCCTAACCCTTTGAGTTACACAAATTTTTAAAATGACCTTTATTAAACAAAATTTAATTTTCATTAGAAAAGTTCATATAAAATGTCTGAAATCAATAGTTTACGAGAGATTCCAATATTGTAGAAGAATGGACTTTAAAATAATGTGTCTCTGATCTCTACACAACCTCTCGATATACCAGAAGAAAAGAATTATAAATGAGAAAGAAATCGATTTTATTTTATCGATTTAATCAACCGGGAAGTTCACATTATCTGTCTAATATAAGAAGATAGAATTTTGGTTAAGAATTCCGTAGTTTAAAAGATATTGTCTGAAAAGATTCAATTTCTTCTCTCCAGGAGCGAATCAACTAGAAATAGCAAAAAGTTTTATTTTTTTGCTCATTAGAAATTTATTCAAATTTATTGAAATTTCATATCTGTGAGTTAGGGTCATTTATCTTTTATATAAAAAAATTATTATTAGGAAATTTGCATTTTAAAGGATACTTTATTTGAAGTCCAATTTGAAAAAACGCTAATAACTCCAATGAAATTTTTTTTTAAATATAAAATTAATACATATTATAAAACAATTAATTATTAATAATCTACTTCAATTTTGAACGAAATCGCTTCAGTACTTGTTGAGCAAATGGTCAAAAACCTTTAAATCCGCCATGAAAGGCCGTTTTAGAAGCATTTTAAAAATCCACCCCCATGCCACAAGTCAATGTTTCCGTTTCATATGACTTTTTAAAAAAAAACATCGTTTTTGAGATGGTTCTGATGGTTTTTGACCATTTTCTCAAAAAGTACTGAAGCGATTTTGTTCAAAATTGAACTCAATTATTCATTATTAATTGTTTTATAATATGTATTAATTTCATATTTTTAAAAAAGTTTCAACCGAGTTATTAGCGTTATTTCAGATTAGTCTTCAAATAAACTATCCTTTAAAATGCAAATTTCCTAATAATAATTATTTAATATAAAAGATAAATTAAAATAACACAGAGATATGATATTTCAATAGATTTGAATAAATATCTAAGGAGAAAAAATAAAACTTTTTGCTATTTCTAGTTGATTCGCTTCCGGAGAGAAGTAATTGAATCTTTTCATACAATTTCTTTTAAACTACAAATTTCTTAATCAAAATGTTATTTTATTATATAATAGACATACTGTGAACCTTCAGATAGATGAAATCGATAAAATAAGACAATTTTCTCTCTCATTTATAATTCCTTGTTTTCTGTTTTATCAAGAGGCTGGGTCGCATGTCACCCGTCATCAGCGAGTTAGTTACGGTTTTCTAGCTTTTTACCATTTTCTTAAAAACTAATCAATCCATTTCATTCCAAAATTGAATATAATTATTAATAATCGATTGTTTTACAATATTTATTAATTTCATATTTTTAAAAATTATTTCAAAGTAGTAATTAGCGTTTTTTTAAATTAGACTTCAAATAAACTACCCTTTAAAATGCAAATATTCTAATAAAAACTATTTGATATAAAAGATAAAAGAAAATATTTCATAGATATGAAATTTCAATAGATTTAATTGAATATGTGATGAGGAATAAATTAAACCCTTTTGCCATTTCTAATCGACTCGCTGCCCTAGTGAAGAAACTGAATGTTTTCATAACATTTCATTTAAACTACAAAATTCTTAATTGAAATGCTATTTTCTTATATTAGAATGATTACGTGTACCTTCACATAGATTAAATCGATAAAATAAGATCGTTTTCTTTCTCATTTATAAATCTTTTGGTCTGGTTTATGGTAGAAGGTTGAGACACAAGCCTCTCGACATATAGGGATCACGTCATTTCATCAAGTCCAATTCAATATACCCTAGTGAAATATCTTTTAATATATTTAAATGTGAGAATATTTAATATAATAAATAAATAAAATAATTTAAATATTCGATTATATGTATTATATATAAACATCAGGTAGGTTTGGCAACCAACGGCCCAAGACTCAGAGGACTAGAGGAAAGCTATTTTCATATTATTAGTATTTAATTGAAATTATTTATTATTTTATTATGTCATTATAAAAGCACAAGGTGTTGTGAATTTACTATTAATTGAAATTGATTAAATAAGATCGCTTTCTTTCTTAGGTCTCGAGAGAATAAGCTTTTCTCAAGACATTCGGTAGAGAAATCTCATAAACATATTGAATTTTAAGGATTATTTTTCTGATTATTATAAATTCACTAAAAATTACTGGTACCGTCTACAGTTTTGAAATAAATTAATCTTTTCAGATATTCAAATTTAATATGCCTATATAAATATATGATCTACAGCACTGAGGACTGGCGACAAGGAGCACTCTCAGGGGCTCAGGACTCAGAAAACAATTATTATATTAGTAGTATCGAATAAATAATTCTATTATTAAATAAAATAATGCCTTAGAAGAAAGTCATTCAAAAAAAAAATAATAATGATTTTAAAGCATTTATTTAAATGATAGGATTGATTGTTTTATTATAAGATGAGAATTTAATGGTAAAAGGAGACATCGAAAAAGTTATTATACACAAACTTTTTGACTTTAATATTTTTCTAGACTATAACTTTGATTTGTATTTGGCATCCTTGCAATGCCTTAGCTCTTAAGAAAGTAGATCATTCAATCCGTGTTTTTTTTTAGTAATGTTCCTTGATTAAGATTCTAATGAAAGAATCGCTCATCCGCACATATATTAAATAATTAAAAAAGTTAAAATTTATTTACCCTAAGGCCCTATTCTAGAAACGGCACTGCACTTTATTATTTTTCTAGACTATAACTGTATGTTTTTTTGTCAATGTATTTTTATTCTATTTTAAATAGGGACAATTTTAGTATAATTAACAAATAATAAATCTGAAAAATTTGGGTAGCGTTGCGGGGTCGTGCAGTATTGTAGTTCCCCCACTGGTTCGACTGTATGAATCATTTATCTATGTATCAAACTTTAAATTTGAGGAAAAGTCTAACTTTTTTAATATTCGGTGCGCTGTTTGCAGTTTCGTTGAATTAATAATTTGATGATTAATATATCTAAATCTTATTTTCATTTCGAATTAACATTATAGAGTCAAAAGCCTATAAACATAATATATTTTTAATTTCTATAGAAATTAAGAAATTTTCTAATAGTCTGAAATAGGCTTGGACTTGTTTTTGGCATCTTTTTCTTCGTTATGATTCTAATGAATAAATCGCTCATTCGCGTATTTATTAAATAATAAAAAGTGAAAACTTATTTACATTAGCTAGCAAGCCCAAAATCTAATTAGCTGACTGGATTGGAAATACAAATATTTTAGCACAAGTACGAACGACTCTTCGTTCTTAAATTATCCTGAGTGTCTGAATCCAGACACACAGACAAAATGATTTTTCTTATTTTTCAAGACAATGAGCAAAAAAGAGAAAAAGATTAAAATTTTCCCTTAAATCTAATACTAGGGTAATAGAAGTAAAAATCGGTTTGCCTAAAGCAGCGCAACTTAAACTTTTTCATTCGCTTACCCAATTATGATTGAGAAAATTTTTGTTACCCCCAGGTTATATATAGGTATAGTTATATAGAAAAACTAACATTTTTACTAGTAAATCATAAAGAAATTTACGATATTTTAAAGCAAATCTTTTTTAAACATATCTATTATATTCGTACAGGGGGCCTACTAACCCCTACTTCATAACACCATCTAACCCAGTTTCATGGAAATCAACCCCCCCCCCCCCCCCCCCCACACTTTCAATAAAATTACCCCCTCCATCCATTTTATTAACTTCTAAAGAATTAGAATTTTTTTTATTAAAGAACTCTTTTTTCATTCATTTTTTCAAAATATCTCAAAAACCGCTGAAATTATTTTGATAAAATAAATTGAGCGAAACCATGGAATTTTTTTCTACAAAAAAGCTTTAATGAGTGAGTTTCAAAAAATGATCTTTTTCGAGATATTAATTGTTTTGTCTTTTAGTAAGTATGTATGTTACCAAATTTTGTGTACCTACAGACCGACACTCTAGCTCAAAAACTAATGTGAATATCAAAACGAAATTTCACGTGTAGTTTTTGTACATTGAGATTAAGAACTGATTAGAATTTGGTTGAAATCGAAACAAAAATTAATGCAGGGGGTGGGTTTAAAAAATTTAATTTATAAAATTTTTAAACTAAACAAATAAAAAAATAGAAATTAATATAAAACGATTTTAAAATAAAAAAAGAGATTAAATTCGCATTGGATAAAGTAAAAATATCGCCCAAGTTTCAAGTCTATCTCAATTTTAGCCTGTCCCGCAAGTTTTCCATCTAAATTACATGGGGTTTTTGCCATTGAAAAGATCAATTTTTTTATTCCGGCCAAAGTAATGGTTCAAAAAATTTGAAAATCTGTAGACTTCATCTGTATAATAATAGCTATCGTTCAGAATTTTTAGATTTTTAGCTATTATAATTTTAGATTTACAGCTAGATAAAAAACTGTCTATCTTAGTGTTAGTAAGTTATAGACTCCAAGAATTATAATAGCTAAAAATCTGTAAAAATTCTGAAGGATATCTACTAGTATAAGAATAAAGTCTACAGTTTCAAATTTTTTGAATTATTACTTGGCTGGAATAAAAATTGATCGTTCAATGGTTCAATGCCTAAAACTCCATGTTATTTAGATGGGAAAATTGCATCGCTGTGCGGCACAGGTTAAAATTGAGATAGACTTGAAACATGCGAGATACTTTTTTTTTTATTTCGAACCATATGATCCTCTAAAAATTCGAAAATATCCAAAATAAGGACCATCCTAATGGACACCCTAGTTAAAGCTAACAAATTTTCCGGATCCTTGTTCTAAAGGAATTTTGACTTACTAATTCTAATAAATTCAATCTAAAGTAAAATAACAGAATCCTAATGAATTATCCTTCTTCTAGCCTAGTGTTTAATTATTAATGCAGATTACTTCAGAACACATTTTAATATTTAAAAGCTTAGACTGGATTCATAATTAGTAGAGATTGTGGTGTTGGTGCAAGGTGAAACATCTTTAATAAAGATAAGAGTAAATAAATATTATATGTAATATTCATTTACTATGAGTTAAGGATTCTTGGTAACGCATTTTAATGTGAAACAAATGAGCAAGAATCCTTAACTCATAGTAAATGAATATTGCATATAATATTTATTTACTCTTATCTTTATTGCAATATTCATTTACTATGAGTTAAGGATTCTTGGTCACTTCTTCACATTAAAATGTGACCAAGAATCCTTAACTCATAGTAAATGAATATTGCATATAATATTTATTTCTTTATTAGCTGGATTCTTTTTATAAAATTTCAATTAAACTCAAATTCTTAAATGAAATCCTATTTTATTATGAAAGAGACTACAAATAAATGAAATTGATCACATAAGATAGGTTATAGTGTTGTTTTTTATCATTTATTTATCTTTTGTCCTATTTTATCGCGATTTGAGACGCAAGGCATTTCAAGAGACGATCGTAGAGAAGTAGAAACTTATTATTTATTCCATAGGCTGTGGCTTAAAGATTTATTAATATAGGGCTCGAAATTCTCTATGATAATCTGTTTACTAAATCGTTGAATTTATTGTAAAAATGTTGTTGCTAAGACTGATTTTCTTTCAAATTTTATTGTACTGTTTTTTTATTATATGCTCTCAGATCCAGACGAAGACGGCTTTAGAGATACTTGCTGTAAAACCTTTTATTCCTATAAACTACAGCGACTATTTCTATTCTGAAAACTTTTATAAAAGATAAATAAATATGTCTATTTTAATTTTATCTTTTATTTATTCAAAATATTTTTTTGATCACAATAATAAAAACAAAAAAAATGAAATATAAATCAGTCAATTTTTGCTTAACTCTAAAAGGTTAACTATTTGAAAGTTTGTAATACATTTATAATATGAACATTGAATTAACATTTTATTATAAATCTCACTGGTTATATAAGTTGGTTATAAATTTAGAATGTATATTAGAAGCTAATATATGTAATAAATAATATACAATCTGATAGATAAATGGTATAAATAAAATGTGAATTTGAATCATTGAAAAAAGAATTTTTTTCATGTTACCTTATTTCTACATTCAAATAGTTTTTATTATAATTTGCTACAGGTTATTTATGATCGTTAAATTTAAAGATAACAATGGATAAACTAGAAGTATATATTATAATCATGATTACATACAAGTAGGTAAGTTTGAATGGAAATATACCAATTAGCGGAAATTTTTTTACAAATTATGGTTTTATTTTAAAGAGATTATTATTATTATTTTTTTTTTAATATATTATTCAAATAAGTGTTATAAATTTAAAAGAATAAAGAAACTTAATTTAAATAAAAAAAATTTTTAGTAAACAGCACAGAATATAGTTTTTGCCATGAAGTCTTTATAAATTAGGCAAGTTCTGAAATTCAATGTTCTATCTATTCGCTTAATTAATGAGCAACGCTGCTGAACCGATTAACTATTTTACTTAAAAAGGCCGTTTAGTTGATTAAAGTTAAAGTATAATAGTAAATATAAACAATGAACCCTCATTTTGAACCTCTAGGGATTAATGGTGGTAAATATCCGCGAGACCTCTAAACTTTTAACATCTCGCTAGGGTGAAATTCGGGGTTGAATTTAGCCTTGTTCAACATGTGCAGTTAATCAGGGCAGCAAAATATAGATAGCAGTAAATAGATGATAATTTTGTATTGTTTTTATCACTATGAAACCCGAATTAGATTAGCGTTCAGGCATTAAAATAGTATGATACTATTATATTAGTGCAATATATTTTTTACTAACTTTGGAGGTTTCTATGACATGATTTTTTATATGGGCTTTTAGATTGTAGGGTTTACCATAAATTTTTGTCTTCATAATAATTTATAAATTTTAAATTGTTTAAAGTGGTGAGTATTCAGTTAAATGTACATACTTCAATCCAGTTTAAAATTGATTATACAACTCATTGTTGGTAGTCTGTAAAGGGATGACGATGCTGAAGTTTAGCTGAGGGAAGAGTGGACGTAAAATAAATGACTGTACGGAGACGCCATATATCCTAAATACGGGCCTGTTGGTATGAGATCAACTATTCAGTATTCACAAACATTTAAAAAAATATGATATATATAAAATGATAGATAGATAAGGTTTTAAGGATGAATAGTGTAAGGTGACCGACCGACCTAGTGATCTATTTTACTCTTATATAAAATGATATATAATAATCAAAGATACTCAATTAAATAAATGTTTGTTGAGGTATTTTACTTAACAAAGATATTTTGTATATGAATCAGCACCTTATTGGTTGGGAAATAATTTCCATATTCCAAGGATTTAAGGTTTTGTTTGCTTTTTCTAATGAATAAAAAGGAACACTAAAGAAATTAAATATTTTGAATATAGACAATGAATGGAATTTCTGATATGCACTGTAAAAATATTTTCTGCTAAAATCTTTAAATTAAATTCTTTTTACTAAAATTATGTTGATTTAAGAGAGGATCTTTGTCTTTAAATTTTAAAAATAGGAATGAAAGCTAATTTGTTGGTTTAAAAATGGCATTTATATTATGAACTAATATTTCATTGATAAAGGGAGAGATTCTCCAGAAACGTTTGGGTGTTATTAAACGTTTGAAGACCCAAACGCATTAAAACTTTGTTTAAGTTTAAAATGAAAAAGTCATATAAACAAATATGCCAAATGCAAACAAAGAGGGCTAAACTTCCTAAATTTAACAGAAGGCGGAGTATATAACCCCTAAACTATTAGTTCTACGAAAAATTACGTAGAGGGTCCAGGAGGGGCTATGATAGGGTGGTGGGGGTGGATGATGATTAGAAGGGAAAGTGTCCAGGGGGTGAAGCCTCCTGGTTAGCAAGATGCCATATCCAGAGGCGTTTTAAATACTTGTATTGTCAATTCTGCTTATCTCTGCTGTAAACCAACCAACAATTCATTAATCAATTAATTTCAGAACTTGCCCTTTTTCTAACGTTTTGGCTTCAACTGATGACAATATTTTTTTTTTATATAATAATTTTTTAGAATGAACACGTAGGGTGACCAGATCTCATAGCGAGGGGAAAAAAATGTCGGAATCTTGTTCGTCCGGACCCCACAAAACGATTCCCCCTTCCAGACACTGAGATAGCCGAAATTTGAGCTCGATCAAACGACGCCAACCCGTGCCGCTCGTCACTCAAAGTTTGAAAAAATCCAAATTTTTGGCCAAAAAGCCGACATATGAAGCCATAACTCCAGAACGGTAAATATTAGAAACACGCTTAATATCTCAAAAGAAAGCTAATGTTGTTCTTCAAAATTTATATTCTATACATAATTGTTGTTATTTTAAGTCAAACCGAGTTACAACAGCCTTTAGCGCCAAAAACGTGACCTGGTACCACTAGGAGCATACTTCGTATATTTTGATATTAAGTGATAAATTTTGCTTTTTTTTTGGTATATTTTTAAGTTTAAAGTAGAAATATAATAAAAAAAAACAAGTAATACTGATAAGTCTAATGACATTTTTTATTTTAAAATATAAAAATCAGGTATATAATACATACAAAACAGATACACAAAAGATACAGACGTAGTACCTACATGAGTTGATAATTTTACATAGTTATCTAATCTATTCTAGAGCTTTTGTTAAAGTAGTTTTTGAAACGTCAGGATTTAATGCTCGGCATTTGCTTACAACTTGCAGAACATATTGCTTTTGGTCTTCATCTTTTGTCAGAAGGTCGTTAAGGTTATTAATTTAACACCACGCTCAGCCATATCATTAACTACTTTTAATGTTTTGAAATTTTCAATCCTTCGTGGAAGTCATTATTTTGAAGCCAGGTGTTTGGATGTTGTCTTAGGAAATCTGTTTTTATATTAAATCGGTCAAAGAATGTAAACATTTCTTTGGTAAGTAAATTTACCAATCCTCCATCAACTACCTCTTTTTATTTTTATTTCCTATCTTTTGGATTTACAACCTTAGCGTGCTCTGATGGTTCATCTGTGCTACTGAGCAATTTATTAGCCATTAACAACTTTTCATCGTCTGTAATGGTGGGATCAAAATCGATAATCCCACCAACTTTGCATTCAAATACCACAAATGGTTCGAAAATTTGGTCAGGGCTATTTCTGCAATGTCGTTGTCACATTCATTATAGTCTAAGAGACTATGCAAAATACCTAAATCTTGCTTTGGTGCAAGATGAGCTTTTGGAGCATTGAACCAAGCTTTACGATAAATTTTAACATGGAAAACAGAAATGGCACGCACAGAACTTTCTTCTTCTTTACACATCTTAAATTGACGACGAAAAATGAACATTTTTAAGCAGTAAATAGCCTTTGCCAGCCAAGGCATCTTGTTGAGCAATATCAAAGAGATCATCAAACTTTTCAACAAACTGTTTAGAATTAGTAGAGATTGTGGTGTTGGTGCAAGGTGAAACATCTTTAATAAAGATAAGAGTAAATAAATATTATATTTAATATTGATTTACTATGAAGTTAAGATACTAGGTCACTTATTTCACATTAAAATTAAAAAATTAAAAGATATAAAAATTTTTTCTTTTTCAATATATATATTTCAGGCTATCAACCCATCTTCAGGAAGTACGGAAAGTTACTATCTGTACTTCCTGAAGATGGGTTGATAGCCCGAAATATATATATTGAAAAAGAAAAAAAATTTTATATCTTTTAATTTTTTAATTTTAATGTGAAATAAGTGACCTAGTATCCTTAACTCATAGTAAATCAATATTAAACTGTTTAGATTTGTTCTTGACCGTTTCCGATGTTTTCTTCCGGTCTTTTTAAAGAGTTCTCCACTCATGCGGGGATCCGGGAGGGGAGGCGCGATGGGGGCGACCGCCCCCCAAAGCATTGGAGATCAACATTTATTATATGTTTATTTAATTATTTTTTTTTTTTTTATAACATTAAATTTTAAAATTGAAGAAAATAAAGTTCTATGTGGGGGGGGGCCCTCTGACCCCCCCCCCCCCCCCCAAATCAGAGGTCTGGATCCGCGCCTGTCTCCACTCGGCGTGAAGTTTTTCCAGCTTAGTAATTGCATCTTGCTCATGTTTAGTCGGGATTCGAGCTTTCTCCCAAAAAATGAACACTTCTCGTATGGTAAGTTTTGCTGATTCTCTTACAGTTAATTTCACAGTACGTAAATTATAAAATAAAGCACACAAAAGTTGACGATTTGAGAGTAGTTTACAACCGGTGATCTGGTAAATGGGATAGCCCACAAGAAATATTTTATCCTTGGTCCGGCTTTGTACGCCTGATGTGGATGCCATTTCAGAGTCCAATAGGTAAATAACAGTAAACTTGAAAAATGAAACAAAATATATTACAAACTTTTATTTCAATAAAATGTTTTCAAATGTCTTTTAAAATAATACTATAATAGTTATAAAAACAATAACACACACAGTTGGAAAATTAAAAAAAAAAACGTTAAAATATTTTCACTAGATAATTGTTCGATCTTACCAGCTCAAAGGCACTTTAGAAACTAAACTGAATAAATAAAAGGTCGGTTGTAGGCTGAAGTAAAATCACCATCCCTAAAACAGAAATAAGATCCAGCCTCCTTTTTAACCGACTTCAAAAAAGGAGGAGGTTCTCTATTCGACTGAATTTTTTTTTTTTTTTTTTTGTGCCTATGTTACCTCATATCTCCGCCAATTGTCAACCGATTTTGAAAAATTTTTTTGCATTGGGTCCAGTCTAGCTTCCGATTGGTCCCATTTTTTTTTTCGATTTTTTTCCATAGGTATTAGACCTTTTTTATTAGGTTTGTTTAGACCTAACCTCTTTGTTTATGAACCGATTTCGATGGTTCTTTTTTTATCCGAAAGGGGGTGTCTTAGGGATGGTGTCATATTAATTTGGTCAAGTTCTGATGATATGATCACTATTAATGACATCACTAAAAAGAGAAAAATAAAAATAATTTTTAAGAAAAATAAAACCGACTTCAAAAAATTAAATGCAACAAATAAAATACACTAAAAGGTATAAAATAATTATTATCTTATTTAGTTACAACTAAACGACGAAATATTAACATGAAATTACTTTTTGAAGTTGGTGCCAAATATATACCTTTTATGAATCGCACTCGACGGATCTTACTTAGTACGTTTGGCGGGTACGCTCGCTTATAGGTATAGTTTGTTTGGCACCGACTTCAAAAAGCAATTTCATGTTAATATTTCGTCGTTTAGTTGTAACTAAATAAGATAATAATTATTTTATACCTTTTAGTGTATTTTATTTGTTGCATTTAATTTTTTGAAGTCGGTTTTTATTTTTTTCTTAAAAATTATTTTTTACCTGTCAAACGGGTCTTTCTTTGGTAAATTAGTCAGGTAATCCCCATATAATAAAAGATTAAATTTGGACAAAAGGCTTATTTATGTTTGAAAATTGAGTTCCAAAATACTTTTTAACAAAAAAATGTTAATTCCGAGAAACATTATGTAAAAACCCGTAAAATTCTTAGAATACTCCCAAACTGGCTCCTAGTGGTACCAGGTCACGTTTTTGGGGTCAAAGGGTGTTGTAACTCTGTTTGACTTAAAATAACAACAATTATGTATAGAATATAAATTTTGAAGAACAACATTAGCTTTCTTTTGAAATATTAAGCGTGTTTCTATTATTTACCGTTCTGGAGTTATGGCTCCATATGTCAGCTTTTTGGCCAAAAATTTGGATTTTTTCGAACTTTGAGCGACGAGCGGCAGGGGTTAACGTCGTTTAATCGAGCTCAAATTTCGGCTATCTCAATATCTGGAAAGGGGAATCGTTTTGTGGGGTCCAGACGAACAAGATTCCGACATCGATTTTTTGTGGTCACCCTAATGAACAGATACGCAAAATTATATGACATTTTACGGCAATAATATTCAGAAACATTAGTATTTAGAAATATATAAAAAAAAATATATATATTTAACGAATGAACAAAAAATGAACTCAGTTTAATATTTTAATGTAAATTATAAAAATTGACTTAAATGGCTTATATATAATAATATAATGTGAATTTATATAAATCATTTTATTTTTTTTTGAAAAATGAAGTTATACTTTTGGATCCGGATGCTGCTTTTGATCTTGCTTTTTCTTTCGCGGACAAATTAGTTTTGGTTGCCTAGAAAAAAATTTAAGAAAATTTAAAATATGTATATTATATTAATTTTCAAGTAATAAATATTTGTATATTAAAATTAAAATCTCCTTAAGTATAGAATACATGTTATGAATGCAGTTAAAGAAATTGGAGCAAAAAGTGAAAACTTTTTCAAGATATTGTACTACTCTTTCAAGCTAGCTAGAGCCGTCCAAGTAATAAATTATCAATTTGGATATAATAAACTAATTTTTTTAAATTTAATTATCTTGAGATAAATCCAATTTCTTAATTAATTTTAATACTTATATAAATTATTTGTAATAAATTAATTTAATTGAAATTGAAAAAATTGTTTATTTATGTCTATATTATGACATCGTCTTAAATAAATATAATGAATTAACATCTTAAATAATTAACTCGATATGAAAGATTTAAGGAAGAGAGGACAATTTCATTAAGAATTCAATTTCAAGACTTAATGGCCATGTTACTTAAAGATCATTAAAAAAGAAGATTAAACTTCTATCAAAAACCGCTTACTGTTGACTAACATACTGAATAATTACATAAATTGACCAGGCCTGGTCAGCAGAATCACGTTTAATATTCCTCCCGTACTTACCAGAAACCATCAACTCTTGCATACTAAGTTTGTTTATATGAACTCTCTTAATATATTCTCTTTTAATTAGAAATGCTTATTTATTGGAGGAACACAATATAGACATATTCATAAGGAAAAGCAGACAAAATCAGGAAGCTGCAATTTCTTATAAAAGTTCAAATTCCCGATAGTAGTAGAGTTAAAAAAAGAAAATCACGAGACATTGTCAACTACTGAATTCAAGGGGTTGGATAATTTTTATTATATTTCAGAAGGGTTGTATTTACCACAATTTCCATAACAATTTGGATTCAGTAGTAGACAACCTCTCGTATTTTCCTCTGCAATTTCTAGATATTTAATCCTAATTTGTTAGTTGATACTCTCAAATAAATTTAAATAATGTTTAAAAGCGTTTTTTCGTTATGTATACTACTAAATACTAGATATATTATATATTTATAATTTATTTAAAATTTTCATATTATTATATTATACAGGTTGGTTAACGAGTGTAAAAAACTTTGGGAAATTGTTGGGGAGATCATTTTATGCAATCAATCTTATATGAACATAGGGCCCATTTTAATCCATTAAATCAGAGGTTCTTCATCTTTTTAAAATGCTATACGATTATGTAGTAAGCAATATGGTGGTGTAGAATTAAGTAAATATATCTTTGGAAAAACGAGGGCTAAAAAAATCTCAAATTCTCAAGTGATCAAGGCAGGTTCTAGACATTTTTTAATTGTAAGTGAACAATATTTTGGCGAGCCCCATTTCAATGTTAATAAATGTGTAGTATAATGTAGCTTATGAATGGATAAGCTCGGTTATTCTTATTTTAATTTTATTTTTTTGAGAAATATTTTTTCTTCATTTTTTTATAAAATGTTTTTGTTATCTTATTATTTTCTCGAAATTTTTTTTTAATTAGAATATTCTGGGTTACATTCATGCAGGAATGAAATGATCAACTCTCCTTAGATTGAGAGATGGGAAATAAGCTCTCTTACTTTTTATTTTCCCCTTTTTCTGTATGATGTGATTTGAATCCATCAGAAAGCTCATAATAGACTAATTAACAATAGTTTGGTGGCCCACTTCAGATGGCGCCTTTGAGGCCGAGTAGTTTGCAGGATTCATATAGAAAAAATAAATTTAATTATTTTACTGTTTCAACTCAAAGGGGGAGTTGGGTCGAACTATGTGTACTATCACATACGAATTTGAGTGGCAGCATTCATTTTTCCTTCCAACATGTTTACTATTTCAAGCCTGTAAACGAGGTCCTTTAAGTGGCTCCAAAGGTGTTGTGTTCTGTTTTTAAATAACATTTAATATTAATTTTGTGTTTTTTTTATTGTTAAACAAAAGTAGTAAATGTATGTACATTATTGTACATATTTCTAAAAAAAAGTTTGCTCAAAATGACATCCCCAACAATTTTCTAAAAAATTTACACTCATGGTGAATCACCTCTGTACTTATATTTTATAATATATATATATATATATATATTATATATTTTTATAGAACTTTTAGTTCTTGAATATTGTTACTTTGGTTTATATTTTATATACTGCGTTGAATGTTTTATTTTATTTTTTTATTTTTTCTATGAGAAATCCCTTAGGGGATGATTCTTGCATCATGAAAAAAAGAAAAAGGATTTATGAAATTTCAGGGATTGGGTCAGAGTCGAAGGTACCTGTGGATGCGGGTTTTGAAAGCATGAAGTTTATGTGGCTGGAAAGACAAATGCGGGAAGCGAGTTAAAATTTCAATTGTTAAATGACATCAGTCCGTTGTTTAAATAAATAAATATTATATAAGGCGACCTTGAAGGGAAATTGAGCGATAAAAATGTCTTCTTACCTCCACCAATAGCTCTCCTCAGTGCAAATTCTTTTAACAAATTGAAAAAATTAAAAATGCGCAATATAATTTAGTAAATAAATAATTTGATTTAAATTTATCAAATTACTAGTTAATTTAGTAATTGTA
Source organism: Forficula auricularia (assembly GCA_024734495.1). Taxonomy (NCBI): domain Eukaryota; kingdom Metazoa; phylum Arthropoda; class Insecta; order Dermaptera; family Forficulidae; genus Forficula; species Forficula auricularia. The sequence continues at coordinate 18,543 of JALMQS010000067.1, forward strand.
GAGTAACTACGCTTTCATAATTTTTTCAGTGATGACTTTTCGACCTTAATTTCTGAAGCCAGTTTCAAGTGTTGATTGGTTGGTGGACTCGCTCTATTGAAAAACGGCTTCAGAAATAAGGGGCTGAAAGGTCCAGTACTTGAGAGAATATTTTAATTAAAAAACAACTTCCAAATCATCAACCTTATCGCCAAAGGTTCAAAATAAAAAACTAAAAAAAAAATCGTCAAAAATGGTTGCACTTTGACTTAATCTTAATGGCAAACGATAACACCAAACAGGCGCTGTTAAAGAAGACAAGAAGGATCTGGTTAATAGGTTATTTTGTTGACCATTTTAAGCCCTTAAGGAGGGAAGATCCTAAGTTTTTAAGAAAATGAAAATGACGTATCAATAAATTATTTTATTTAGAATGTGTAGTTTTCATTATCCTTGGGCTGCCTTTCTATAATTATCCACTGAATCTTATCAGTCCGTCTCCAAAAGAAAATACTTATAATATATTTTATTATCTAGCTTTAAGATATGATCCAAGAAGCTAGATATAGGAAAATTATTGAAAAATCCGCAAAAAATAGTTCTGGGCAATAGTGGGTTATAAATTTTGATGATCCTCTTTCCTAAGTCGCTGTTTCATCGTTTGAGAAAATAAGACGACAATGTGAAAATTCAAATGAGGCTTATTTAAAAATGCAACAAGTTATATTTAATCAATTAAATTAAGAAATAAAGAAAAATAAATTTTTCACAGATATCTGGGCCAGCCGGAGATCGAACCCGGGTTTCTCACATGTCCGGTGCGAATGCTTTAAACAAGACAGATAGGGTCACTATGGCCACATCGTTTCAAGCTGAGCCCGGATATCCAGTGTCGAAAATCAGAGGCGCTATTTAACGGAGAAATATATATATTATTTTTATGAGAAAATAGATTTTGATTTCTCATTAACTTTCTGCCTATAGATGTCAAGAGGGGTGAATTCACTCAATTTTACATATAATTATTAATTCTATATATCGTCGCTTTAGAGTGTAAACCTGCTAACTCACAACAAGGAAATTTTACAGTGCAGAGAAAAAAACAAACAAAATTTAATATTATTGTTATGGAAAGAAACTATTTTTCACATTTTTTTTTCTACAACTTACGATCGTAATTTTAAGTAGTTTTACTTGAACGATGCTGCATCTCTTTTTCTTTCGAATAATATGTCATATATGATAAAAAATGGATTTAGCAGGTTTACACTCTAAGGCGACGATATGTATCTTGAAGATATCTCACTCCTATCTTGATTTTAGCCAATATGAACAAGATGTTATTTGAATTTTCTATTTATTTCATTTTTTGGTGTTTAAGCGAGAGGTAGCTGGTAAGTTAAAAATTTGCTGATCCTCTTTCTTACATAACGGATTCATTGTTTGAGAAAATAATTCGACCCCTTCGGGATACGACAGTGAGAAAATTCAAATGAGGCTTAGTTGACAATTATATAATAAATTAATTAATAAAATTAATAAGAAATTAAATTAAGAAATAGAGAAAAAACTGTTTTTCACAACATGCGAGAAGCCAGAGTTCGATCCCCGGCTGGCTCGGATATCTGTGAAAAACAATTTGTTAATTTAATCATAGACTAGGTTAATTGATTACCTTTTCAGGTTTAGTAAGATCAAGAATTGCATCACTGGCCGATTCGTCTTGTCTTGATGATTTATTTGTTTCACTTTGATTTGAACCAGAAAGTTTCCGTTTTCGATTATTATCTTTTGCTGTAGTGGCTTTTGATTCTTCTGGAAGATTTAAATGTTGCAAAAGTTTATTTGCTAATTCATCTTCCAAATATTCTGATACAAGACCATGGGCGTATCTGTTAAAAATGAAAATTTGAGTAAAAAGTCTGATTTGTTTTATTGAGTAATGAAATTTGTTTCAAATTAACCTAAGATAAGCTTCAGGTTCTTGAGCCTCCGACTGTTTACTACTCTTGATAAATGTAGCGCTGACAATACCAGAACCTACATGAAGACCCTTCTGTTTTAAAAGCTCCACAACTCGTTCGACTTTGCGTTGCAACCAATTTAATGTTTTTTCTTCATTAAATTTATAAGCAATTATATCATCGACTCCTAGATTGGATTATTGAAAAGAATTAAATGATAATAAATAATAGACAATAGCCAATTAGTCATACAAGATATGGAATAGAAAGAAACAAAGAATAAACATTATTGTTTAATTAATGAGTCAAGGCCAGGCTGCGATAAAAGAATGAGGAAGAGATTAAAGAAATTCCATAATTCATATAGACATTAGGTATTAAATTTATAATTTTCTTATTAATATATCAAAGAATAATTAACATATTAACGAGAATTGTTTTTGATCGCGCTTTTTAAACAAGATATATATCGCGAGACTACTGCTGATTGAGGCTATTGGAGTCTGCTGAGTCTTAAGTCTGGACCAATAGAGAATGAAAAAGATATGATCCATTTAGCTATAATCCAGCATCATTTCGCGTTTAGCCCTCATGACGCTTTTTATATCAAACACTGATATGGATCACCAAATGAATTTGTAATCTGAGATGTTATATATTCAATCTCCCAGTCCAGCGCGATCGAACTGTTAACACATGTGTTAGGTGTTTGCTATTAATTAATCATAAGTTTCCTGTATTTGATTAGATCGCGAATCGAAAGGAGGTGATTTTTGTCAAATATTAAGTGAAAATAATATCCGAATTTATATATTTCTAATTTGAAATAATGAAGTTAAATAAATTTATAATTTTCTCATTAATATATCAAAGAATAATTAACATATTCTCGTTAATATGTCAATTATTCATTGATATATTAAATTATAAATTTATTTAACTTCATTATTTCAAGTTAGAAATATATAAATTCGGATATTATTTTCACTCAATATTTGACAAAAATCACCTGCTTTCGATTCACATTAGGTATTAGTTTGAGTTCGACGATCAGTGGCTAAGAGGATATAGGTAGGAGCTAGGGCTCTTATGAAAAAACGTCGCAGCGCACATGCAAAGATCCCGGGTTCGAACCCCGGCTGATCCTTTTGTCTATAATAAAAATAATCTTTTCTTCGTTTCCTAAATTTAACTTTGTATTATTCTATACAATTCAATCGAAAAACTATTAATAAATGTACAAAAGAATTAAAAATATTTTGATTTGATAAGTGAAATTTGATATAAAAATAATTCATTGAATTGATAAGAATTTCAAGGTTTTTTAAATAAGTTTACGAGGGTGGTGATAATTGATCTCCGGGCCATTGGCAATTTTTTGAATTCAATGGTCGAGAGAGCATCCTTTTTTAATGCGATCTAATGTAAGAACCCAAGAAGATGCAACCTCTATAGATCTTGAAAGGCCTTTGCATTATCGAAGTGAGGAAAAGAAATACCCGGGACTTGAAGGTTTAAATATTATAAGTGTCGGAAAAGATGGTGGCGGGGAGAGAGGACAAGTTCCTTGAAGTTAAGAGAATATAGGTATTGGCGAATAAAGAGGTTCAGCACTGCTCCATTTTAATCCGATGGAATGTTGAGAGTGGGTGGTACACAGGCTTTGGGGGAATAGTATTTATAATGTAGGGAAAGCGTGCTCTATGGCACTTGGGGTCGATTTCTGAGGGGTAAAAATATCTCTGGCATGTAAACAAATTCATCTAACAATATATCTTGGATATCCTTCATAAAATGACGCCCACTTTGATTTTTTCTTTTGTTAATTTGAGTGAGCAGTTTCATTGAGAGAATATTGTCTATGTTGACCTCTGACGTCATACCATTGATTTTTGATAAAGCTTCTTTAGTTTGAATATTTTTAAAAACAAAAAAATCTTTATTCAGTATTTTTAATTAAACTTTCTATTTTATTATAATTTTTAAATTTAAATTTGTAATACACCCTATTACGGTTCAATCAGAGCAATAAACTCTCGAATGATATTTTTTAGTTTTTGTATGATCCTTGAATTATAAGCAATAACTCTTGATAACTTTTAAGAAGATAGGTGTTGGTTCAAAGTGAAACAATTTTTAATAATAAAAAAATTTATTAATAACTCTTGATTTCATGTATCATGACAGGAAAAAATCTAGAGGCGTTAAATCTCATGACCTGGGCAGCTAATGCACATCATCGTCTAACTATTTCAGGATGCCTAGATATCACAGTCAACCAGAGGATCCATTTGGCAGACTTTATTTTTCATATCATATAATTTAATATGCAATAAAGAAACTCAAAATATATCATATAGAATCGGATTTTATTTCAATTTAAAATTGTATCACTTTTTTGGGGACCCTATTTATCATAAATGAATGAAATACAGACTCAATATACTGTTTATTATATAAAAATATAAAAATAAAAATATTAAATAAACGATAAAATTGAAATTTATTAATTACCTTTTATATCTGCGATTTGGTTTAATTGCTTTATGGCTGGAGAACGTAATAATCTTTCAATGTTTGGGAATTCTGAGTCTTGCAGCATTTGATCCAAAGGAAGTGCTAATGAACTTTTTCTCAAGTATGGTAAAATGAGAAAAAGAGAATCAATTGGAGTTGAAAGATGCATCTTATTCTCTGATTTTACACATTCATCAAGCAACCAAGACCTAAAAAAGAGAAAATCAAAATAAATCTCAATCTTGAGTCGGAATTGAATGTGCACGTTCTTGCATCCTTATCCATAAAAAATCATAAAATCACATTACATATATTGACAAAAATAGCCATAACAATTATAATCAAGCTAATAAGGGTCTTTGAATAAATAAATAACTCATTAGTTTATGCCAATTATAAAAAAAAAGAAAATTATTTTAATTTTATTATAAGGTTTATTTATTCCGCAGAGATCCAAGCAAGTTCTCTTGAGAAATAATATTTCACTATTATTGTTTTCTAATTTATATTTACTCGGTACGCCCGGAGGGCAAGGGAACCTGCCTGTGGAGTGGCCCTAGTTTGTATGCAAACAAAATAAAGAAAAAAAAATGTATATGCTCGTTGTGCTTAAAAATGTCTGAAACGAGGAGGAAAATAATTTTTAGCAATGATTTTTGTCTGGGTGTCTGTCTGGATTACGACATCCGCCATAAGTCAAGAACGGAAAGTCGTATGAGGTTTGTTCTTGTGCCAAAATGTATATACCTAAAGTCAAACCTGAGTTAGTGAGAACTGGGTAAGCGAAAAAACTGCCTTCTTAACCCTCTAAAACTTCTATAAGTGAGAAACAGAAATCTCTATAAGAGAAAGTTATTTTTCACTCATGGACCTCTATAACTGAGACTACTACTTGCATGTACCTCTATAAGCGACAATCGAACGTATTAAGGTAGTTCTTTAACAAATGCAAAAATTCAAGAAGTCTTTGAAACTTGGAATATAAGTCATTAAAAGCATAATACACATACTGTTAAAATTTGAAGACGATTTACCACACCAAACATGAAATAATTGCAATTAAAAATGACATTTTTTACATAGGGTAAGAAAGGGTGGGGATATGATCATTATTTTATTTTTTTTCATTGAAGTACTTTCACCATCTTGATGAAAAACTAATATTTGTTAGAATAATATATTCGGAGTAACTTAAAAAAAATTGAAATTATTTACCTCTTAGTTTTGATAAAAAACAAACAAAACAAACTTATTTGGGCGATTATTTTTAGTGGAGGAGATATAAGCACAATGGTTTGGAAACGATCCGGCAAGTATGTGTGTATCTATATAGAGATTTCGTAGTGTGTGAGTAGAACCTAAAATTTTAGTTCCGTTCATATTTATAGAGTGGTTACGAGGCTGAAACTTTTTGTGTGGATTATCGAGAAAGAACCTCCTTAATAGTTACAAGAAATTTAAGAATGAGTCATGAATAGCTGATGTTAATTTGTTTTTTTAAATTTCGAGGAACTAACTTACATTGTTTTCATAACATATTCTATTTGAATAGCCAAATATATGCATGTGTACCGACTTATTTGTCGAAATTACTACAGTTGATAAGTATCCATTGCGAATCCATTGAGTATCCATTTTTATAGACCTCTGTAAGTGAGAAAGAGCCCCCCTATACCTCTATGGGCTAGAAACGCGGGTTAGTGAAAAACCTCCATAAGCGAAAAAGAGATCGCGGTCCCTTGAACTCTCGCTTATCCAGGTTCGACTGTATTTCCAATACGGAGAATTGATTAGATTTTTGGGATCTCTGGCTTTAGAACTTCTGTTTTAAAAATGAAGAAAATTTAATTTTTTCTAAAGGATAAAATAAAAAATAAATATTATTATCATTTCCATCCATAATTTGAATTAATTTGAAAGTTTATAATAGGAAAATAAGGACAAGTTTTTATGTGTGACTTTTTTATTTATCAGCTAACGTTTCGTCGACTTTGTCGACTTCTTCAGGCTTCAAATATCATGCCACACATTCGTCTAAAATTTCTGTTATTTCGTTAACATTAAAGACCATCAGAACACAAATTTCAAAAAATATTTGGCACATTCACAAAAACAATTTTTCTTTCTTTTTTTATATTAACAATTACATTAGATATAAAACAGAAATAACATAAATAGAATGAGGCAACCCTGTTTTTGAACCAGAATAGAATATTTATCTCCTTTTGATCCTTACATAAAGAAATATCAAATTCGAAAATCTGGTTCAAAAACAGTGTTGCCTCATTCTATATATGTTATTTCTGTTTTATATCTAATGAAATTGTTAATGTGAAAAGAAAGAATAATTGTTTTTGTGAATGTGCCAAACATTCCCTGAAATTTGTGTTCCGATGGTCTTCAATAGTAACGAAGATAACAAGAAAATTTAGACGAATGTGTGACATGACTATTTGAATTTAATATAAATAGAATGAGGCAATATTGTTTTTAAAACTAGAATAGGATATTTTTTCTTTTGATCCTTACATAAAGAAGAAGTCGGCAAAGTTGGCTGATAAATAAAAAAGTCACACATGAAAACTTGTTCTTATCTTCCTATTATAAACTTTCAAATTAATAAAAAATAAATTTCCAATAGTTTATTTTATTTCAGTTTAAGACTAGGGCGGCTCTAACTGGCGAGGGTATCGAGTCTTAAAAAAGTTTTCATTTTTTTCTCCAATTTTATTCTATTTTAGAGAAATCATAAAGAGAGTAATCTACGATTATTATCAGAAGCATGAAAATTCTCTTGTTATAGTTAACTAAGGATAATAATTAATTAAGGATATATACGTATATTAATGTAAATGAATGCAAGAAGGGGTAAGATTAAGATGCAAGATGCAGCACATTGAAGTCTTGAGAGACCCTTGCATTAGAAAAGAGAAGATAATACCAAAGAGAAGAAAGAGAAAAATCAAGAGAAAGGACCTTTGAAGAGGTTCTGAAGGTTCTAGAATTGAGGAAAGATTGTAGCAGGGAGAGAGTTCCAACCCCTAAAAGTCATGAAAATATTAACGAATGAACGGCATTTCTCCAATTCGACCAGGAAGGGGTTTGGAAGTCAGCGAATATCGTGCTACGTACAAAGCATACTTTGGAGGGAAACATTGATAAGGAAAAAGTGGAGACGCTTCTTCTGTGGGGCAGCGCGTTAAGCTTGTTAGTAATCTATTAGTCTGATATTTCGTTTCAGAATTGCATCCCGGGTGACAGGACCCTCTGCAAAGACGAGAGGGCGGATTTGGGCCTTGTAGTGGGTGAGAAGTTGCAGGGCTGTAAAAAAAACACTGCACTTGAAAAAGCCTAGCATCCTTGCGGAAAATTTCGCCAGATAGAAAATGTGCTCATTCCAGGAGAGGAAAGAATTTTGGAAATTAATTAGTGCAGTGAGGAATCCTCTCTTCTACATCGCAATTTTTATAAGCTATCATGGATATCGCTTCTGTTCGGTGTTAGAATGGTGAGGCGCCTTATAATTTTAATGTTGGCAAAGGAAATGACCAGGCTAGGATACGATCCAATGCTTACTGAAAGCGAGTCTTAGCCATTATCCAAGATACTTTACCTTAATTAAATCGCACTATAATGTTTAATGATGGGCTTCTAAGAATCGAATTTAGGGAACACGGTGTTGGTTTATAGTGAAACATTATTAAAATTATATTAGGTTGGAGTTGGTGGTGTTTCTCGGATTCTAAGAAAGTAAAGTATAAAATATATAAATGCTTTTAATCAAAGCGAAAAGTCTCGATTGATAATGTGCTGAGTCTGCATTTAATTATTGAATCCTTTATGCTATTAGAAGCCTATCATCAATAAATAATAGATCTGAATCAATAAGTTCTTTTGTTTTCTCTATTTTTATTAGGTAAATAATATATTTCATTTGAAAAAGTTTTAAATCTTAAGATAAAAAATAAGATAAATACCTTTTTGTTTTCTGAGAATGTAAGTACTTCTTGTAGCATTCCATCGCCATTACTAAATAAAAATAAAGCTCCTTGTCCAGATTGTGGATGTCTTAATTGAACAATATCTGGAGCATCTGCTTTCTCAGGAACTTCTAAAGCTTCACCTATGTAAAAAAACGTAACAATTAATGTTTTTCTCGATTTACTCATCTTAGCGGCTCATTGATAACTACTAAAAAGGAAAATTTCCTTGTCTATTCTATAAATAAGAAATATGAGTGGAGGGATGATCAAAATATCGAAATCTCATAACCCCAAGTCCTAGAAAGCTGAAATTTAGCATTGTCTTTCCTTAAATAGATTGTAAATTAAAGATGACCAATCGTTCAAATGGGGGCCGTAAAATACGGAGTTTTTTGTTAAAAAATTTTAATTTTAAAAATGTCAAAAAATCTAGAAGGCTGTAATAAAGATGGTAGATGGCAAGAAAGGTGCTGGAATATAATTTAAAAATTATTCCTGTGAACGAAAGGTCCAACATCTCAAAAATTGAAGTTTTGTAAAAAAAATTTACGAAACGATTAAATGAACAGCCAATGAATTTATATTTTATTTATTTGGCAACAGTTTCGATGGCTTAATCGATTTCAATCCTATCAAGAATTCATCAACTGGTGAATATTCGACAAATCGCAATTTCGAAAAGATAAAAACAAATTTAATTTATTCTAAAAGTAAAATAATAAAGGTTTTTTGCGCGGGTTATAAGATTTGTTTAATTTGTAAGGAATGTATATATAGGGTGTTTTTTTTAGAGGTATAGAACTTCGAATTGAAATAAAACACAAGAAAATCGTTTTAATGTCCATCAATTTGGCTTTATTGGAAGGATAATTTTATGCCATTAATGTTTAAATATGATTTCGGGCATGTGGCCGCCGCGGCTGGCTCGAATAAATCCAATTCTACAGGTCCAATTTTCAACCACTTTTTCGAGCATATGGGGCCGTATGTTGGCAATAACGCCACGAATGTTGGCTTCCAAGTCCCCTAACGTTTCTGGTTTGTTGGCGTAGACGAGCGACTTCACATATCCCCAAAGAAAATAATCCAATGGTGTCAAATCACACGATCTTGGTGGCCAATTGACAGGTCCATTCCGCGAAATTATGCGCTCATCGAATGTTTCCTTCAATAAATCGATTGTGACGTGCGCTGTGTGGCATGTAGCGCCGTCTTGTTGGAACCACAACTCATCCACATTCATGCCATCCAATTCGGGAACAAAATAGTCGGTTATCATGGCTCTATACCGGTCTCCATTAACGGTAACTGACTCTCCAGCATTATTTCGGAAGAAGTATGGCCCAATGACTCCACCAGCCCATAGAGCACACCAAACAGTCAGTTTTTGTGGATGTAATGGCGTCTCAAGGGTCTCATGTGGATTCTCTTCACTCCAAATGCGGCAATTTTGCTTGTTGACGTAGCCATTCAACCAAAAATGAGCCTCATCACTGAACAAAATTTGCTCGAAAAAGTGGTTGAAAATTGGACCTGTAGAATTGGATTTATTCGAGCCAGCCGCGGCGGCCACATGCCCGAAATCATATTTAAACATTAATGGCATAAAATTATCCTTCCAATAAAGCCAAATTGATGGACATTAAAACGATTTTCTTGTGTTTTATTTCAATTCGAAGTTCTATACCTCTAAAAAAAACACCCTTTATATCTGCCGCTTGATAATAAAAAAATTTAAATGATATTTATGCAAGAAAATTAAATCTCAAGAAAATGTAAAACCTATAAGTCAGTATTGACACTTGTTGCGTGAAAAGAAAAAGGAAATGTAGGGATTGGATCGGAATCAAACGTACATGGATGTGGGTCTTGAATGAATCAAGGTTTTAGGTCATTGAAAAGACAGGAAAAAGAGTATGTTAAACGTCATAGGGATTAACGAGTTAGCAAATGGTACTGTAGTCAAATGAACCGTGAATGGGTGTAATGAATGTTGATACTTTAGGGGTTATTATTGAGTTTAGCTTAGAGGAAAAAAAGCCATTGTGGTTAGGAGAAATTCTCCCCTTATCAATAGAATTTTTTAAGAATTTTTAAGATTCATAGTGGTATATCTATAATAAAGGGAAAGGACGAGGGAGGTTTTACGATGGGCCAGGGAATCGAGCAAGCTATGCCTATTAGTTTAAAAACTATAAATTCGAAAGCTTTGCCTTTAATTTACAGGTAAAATAAATATTATTTTATTTTTGCCTCGAGATAGTATGCGTAATAAATGGCCTCCATTCATATCGAAACAGGTATTCAATTACGATTTATTCTTAAATAAAAATCTAAATAGATATAATTTAAGACTGAAGATAAAGGCCTTTTCTGATATTAATAAAATATACTTGGGAACAAAAAAATCGAGCCACCTACTCTCTTTTTCTAAAACTTGACTTAAAATTAGTTTCAGGTATCGGATTGGAATAAAAGAGATGTCATAAGTTAGGGGAATTTATTATAGTTTAATGAGAAATAAATTGTTACTTTTAATTGAAAGTAATGGAAGGAAGCCCAGGGGTAATGAGGAAAGAAAAAATTAACGCATATCAAATAAGGTGTAATTTATTGAATTCCTTCCTCCTTTTCTTTCAAAGCGACGTTTCGGAGGATTCTTTCCTCCTTCTTCAGGGTTTCAAGGGGTCAAACAAATAAAATGCTTCCTTCCTCTCTCCACAGCATTTTTTCTTCTTTAGCAGAAGTAAAGAAAAATAAGTTTTTTTTTCTTCCTTTTCTTAATTATTCAGAAACGTCAGTTTGAAAGGAAAAGAGGAAGGATTCCAATAAATTAGTCGAGAGAAAATTTCGTTGCAAATAAATTGTTACATTTTGTACACACATTTTTTGATATATGGAAAAAAATAAGAACATAGCAAAGTTTGTAATTATAAGATATTGGAAATAAAGTGTGAACCTAATGTTTAATTCTAAATTTTTGTATTAAATTAAATTAAATTTATTGAGAAAAATAAAAATAAAATGTAAGATAAATTTATAAAGTTAAAGGAAAGCTGTGTTGGTTTGTAGTGAAACATATTAAACACAGGAATTATTTAACGGATTATAGTGGTGTTTCACAAAGTGGAAATAAAATTAAAAAAATTAAAAAATCTTTTAAATTATTTTGGAGATTTTTTTATTTATCTCTATACATATTTCGGGATATGAACCCTTCATCAGGAGGTTTAACTTAGGTTAGGTTTTCTGTTAAACCTCCTGATGAAGGGTTCATAGCCCGAAATATGTATAGAGATAAATAAAAATCTCCAAAATAATTTAAAAGATTTTTAATTTATTAATTTTATTTCCACTTTGTGAAACACCACTATAATCCGTTAAATAATTCCTGTAAGATAAATTTGAAAAATAATGAAATTATTCTTTATCTTAAAATTACAAATTTGCTTATGTTCGTATTTTTTTCCATATATGAAAAAATGTGTGTACACTGTACAAAATGTAACAATTTATTTCTTATTAAACTTTAATAAATTCCTTAACTTATGACACCTTTTTTTAATTCAATCCGATGCCTAGAACCTGAAATAATTTAAGTTTTAGAAAAAGAGAGTACAGGTGGCTCGATTTTTTTTGTCCTCAGAGTGTATTTACATATATATAGGCCTTGTGTCTGAAATTAATAAATTATTTATATATATATATATTTTGTAGGGAGGCCTGGAAATATAGATATAACCTAATTGCGGAATTTAACTTATAATGTAAATAATGTCTATATATAGAAATCTGTTTGGGAGAATATTGTGTAGTGTATATATGTATGTATATAATTGGTGAAAAAAGAAAAACAATTTATTATAGAAAATTGTGAATATTCATGCATTTGTATTGTGTTCAAATCGGAATCTTTCCAGACGGTCCAAGGACCAAGGGAATAAATTGTCTGAACAAATTATGTAAAAATGTATATAATGTAAAAAGGGTCTTCAAATAAAGACACTATTATTATTATTATTATTATTATATATATTTATTTATATTAAGCACAAGATCTAGTCTCTAATTAATTTCTTATGCTTAATCTTTAAGAAAATGTGTCAAAAAGATGCCCATAGGGCGTATGTGTCAACCGGGTGAGAGCTAGTTAATGATGTAAAGCTCTTTCTAGTATGAAATAATACTTTATTAATGTGTACAATTTTTAAAATTAACGATCAGATCAAACAAAAGGGAAAGATTATATTATTATTCTAGTTATAAAAAAGAGAATTGTGATATATATATTATTTATTAGATTTTAAATTTCGAAAGAAAACTGAATACCTGTTTGAATATGAATGGAGGTAATTCTTTTTTTTAATGATAATGATGAGAGAAGGAGTTACACCAAAACGGTGAATCCCCTAAAGGCTTGTCTTGGCTTCTCCATCGTGAAAAGAAGAAAAAGGGTTTTTATGGGCTGGGTAGGGGTCGAAGGTATCTGTGGATAAGGGTCTTAAACACCTGAATTCTCTCTAGATACTACAGTTTAATAGTAAAACAAGACTGAAGATGAAGGCAAAGCTTTCCAAACTATATCTCAAATTATTAATATATATATATATATGTATATATATTTGTTTATTTATTTAATTATACATATATTTATTTATTTTATATATGTATTTATTTTATGTGTATATATTTATTTACATCAAGCAGAAGATACATTATAATTTATGCTTATAAATGCAAAATCTCTGCAAAATACCATTTTGATAAAATCAAGAATTAAGTTATTTAAAATAATGCAGTCTGTAGCCTGTTAACATTATAAATAGTAATTGTAAAATAAATAAAAGAAGTTTTCTATCCATTTTTATATTAGATTAGTTTAGTAGGTATATAAACAATTTTCTGACCTTTTAATAATAAAACCCATGTATTGGTTTGTTGTCCATCTCCAGATTTAATACATTTCTTCGGAGAACCTTTAGTTCTAGGCATTTTTATATTATCTATCTGTATTTAATGTGCAATCTTAATATTCTTGATGAACAAGTTAATAGAGTATAGGAGCAAACATAGACATTCCTTCTCTTGCACCAATTTTCCCTCTCTTTTGCACTTGAACTCTCAAATGCTCCCTCTCTTTCTTGAATTCCCTATTTACGTATTTAGCATGCGTTCTATACCAACTTAAATAGAAAACGAGATAAAAATATATAATACAAATTAAATTCAAGATAATGTTAATTATTCTTCTAAATTATAATCTAATGACTTTTGTAAAAATTTTAAACTATTATGTGAAATTGAAATTTAAGGCGCCTTTTACGAATTTATGAATATTTTTGTTTATTACTAAACAGCTTCCTGAAGGTTTTGTATTCTATAATTACTTAACTCATTTTAAAACGGTACTCCAAAATGTACTTTTTCTTTATCAATCCTTCGTTTTTTTGAACTATCTCAAAAAAACAGCTGAAAGTATTTTTATAAAAGAATAAATTGACACGTTCTGATGTGGCCATCCACTTGACTTTTACCATACACTTCTGTTTGAGTTTGGTTCAATGGCCTAGATTTCATTTTTTGACCCTACAACCCCCCCCAACCCGCATTTTGGGCGGTTTGTTTTTTGCATTTTTAGTGTTCTGAGGGTCCACTGATTATGTATACAAAATATGGTTGAGTTTGCTCAAATGGCCTAGATTTTTATTTTTGGACCCCCCCCCTAATTTTGGTACCAGAAAAAAAATATTTTCGTTATAGATTTTTATAGTATATTTAATTTTTCTTTTTCTTTTTAGTTTGAAAATATTATAATTTTAACCTCCCTCTCCCTTGATTTTGGGTCGATATACACCAAAATCTAATCAGCTCATAATCTCAATGGACCAAAACTACGTGTGAAATTTGGTTTTGATATTCATACTAGTTTTTGAGCTAGCTCGTTCACAAAATTTGGTAACGCCCAGCCTAACAGAATAACAGACATTTTGATAAAACAGTTATTATCTCGAAAAATATAATTTTTTCGATGTTCATTTGTTAGAGCTTTTTTGTAGACCGAAATGTCATGGTTTCGCCCAATTTTTTTAATCAAAATAGTTTCAGCCGTTTTTGTGATATTTCGAAAAAAGGAAGCAAAAAAAAGACTTTTTTTCAGTCACGATTACAATACTTGACCATACCCTGTATGATAAAATAAAAATTGAACGAAACCAGGGTGTTTTTGCTCTAGAAAAAGCTCTAATGAATGAACATCGAAATAATAATGTTTTACGAGATATTAATTATTTGATCAAAATGTATGTTAGTACGCATTAATTCTAAAACTAAAGAGAATATCAAAACGAAATTTTAAATGTAGATTCTTTATAGTGAGAGTAAGATTTGATTTTTGTTGAAATCGATGGGGGAGGTTCTTCTTAAATAATTATTTTATTGATAGCGTTTTTCTTTAGGAGACGGACTGGTATAAATATGCAATTGGTTGTTGATGAAGGCAGTCCAAGGTGGTTGTAAAAAATATAATATTCATTGACTTTTCGTTACCCTGAAGAAGGATGAGAGATAAATATCCGAAACGTCGGTTATCGAATAAATGTAAAATAATAAAACCGTTATAGTCTTATTTTTTACAACCACCTTGGTTGGACTGCCTTCATCAACATCCAATTGAATTATTTTATTAATTATTAAACATAAGAGAGGGGAAGGGTGTGTGGTAAAGTCATGTGGTTGCCCGCATCAGCTTATTTTAATATTTATTTTTCACCAAATTCCGCTTAGTAGTGGACAAGGGCGGATCCCGAAGGGTGTATTGAAGTTTATTTATTTTTTTTTATCATATAAATTCTAAGATATTTTATTATTGCAGACTTTCTTCTCTGTTTCAGATCCCATAAGTCTTTTTCAAACAAACAGATTGAAAGATATCTCACTGTGGATGAGATGTTTAAAATTCTCCTGGAAGGATTGAAAGAAAAGGCTGGATAAGAGAAAACTTGTAAATTCTATCCTCCCTGTGCAGAAATACACATTGCTGCAGAGGTTTCTCTCGTATGAAGAATACCTTAGCGTAAAAAACAGATTGTCTTCCCACTTTCCTTGACGAGAATACAAAATATTTTTGCTTTCAAATAACTTACAATTGATCAATCAACTATCGAATCCATTTTGGAAATATTCCCGAGATACTGTCCGAATATAGAAAGAATTTTGATTATAGATTTCTCTTAAGAGAAGAACTCGACCCGAACACTTTGCGTGAGTTATACCCCGAATTAGTTGAATTAAAAATTAATCATATAATCATCCAATCTAATAAAGTGGATGATATATTAAATGCATCAATTTATGTCCAACCATTAGGCTTTCAAAATCCCTCTTATTCAAAGGAATATTTTTTCCAGAAGAATATAGGGGGGGGGGTATTACTAATTAAGTTATTTCTAATTTCATTAATATTAATTTCACTTCACATTTTTTTTCAAATTATGATAAATAAACAGTATAATTTAAACTATAAAATAATTTTATTTACTGTAGTATTTTGTACCCTTGTATTTTATGAATTTCTTTGAATGTATTTCTTTTTAATATTTAAGGAAGATTATTACCCCACCCAAAACATTCTATGAAAAACACGGCAAGTTTGAAAAACTAGTGAAATCTTGAGGATGCAGCCAAGTTAAATTCGCCAAGAATAATTAAGTTGAGAAAATAGTACTTTCAATTAAAATGCATTCTTTCCATTTTGAATGACAATCTAAATTTATGGATTCTAAATTTTTAATTTAAATTGTTTTCATGAAACTATGCCATTTAGGGTAAATCAAATCAATTAATCAAATACCTACTAGAGAAATAACCTTAGTACATTCAATTTTTGATGTTTTGACCATGAGCTAGCTTAATTAAACCAATCAAATGAATAAATTATAAGAATTAAAAAAAATTAGTACTATATTACTTAAGGTAAAGTGCTTTAAAATATAATTTTACTAAAAACTTTAGAAATAAACTGCAACGGTTCGTTGCTAAACTTTATCCAAATTCATTTGAAATATTAATATGTTCTTGAATAAAGTACTTTAAAATATAATTTTACTAAAAACTTTATTTAACCTTTTTTATGGTCCTCAAGGTACTTAATTAGGATATTAAATTTCATCAAAATTGGTTAAGTCATTTTCAAGATATTTAGAAAAAACTAAAAAAGTACTGAAAATAAAGTACTAATGTTTGTGGACCGATATGTATCAAAAAACTAATCAGCGCTTCATTTTGTTAAACTAATGGTAGGTTTTCAATTTCATTTCAATCAGCGCAAAGGTGTGGAAAAAATCGTGGACGAAAAAAACGATAACATACATACATCCATCCATCCCCACGCACTTCCAAAAAAAATGGCACTTTTTCCAGGTAATTTTTGGCAAAACTCGTCACGTGCTAAAATTCAATCTCATTGAATACTTCAATTTGTGACCTTAATTGAGTCTATGGGTTCCGTAGTCTTTACCTGAGGACTCTTTGAAGTCGCGCTTGCCGCGAGAGCGATTCCAATACTTTCTCCCATGCTTC
>JALMQS010000067.1:35662-128663 GCA_024734495.1 Forficula auricularia
TATGTGTATTATCTTCACAAAACTTGACACTTTTCCGCGGCACACCATATAATGACCACGGTACACCAGTGTGCCGCGGCACACACTTTGCGGAACACTGGTCTAGTGGACTTAGGCACTGTATTTCAATGTCCGTTTATTCTTGAGATTAGCCTTAATCTTTGGTTTAGTATTTTTAGGTGTATTTCCATGTCCGTTTAAGAGTTGATCTGTGAAATCTTAAGCGCTGCTTTGGGTGGCGTTCGACTACTTAATCCTAAGATTGGTTCACATGGCAGCTACCAGGCGCATAACTAACAAATATAGATTAGCAAGGCAACTAATTATTTATTTATTATTTTTAAAATCATTTTTTGATCTGGATTCGAAAATTTAGAGATTTCATTCGAAATAAAAAAATGAGGAACTTCCATATGATTTTAAAAAGTGAAAATTATATTCAGCAAAGTATTTTTGATTCAAAAAGTTAAATCTTTTTTTGTGAAGTAGTTAACGAAGATAAACAATTAAGTAGTAATGATTTTTAATTACTCTTAACTGAGCTAAACTATTAATATATACCACTAGAATGAACTCAGGTTAAAAATTACTCTCCTCCCAGGCGGCCCTATAGTATTAAATCACGCATAAAAATAAATATTTGCTCATTGTGCTTTAAAATGTCTGAAACGAGGAGAAAATATTTTTCGACTATGATTTTTTCTCTTTGTGTGTCTGAATTCCGATACCCAAAATAGCCCAAGAGCGGAACGTTAAAAAGTTGGTTTGTATCAAAATATATAGTAGGTACTGATTAGATTTTGGAATATCTCGTTCAAAAAGAAGAAAATATTATTTTTTTAAATTATTCTATTGAGATTTTAAAAGGATGTTATAGTATAGCCATAAATGAACAATTTATATTTAAATTTATTAATAATTACTAGGGCAGCTCAAGTGTACCGAGTCTTGAAAAAGCTTTCACTTTTTTATTATTTAATGTGCAGGTGAGCGATTCTTTCATTAGTGGCATCCACTTACAAGAACAGACGTGTTTCAGACTATTAGAGATGAATTTCTGAATTTCTATTATTCTAGGAATGACCTTTTGCACTCAGATCAAAACGATACCTACTAGAGAGAGAATATTCAATTGGACCTGATTAAAATTCAGACAAATAAGTACAAAACACAAAAGAAATCACTTGTTGCGGCTCTAACTAGCAAGAGAACCGAGTTTTGAAAAAGTTTTTACTTTTTCTTCTATTTTTTTTATTTTTAATCGCGTTGAAAAATCCACTAAAATTTAGTTCACAATTAACTTTTCCGAGGCAGCACTTAATAACACACGGTTTTCGAACCCTCAGCACCCCTTCGTTGTCAAATTGGATAAAAACCGAACCAGCGCTTTCGCCAACTCTTTTAACCCTATGACCTCCAGAGACTGGAACTCAATTCCAACTATCGTCCTCCCAGCGACTTATAACCTACAGCTGTTTAAGACCCGCACCCACAGTACACTAGCCCATAAAATCTCCTCTTCTTCTTCTTTTCACGATGAAAGAGCCAACTCAGGCCTTTAGGGGATACACCTCTTTGGTGTGACTCCTTCTCACATCAATTTTATTAAAAAATAAATAAATAACTTTTAATTTTTTTTGTTATTTAATAAATGTATGGGTAAACGATTCTTTTATAGAATCTCCTGGATTAAAATAAAATTTGTAGAAAAAGGTGAAACTTTTTCAGGACTATGTTAGCAGTTTCGGTGAATTGATAATATTAAATGATAAATATCTAATTTTGATATTGATTTCGATTTAATATTGTATAATAATGTAGCTAAATTGCTACACTGTTTTCCCTGATTTCATTTAATTTTTATTAATAAATTTTGCTAATCAGGTTTCCCATCCCTTGGAGGATGATTCTGCACCACGTGATTGCCACCTCTATAGAAGAAAGTTTTGGAGATCAAACATTCCTTATGGGAAAAAAATGGAAAAGCTTCAAATATATATCTGGTTTAAAGGTGCAAAAAATATTAAAGTGAACAGAATCAGGATTTCGGAGGTTTTCTATTGAGATGAGTTTTCTTTGCAGCCCCCATCACCCACTCATATCTTATATTTAATTAGGTAATTAATATTTTGAATTGTTTAAGTTTCTTCTTTTAATTTAATGAAAATTATTCGAAAGTCGGAAAACTTTTCCCCCCTTTAAAGATAATAATGCTCAAGTAGGTATAAAAAATAATTCGAAATTATTTTTGAAATAAAAATATATTCATTGTCTAAAGTATATTATTTTCACTTACCTGGTATATACTTAGAATATGCGGATCAGATGGTCAATAAGACAAGAGCCGCTACAGCAAACCTTACAACTGTAATGACCAAATCTGGAATGCAGAGCTATTCAGCCAAAGATGCTTTATAATATTAGTGTACAGTTTTCACCTTTTGTACTCCTATGAGGTTTGGGCTCTGAACTGAGATGACAACATAGAGCGTACACAAGTACAAAATCTTTAAGTCCTTGTATTTTCTGAATAGATTTACTCCCAACTAGGGGAGTCGGGTTAGCCGAGCCGGCTAACGCCCTGGCCCTGCTTCGGCATCGATCGATTATGACGATGTTGGAGCGGAAGGCCGGGGTTCGATCCTGGCTGGAAAATAAAAATTTCTACCGGCTAAAAACTCGGCTCCTTCACTAACCCTACTAACACTTTACTTATGTGCTGTCTAAATGGGCTTTGTTCCCGGTGACAATAAATAAATAAACAATAAAAATACTCCCAGCTATAATATAAGAAAAAATTTCAACAAAATAGACTTATTATATATGTTTTAAATATATAAAATTCATAAATTAATTCCTGTGAATCCATTGTAATAGACTGATGAAGAGGGCAAAGCCCTCGAAACTATAATAAATAAAATATTATATATGCTTTAAATATATAAAATTCATAAATTAATTCCTGTGAATCTATTGTAATAGACTGATGAAGAGGGCAAAGCCTCGAAACTATAGTCTCGTTATAAATAAATAAAATTTATAATTCCAGCAGAAGACACACTCTTTTATTGTCTCCTTCAATATAAAATTATTTTAATGCCTTAAGATAAATTGCCCAATATATTTTCCCAAAGAATAATATAATTACCCTAAGTAAGGATCAAAATCATTCAATCTAAGCCTGTCAAATGAAAAAAAGTTCACTCTATTGAATAAAACAGAAATTTAACTTAGACAGGACTTAGAAGAAATTCGAGATGACATGAAAATCAATCGTTTGTTATGTGACCTGTTTGCTATTATGATAAAGCGAATTAAATTACCTACTTACATCCAATCGGGTAAATGGACCCATGAGAAATAACATATAAAATATTTCTATTAAAAGACTGAAGATGAAGGTCAAACCCTTGAAACTAGAATCTTAAACAAATAAATTAAATATATCAAGCAGATGACTTCATTGATTTCTCTTTGTGAATCAACAACTCTGCTACTCTCGGCAAAGCTAAATCTTTTCAATTGAATGATAAATTCCTACTTTTCCCCTCTTTAGTTATAGATTTCTCGATATTGGTCATAGAGTATTTGTTGCACTGAGTCTTTAGAAATCATAGGGATAAATGAATTGGAGAATGTGTTTGTTCGATTAGTTACTTGCGCTGTTTTTTAAAAATCACTCTAAGCATTTCATTATTAGTATTTTTTTTAAGGATCAAGTGTTACTTGTCCATTATATTATTTTACTTACATTCCCCGAGTTCAAATCTCGGACCTAGCATTTTTTTAATCTGCTATTATCAAGAAGTAAATGCAAATACATAAATATTTTTTTATTTAATTATATCTTTATAATTTCAAATGTAATCATGATTTCTTACAAACAAATTGACCAGGACTATTTTCTTATTAAAAAAAACGCATTTCCGCTTCTTAGTGGTCAAATTGAATTATCATAAATAATGAATAAATTAATATAAAAATCTTAGGAATAATTTGATTTGAAATAAAAGAAAAGTATGTAAAAATTGTATAGGGCATGTACCATGTAATTGATGTGTAAAAATGTTTATTGCTTGTTTGATAAAAATTCAGATATAGTCAACCGGAGCAGTTAATTCCATGGTTTCCTGACACGTAGGCAACTTTGAGTACATTATTCATATGAGCGTATATTCTAGGTCGCCGACGATGCAGGCAACCATGGGATTAATTACTCTGGTTAACTTTACAGTGATAAGTCTCGTGGCAACGGATGTACTCGGACGGAAGTCGTATAATGGCGGGCATTTCGGGAATGTTCAAATTATAAGAACAAATATTTTATCCGTGAGTGTAACAATTGTCGTAAATACTATAGAGTGCCACCTTTTGAGGCATGTTCTATCTATAGTGACTGCCACTTTTAGGTTTCTCCAAAAGTAATTTCTCGATACATGCATGTTATATGCTATTATATATAAGTGCAAATTATTCTGAATAAAAGTCTCATCTATGAGCAAAAAGCATTGAATACAGATAAACAGTTTGTTTAGATTTGAAACCCTTAAAACTTGATCACAAAAAGGCGTCACAATAAAGAAATACATATCGCTACTTCTGCACGAGCAGCTTCCATTGTGAGCAATTTTCGTAATGGTCCTAGTGCGCAGTGTGAGCTGACTTATATACGTAAATCAGATATGCATAGAAATTATAAATTATAAAGCATGCGTATTGCCAGCCCACTCTGATGAAGGTTATAAGAGAAAAATAAGACTTTAACACATATACATTTTTTGAGTGGTATTTTTGATTTAGTTTAATGGAGATGAATTTCAATGCATATAACAATATTATTAAACATCAAATGATGAAAAATTATGTTCTAGCTTCAATTTATTGTTTATAATTATGAATCGATCGAATGGAAATCGTTGTGGAGACAATTCTAAGATCAAAACGACTCTCTTTTTAGAAGCGCGGTCGATGGTTTTTCTCCAAAAAGGATCCACTTTATTTTTATGTTCAGGCATAATTTTTTAAATCCCTTTCCTTCTTAAAGGGAGGAAATAAAAGCTTGAAGCTGTTTAAAGGCATTACCCTTTAATATTCATAAATAATGAAAATAAAATTGTTCACAAAATTACAAAATAAAATTTCAAATGTTTTCTATTCACTATTTAATAATCTTATACTTATTTTTATAATATTTTTAAATAAATATTATTAATTTGCAACAACTTTTGTGGCAATAGAACTTAATTTCAATATTAGTCTTTTTTTAGATAAATTCATTATTATTATTTGTTTTGTTTTAAATCACAATTATTTTATTTAAGAAAAAAACAATCAAATTAAAGTTATAGGAAGATGTGACCCTGACAGATCGAATTCTAGACCCAGAAGCCACCTAATCCGGGATTTCAATCAAAATTGTTAGAGTTGTTTTCGAGGAAGCGATTCTATGTGAATCAATTATACATTTTTGTTGACACACCATCCTATATATATATATACAAATATTGCTCATTTGATATGATAAGAGTGGAATTTAATTTTTCTTTGGAAACCTTTTTTTTTTAATAAATAAAAGGATCCACGAATAGTTTTATACAAAACATCTTCTAATTCGAATATAGAATTTGAAACAAAATATTTAATGAGCATTAATAAAACGCAATAATTATCCTAGGGGAATGCCAGTAAATTGTTTGATCCAAGTTCTATTCAATCTTTTTGTTCTAAATACAATTTTGTTTAAAGATTTCGCTGCTTTTCTGTTTTTTTTTTTTTTTTTTTTATGAATTATTATGATGGTGATTATTATTATTATTATTATTATTATTATTACTTGTTTGGATTTGAATTTAAAGCCTCTATGAAAGTTTCCTGCTCGAACCGCCTTGGTTGACGAAATTTTGAATAAGGGCCTAGGGATTGGTCTTCCAAATTAATATTTAGTACAAAATGAAATTAGCTGTTTGCTCAGTTTACTTTATCATGAACTTGGCTTATTAACATGTTCTTTACAAATTTCTCATTTACGAAGCCATTTCTTTTCAATTTTTTCTTTTTTTTTTCTGGTTAACTTTACCATGAAAGATATTTAAGAGAATTTTACATTATTATCTTACTTAGCCTCACATCTTTGACTTAATTTATTTTGGTACATTACTGAGCTTGACTCCTTTCATCCGCATGAATTCCATCTCAATGATTCTTAATTTTAATTAATAAAATTGACTATCTGTCGACAGAGAGGGTTTTCACTCGTGGTGGAGCCATTTAATAGTAATAGTAAGAAGAAGATCATCTAATAAAGAAAAGGGGAGAGAAACTTGAGAAATCTCTGAACATGACATTTTGGAAACGAGCTTGTTTTTAGGGGTTCGTTTAAAAGTGAAACGGGACCCTAGTGTCAATACAATGTATGTATGTGTATTTCTGTTTTCTATCTGTTTGCCTGTCAGAGTATTGTAGGTCGTAAACTAAAAAATATACAAACTTAAAATTAAAATTTATATATATATATATAAATTTATTTACCGCGAAATAAAAAACATTTTAAAATTTCAATCTAAAGATTATTTGGAAAAGTGGAATATTTGGGGGTTGAAAATAAAAAAATACATATTTTTTATCATGGAATGTGAAGTATCCCTGTAAAGATTTCTTCAAGTAGAATTAGGTTTATTTTTTTTAAATCTAATTCTCATTAAAATAACAGTTTGGGATGACCTCAAAATTTTCAGATGCATTTTGTACCTGTCAGCGTTCAGAATCACCTTAATTTGAAATTATAAAAAATCATGAATTCTCTCATTCTTCTCTTATCAACGACAAATAAAAACAAATTTGATAAATCAGATATTTTTTCGAAAATAATTAGGTATGGAACCCTCAAAACGTGCTATTTCGTGCAGCAACGCCAAAATATATAATTTCGTGCAAAATAAAAGTAGTTTCCAAAGAACGTTCTTCTCATGATTTGAATTTCTCTCTAGATTTCATTGAATTAAAGTTAGCAAAAAAAAAGATGCATTTGCACAGTAATTCGGTTTTTAATAATCAGTCACAACATTAATAAATTCTGCAACTACTCGTCTCCAAATGACTCTAACCCATATCAATCCTTCACTTCAAAAACCTATATCCTATATCTTTCATTATTTTAGGGAAATATTCTTATCAAAGTTTCCCTCATCCAATTTTATTACTATCTACCTGACACTTCAAATATGTACTTCTTAACAGTCCCCCGAATCTCAAGATGTACTTATCTTCTCAGCTCTTCTCTTCCCCATTTCTTCATTCTTCAATAATAATTCTATCTGCCGATTTAATTTTCAACATCTCCTATAGCACCGCCATACCCTCATAAAGGGGGTCCAAGTGCACCTGCGGGCCTCGGCCATGAAATGTTTTTTTGAGGGGATATGTTAGAAAAAAAATTCGTAGTGTGAGCAACTTTTTCCTTATTATTTCATAATAAGGGGTCCGGTTAAGATTTTGGGCCCCAACCAAGCCAAGCCATGAGTACCACACCTCGAAACCTCTAGTTCTCTCCTATCTCTTATCGTCTTTCACCGAGGGGTGAACCGCGATTGGAATTAGGTGCACACCGTCTTTGGAATTATTTGGAATTACTTTGGAATTCATTAGATAATCTATTGTCATCTATAGTCTTCCACTTGGAAATGAAACTGGAAATGAAAGTACGTGTACACGATTTTAGGTCGCGGTTCACCCCTCGTTTTTCACATTCATCCAGCGCAATGTTACATATTGATATTTGTCTTATTCTACATCTTATTTTCTAGGTTAAATAATATGGTACATAGTAGAAATATTTCTTTCGAATTAAACTCCGTTTTAGCTTAAGCAATTTAAGACTTTAATTTAAAGTCTGTGATTCCTATACCTATATCATAACGAAATGATTTTTTTTCTATTATAGAATGTTTTTGCCTAGAATGTAATAAAAGATATATATGTATATATATACATATATTTGACACCTGATTCAATCTAAAATTTTCATCTGATTTTAATGAATTTTTTTTTGTTCTGCGTAGGTCCGGTTTCTGCGGCATCCAGCGCTTGGGATATCAGGATGCGTGGTTGGTCCCAGGTTGTTTTCCATGCTATTGGTCTATTGGGCCTTATCGGCATATGGCTCAGGTAGCAAGATGTCTGAAGTTGCGGCCATAAACACCATCAGCACCTGCCCTTGCCGGGAATAGATACCAAGCTTCCTACTGGAATTGAAACTGATCAAGATGTTTTACCTGGCTGCCTAAAAATAGAAACATTTACACGGTTTTCAAATTAAATGTTCTTCTGAGTGTTGTCTATTCACTTCTACTATTATATTTACAAATCATTGTTTTGTTTCTTTTTTCTTTTTGTAGATACTCCACCTTGTTTCCTTTATTCAAAACAATTTCCATCTATATTGCTTTATTTGTTGTTTCCATTAATATAATATGATTTAAGTGAATACAACATTAAATGAAAAAGCCCAAGTGTGTATTTCCTGTGCATATGTGTATTATACATAAGTGATAAGAACCTGTCTATTTAGATAAGGAGGAATGTACCTGCCTAAACTAGAGGATTTAGAAATTAATGCTATTAACAGAGAGTATAAGTGTAAAGACGATTTTAATTATTTAAAAGCAATACTATCACTTACTTGTATGTGAAAGTAAAAAAAAAAAAAAAAAAAAAAATTAAAATTAAAAAATTAATATAAAAAAAAAATATATATGAAATTAAACACACACAGGCATATATATAAAATGTGTAAATGAATATGTATGTATATAAAAATATATAACATGGAATAAAATTACCTCATATCATAACGAAATGAATTTTTTTCCATTATAGAATGTTTTTGGCTCGAATGTAATGAAAGATATATATATATATATATATATATATATATAAAATTATTATTTGATGAATGAAATGTTTATTGTTTATCTTTTGGTCAAAAAATTCACTCCTTTTATAAATATTTCTCTTTCCGTCTTTATTTTCTTTATTACCTAATTCAATTAAATTACAGTATTTTTTGAATTTTTAGAAATTGTTTTGGTGCATCTTTGAATTTCAAGTCTAAATTTCGTAGACTTTTATTTCCTCCTCCCTCCTCCAGAAAAATAGATTTATTTGATTTAATTTGTTTTTTTTAAGTGAGTCTAGTTTATGGGTCGCTGTTAAGCCTATTTAATAAAATTAAAATTAAACTACTATATAGGTTGCAAAAAAAAAATTCTATTTTATATTCAGTCAATTAAAGCTCCTGAAGATGGGCTCATCACTTAAAATACATTATTTGAGTCTTTATCATGAACAATATTTCTTTTATTTGTGAACCTACCAAATAGATTAATTAAAAAGATTTTGTTTTGTCGAGAATAGGGGAGTTGTTAATTCATAAAATTAAATCAATGAGGTTGTTCAAAGCTTGATGCAAATAATATATAAAAAAAATATATAATAAACAAAAAGCATATAAATATAATATAATATGTGACTAGCTTGCTATAACATAAAAACAAATTTTTCTATATCCAATCGGGTAATTGGAACCATGAGAAATAAAAGATAAAATATTTCTAATTAAAAGACTGATGATGAAGGTCAGACCTTCGAAACTATAGTCTCAAACAAATAAATTATATGTATATATATATATTACATGTTTATTTGCACCAAGAAGAGGACAACCTCATTCATTTCTCTTTATAATAGTTTAATTTTATTAATAATTTGTTTTTGACCTTTAATATATATTTATTTATCTTTGGTTAGTTAGGGAGGTAAAAATCAGGTAATTACTTCGCTGGCTGCTCACAACACCCCCGAAAAAAGTAATAGTTCCTATCGATTGTTTGATAATTTATCAACAGTACACCCACCACAGATTCACTAGACCTTTATCAATAAGAAAAAAATATTAGAATAATAAATTTTGTGAAATAGAGTCTTCCTTGTGTGAGACCCCATGTGAGTCTTCATCTTATTCCGTTGAGTCAACATAAATATCATTATCTTTTTCACTTCATTCCAATATTCATTTTTTAAGGTTCTCTTGTTGTTCATATGACATCTTACTGTTAAGCAAAAATATGAACACATTATTCCAGTTTATATGAAAATAATACAAATTTGCAAAAGCAAAAAACTAACGGCAACTACCTACCTGGGTGGTTCACAACAGCTTGCTTACTTATTCGCTTATTCCGCATCTAGGGTAAACAGTATAGCAGGTGAAATGGATTTAAGCACAGTGTCTTATACTTTGTCCTTTTCTAAGTGTGCGATGACAGTGTCAGGGACATAGCAGTCACTGTAGTTAAATGTATTTCTAAATTAACTACAAATCAATCAATTATGTGACAGCTCAAAGATTAATTTACAAACTATTTAGCTGATTTCTCTTACAAACCAAACGTTTCGGGTAGCAACAATAATTAATATAAACACTGTTTTTTATTTATATAAACATTAGGGAACGCGGCGTTGGTTTATAGTGAACATTTTTTAAATTATAATGAGTTGGAGTTGATAGTGTTTCACAGTTATCTATTATCTATTTTTTTAATTTTATTTATTTATTTACTATATGTATGTTGGTTTTGCAACCTTTAAAATAAGTAATACACTAAAAAAGGTCGTATTGAAGGGATTTATTATCTTAAATTTCGAAAGAATCAGAAAAAATAATAGATCTGGATTTATTGCCTTTAATTTATTCAGGATTTAAATTTAAAGGCCTAAAGGAATTTTTATGACGGCAATAAAACTAAAAAACACAGACGTACACACTCACACATAAAAAATACAACAGAAACATTTCGTAGTAGGCCTAAACCGGTTCATTGATTAAAAGAAAAGAAATTGTGAAGATATCACCGAGCACTTCTGCTGTGAAATTGCGACCGGTAAGGCGGTAAGTATAAGTAGGCTTACTATACCTCTTGGTTTGACCGGGACTGTTCCGGTTTGAAGGTATGGTTCAGGTATCCTGGCCAGTTTGTCATTTCGTCCCGGATATTTGGAAAAAATTATAAATTACAAATAAATTAAATTGAGAACTAATTTTTAGTGAATTCCTTGACACGATAAAAATCAACTGGTGTGGTCACCACACGACTTTCGCATTCTCACTTATTTGAAATCATCGCGACTTGATTGGAGGCGAAAATTTTTGCTAAATAAAATTCTTATAAGTTGAAGGATCTAATATTAAAAAAAAAATCAATAATATATTAAATTCCAATTAATTATAAAATTTACAGAGAGCGTACCGAGGCTTGAAACTAATTTTTCTTTAATTGTAAGGAATTCTAATGAAAAAAAACCGCGTTTCGATATCTGAAATACTTTTCGAATTATTCAATTAATAAAAAATCATTTTTTTTCCATTCATAACAATTTCTTTTCTTTTAATCAATGAACCGGTTTAGGCCTACTACGAAATGTTTCTGTTGTATTTTTTATGTGTGAGTGTGTACGTCTGTGTTTTTTAGTTTTATTGCCGTCATAAAAATTCCTTTAGGCCTTTAAATTTAAATCCTGAATAAATTAAAGGCAATAAATCATCAATTAGCCCAGTGACCTAAAGAAGAAAGGTATTTACAAACTGTTGATAAATATTTCCCAGAAATTTAAGATAAATAATAATAAAAACTAAGTCATTATAGTTATAGTTAAAAATTCATTCAAACTCAATTATTTCCGAAACGGTTGATCCTATCAAAAAATGCAAATGAACTTTTTTGTACATAATTTAATATTCTACAAATATGAATTTAACTATTTTGATCTATGACTAATAGAAAACGAGATATTATGAAAAAAATTTAATTCGTGATTTTATATGAAAAATTCAGATTGAATTGTTTTTCTTCATTTTATAGTAAATTTCATTTTTCTTGTTTTTTTAGTTTTAAAATCTTATAATTTTAATTTTATGCCCCAACTCCACCACCTTAATTTTGGAAAACCCTCCTGGTCAGTCAACAGGCTTCCGATTGATACCCCTTCTATCTTAGAATTTATTCTTTGTGCGCCATACCGAGGACAATCAATCAAAATATGGTCAACCGTGACTCTAGTATAGCATGGGGGATCCTGTCTTAGAATCAAATGACCGTGTGAAAAAAACAATGCCCTATTCTTAATCTTGTTATGATAGTCTGCATTCGTCGACTCAGATTATATATTTCCAAGGGACTAACAACTGGTTTTACTCGTTTAAGTAGTCTATTTTCATTCTTCCATTCGTCACTCCATAATTTCCCAATTTTGATTTTGAAAAATCTTTGGGAGTTTTTCAAGAATGTTTGAGAAAAATCTATAGAGGGATTGTTTGCACCCCGTTTGACCAAAATATCTGTTGCCTCGTTACCAACAATTCCCCTATGTCCTGGCACCCACAAAAAAAGACTTTCAAACTCCGACCGCTCTCCAATCAGAGACTGGATCCTCTGCACCAAAGGATGCGAATAATTGAATCCCTCCAGTGCATGAAGGGCACTTAGCGAGTCACTAATTATGATGCTTTTTCTCAGCCCACGGTTTTTAATATAAGTAAGACCTAATTCGATAGCTTTTAGTTCTGCGGTGAAATTGCTGGAAATGGCGGGAAGTCTAAAATTAAATTCAAAATTATTTTGTTTAAAGGCGCAACCTACTTTTGTTTCGAATTTTGAGCCACCGGTGAAAACAAGTGCATAATTCGGATATTTCTTTATAATGTCCTGAAACATTGTGTTAAAGATAGTACTGTTCTTGTCCCTTTTATTGAATTTATTGAGGTCCCAGTTAACTGCAGGTTTTTTAAGAAGCCAGGGAGGGTTGGGTGAAAAAATGGTTGCGACCTGGCTGTTGCAATTTACCTCAAAGTTCTCAATATGATTTTTCATTCTTATACCTAAAGGTTTAGAGGATCTGGGTTTTGAGAAATTGTTCGAGTTTATAGTTTTAAATAAAATGTTATACGACGGGTGGGTTCGAAGAGAGTAAATTTTTAATAAATAATTCAAAGATAACATTTCTCTCCTTAATCTTAGAGGAGGTTCACCTGCTTCCACAAAAAGACTAACAGCAGGGCTAGTTCGAAAAGCTCCCAATGCTATTCTAATGCCCATGTTATGGACAGCATCAAGTCTTTTAAGGACACTCTCTGAAGCCGATGCATAGATGGGGGAAGCATAGTCCAATTTACTTCTAATTATAGCTCTGTAGACTCTCAGAAGTGCCATAGAATCCGCTTCCCAATGAGAGCCAGACAGAACCTTCAGAATATTCATAGACTTAAGACATTTCGTTTTTAGTTGGTCAATATGTGTCTTCCAGTTTAATTTTCTATCAAGAGTTAGTCCTAAGAATTTGACATTATCCTGATAAATGAGTTGATTTCCGTCAAGCGTCAATACAGGATCATCATGTAGGGATCGAAGTAGACTAAAATGCATACACGATGTTTTAGTTTTTGAGATTTTGAATCCGTGCTCAAGAGCCCAAGTGTTAATATCACTTATGGAGGTTTACAACCTGGTCTTGATGTTGTTTATGTCGTTTGATTTATAGTAAATGCATAGATCATCCACAAAGAGAGATTTTTGAATTAGATATTTTATTTTAGCCAAAATATTATCAATTGCTATGGTGAATAATGCGATGCTTAAAACGCTACACTGTGGCAAGCCATTTTCCTGTGTGTATATTCGCGATAATGTATTTCCAATCCGGACTTGGAAATGACGGTCCGAAAGAAAATTCTTTATGAATAGCGCCAAATGACCCTGAATTTTCCAGGAACTAAGTTTTTGGAGTATTTGATGACACCATGTCGTGTCATAAGCATTCTCTAGGTCGAAAAAAACAGCAACCGTGTGCTGTTTGTTTGAGAATCCTTTTAGTATATAATCCTCAAGGCGTATAAGGTGGTCGAGGCAAGAGCGATTTTGGCGAAAACAGCACTGTACATTAGAAATGAGTTGTTTATTTTCCAATACCCACCATAGTCGCTTATTAACCATTCGCTCCATTAGTTTGCAACACACTTGTCATTGCTATTGGGCGATAACTTCTAACATCCTCAGGATCTTTGTTTGCCTTGGGCACAGGAATCAAAATCGCCTTTTTTCATTGGTCAGGGAACAGGTCATTACTCCAAATTTTATTTATAATACCTAAAAGGACCAATTTGGAGTTTGGGTGAAGGTGTTTAAGCATTAAATTATGTAAGCCACCTGGACCAAGAGAAGTATTTTTTGAGGACTTCAATGCAGATTCAAATTCCCATAGACCAAATGGTTCATTATAATTTTCGAGATTTTCTGAATTTAAGTTGAGGTTAATCTCTTCTGATGAGATTTTAATACTAAGAAAACGAAGAGTGAAATTCTCTGATGAAGAAACATTAAAAAACTGTTGAGCAAAAATATTAGATAATTCTAATGGGTTGGATATAAGGGTGTAATTGAAATGAAGGTGTCTAGGGGTCATGTTTTGAACGCCTTTTATTTTTCTTATCTTTTTCCCAAACCTCCTTACTTGGAATGGAATGAGATATGGTTGAAATATATTTTTCCCATGATCTTTTCTTCGCTTGTTTAATCAAATATTTTGCACGGGCTCTGTGTATCTTAAAATTTATTAAATTTAATGTATTGAGCGATGAGTTGAAAAGTCTGAGTGCTTTTTTCCTGTTTCTAATAGCGTTTTGGATTTCTTTCGACCACCACGGAACCGAGCATCGACTCGGATTGGTTTTTGATCTAGGGATAGCTGTTTCGGCAGCTTTAATTATTTTGTCATTAAAATTTTCGAGCTGAGTAATAATTTCGTTTTCATTATTATCACTTTGATTTATAAAAGAGAGCCTCTCGGAGAGTGGCCAATTCGCTCTTTGAACCAGCCATTTTGAGTGAGTCCGGGTGAGCGGGATCTTTTTTTTGTCCGATAAAACAATAGGGAAGTGATCCGAGCTACAAAGGTCTCTGTGAACCCTGAATGAGAATCTATCATGGATAGATGGAGAGGCAAAAGTCAGGTCTATGATCGAATAGGAACCGTATGCAATACTAAAGTGAGTTGGCGAATTGTCATTTAATACCATCACGTTGTTAATACTTATAAAAGATTCTATAATTTTTCCTCTGGGAGTTGAGGGATGTTTTCGAAAAGGTGGCTTCTGGAATTTAGATCGCCAAGAAGAAGGGATAATTGATTTATCAGGTTTTCTAAATCAATCCTTGAGAAATGTTGGTCATGTGGAATATATATATTGCATAATGCTTAAGGATAAGGGTGTCGAGACACGGACAACAATGGCTTTGAGATTCGTGGTTATGGACAACGATTGTGAATGAATGGTATTTTTAACGCCGCCCTTGGCTTTTTGTCCTGTGACATCGTTTTTATAGTACTCATTGAAACCTCTTATGGAGAAGTTATTTTTTTTAAATGCGTTTCTTGCAAGCATATTATATTTGGCCCGTACTCTTTAATTAACGATTCCAGTTCTTCTAAGTTGTTAAAAAGACCGTTCAGATTCCCCTGAATGATAAAATTATTTTCCATAATTAAATATGATTTTTTTTTTTTTTTTTATAAATTTATTAATTAATTTTTGAGTACGAGAAAAAAATTATATAGAATAATAATAATAATAAAAAGAATGATAAATTTAAATAAAAGTTAGTGATATTAATAAAGACAACTTGGTCAAAGGTAAAATAAATAGTGAATATAGTAATATCTATGAAAAATAAATTTAAATTTAGATTAAAAATAACTATTTGTACTAGTAATTATAAAATTACTATGAAAAATAAAACAAAATTATATTATTTCACTTTCTTTCTCTTTTTTTTCTTTGATTTCGGTTTGTCATTTACTTTTGAACTGCATGAATTGTTTTCATCTAAAAGAGATGAATCTTCAGATTCATAACTTGATGCTGTCAAATTAAGAGAACTCTTTCTAATAATATTAGATGAAACTCTTTGTGTTTCTGTTACAGAATTTTTCGGAGGAATAGAGGCAGATTCTTTTTCTGTGGTCTTAAATTTTTCTGTCTCTATTGATTTATTTAGATTAAGAAGATGTTTAATTTCGGCTGACATATTTTTAATTTGTTCAGTTAGAGACTGAACGGTTTTTTTAAGGTCGTTACAGGACGAGCAAACACTGGAAGTTTTTGTTATTGAAGTGAAAGTATTAGTTTTTTGTTCTTTTTCATATTGGGCTTTCGCCGCAAAATATGAAATATTTTGATTGGCAGCATTATCAAGAATTTCTTTTTCTTTAATAAAAATTGGACATGACTTGGAGAAAGACGGGTGATCAGCAGAGCAATTTCTACATTTGGGCGGTGATTGACATGGAGTATGTTCGCCTTGATTTTTTTCTTGCCCGCAAAAACCACAAATTTCTACCCTTAACTGGCAATTAATTTTTGAGTGCCCAAATAGCTGGCAGAGATAACATCTAAGGGGTGCAGGGATGTATTTCCTTATATTAAGATAGTAAAAACCTACCCTAAGTTTTAGAGGTAAGCTTGAAGTTGCAAATGTCAATATCATAAGTGGAGTGTTTATAATATTTCCATTAATTTTTTTGTGATCAGTGACGTGTTGATCTTTCAGTTCTTCTAGAATTTCCTCTTTGGGAACGTCTACCAGATCATGACAAAATATAACACCTTTTGATATATTTAATTTTGTATGTAGCTCGACTCTAACAGGGACGTCGTCTGACAACCTATCAAGAGACATTAAGGCTTTCGACTTCTTGTCATTCGAGGTCTCCACCAGTATCGAGCCTGATCTTAGTTTTTTTATATTAGTCACTTGGCCAGCTCTATAGGAGATGACCTTGTGAATTAAAAAAGGGCTTATTTTGCTTAAATTTTTATGTTTGTCCTGGTGGGAGATTATCAAGATTCTTGGTTCAGGTCTTATCGTGGTTCTTTCACCAGATTCAACAAAATGTGTTTCATGAGAAGCAGTTTTGTGCCTCTTTTGAGGAAGGGAAGGGTAGTCGATCTGCTCCGATCGACAGCCCAAAATGATAGGGGGCCCTATTGGCCCGGAATTTTGGGTCATTAGCAACTCGCTAATGACCCAAAAAGACAAAATAAAAATAAACAATATATACAAATGTGTATATACAAAAGGAAAAAAAGAAAATCAATCAAACAAAACAAAAAACAATACAATAGAAATCAAAAAAAGAAGAAAAGATATATAGTCACGCCCATGTAGGAGAGCCCGAACGGAGAGGAGAACAAGAGCACGTCTGGTCAGTCCCACTGTCGACTCACGAGTGAAATACTTGAATTCGATACTTAAATTCTCAGATAATCATTCAAAAAAAGTTTTTTTTAATTTATAAACCAAGTGTTCAAAATCTAGAGAGCCCGAAATCTGTTAAGTTTTCTCTATTGAAAATACAAATATTTTGGCATAAAAAATAACTTTTTTTTTTACTATCCAATCTTGGGTTATTCTTGGTATTGGATTTCAGACACAGAGAATAAAAAAAAAGACAGAGAAAAATGTATGGTTAAAAAATATTTTTCTTCACCTTTCAGGCATTTTTAAGCACAATGAGCAAATATCCATAAAAAGTAAACTCTTGTTTATCCGCGGAAATGGGTGGCCCAGCAACAGCGGATAAGACAATCCCGCCTCAGATAACCAGCAAAATAGTCAAAAAAAAACGACACAAATCAACACAAGAATGCTTTTGAACAATGTTTATCCACACTAGAAGCAAGTTTAAAAATTTATTATTTTACAAGTTAAAAAGTTATATGCACAAATTCACATGTTACATAGATTTTAAAGTTTACTTTTGCACAAAATAATCCGTCAGCAGTTTTTGTTGTTTCGTGTGATGACTCATGCAGGAAGACCACGGATTAGCTGCAAAGCGGATATTCCCCCGCGAATAAACGAGAGTTTAATGTATATCTATTTCTATATATAGGTAGAGGTATATATTTCCATTAATTCGATACTAGAGCCACTTGGGAGGCGAGTAGTTTTTAAAGAAAGTTCATGCTAGTGTTAAATATTAATAGCTTTTTAGTAAATAAGTTATATTTATTTACCAGTAATTAAAAATGATTACTAAAAAGTTGTTGATTTTTGTTAACTACTTCCTTGCTTAGCCTTTTTGAATCATAAGTACTTGGCTGAATATACTTCTATCTTTCTAAAATAAACGATTTTCCAAGATTCGACACCCCTACGCGCTTAAATTAGATACTAACCGAACAAAGGCAATCGCCAATTCGTTTGTTCCCATGACTTCTAGAGACTGGAACTCTCTTCCCCTGACCACCTTCCATGCAACATATAACCTTCAGGCTTGCAAGATCCGCATCTACAGATACCTTCGACGCCGACCCAATCTCTAAATCACTTCTTATTTTCACGATGCAAGGGTCCACCACGTACTACAGAGGTTGTACTTTTTTGGTGCAACTTCTTCTTATATCAATATCATTATATAAAAAAAAAAATCGCATAGAAGGTGTCATTTTCTATTTCGAACAAACTTTCGAAATTTCCTGGTTTGAGAGAAAAAAATTATGTTAGTGTATAAGTAGTGTGACCTCCTAATTTCCATTGCTAATATGTGATTAGGACCATTATAAATTAGGGGTGCATGTCCCGAGTGTAATTGCCCCACCGAGCTCTCATTTATGCTCCCTCATTGTTCTCTTCTTCATTTCACTTTCTAACGGGCAAAAAAATCTCAATTACAACATAGATGTATTTTTCCTAATTTTTTATTTTTGATTCATCTTCACAGTAGAATAAAGAAAATTAAATAATTTAACTAAAAAAAAAGCGCCATTATTTTTCATCTACTTACTCACTTTGAAATGAAACTAATCAGTTTTTAATTAATAAAAAAAAAAAAAAATTGCAAAATTATACGTAGAATATTAGAGGAGGCATTTATTTCAACATTGGGAACTTTATACATTGGAAGGGATGAAGGGGATCCATTCTTATGTTTGCCCAGGGAGCCGAAATTTCTTTGGGCAGACCTGGCTTTAGGAATTTTATTTTGATAGGCAAGATTTTGGTTATACACATTCATAATTTTATATATACTTAGTTGTTATTTATAGTGAATGAATTTTACATTTTCTAACCACATAAATAGGGATTGCAATCCGGAAAACCGGATCCGGTAATCCGGCGGATCCCGCATAATTTTTTCGGATCCGGTAGATTAAAAAAAATGCATACACTCCGGAAAATTACTCGCGTTGTTGCATGAGTAGGTATTTAAATGGATGATTGAGTGTGCGACGCCGATACACCGGCTACACTTGGCCACTTTGGCCCTTGTACATAATATGAAGCATACACAGTAGGATGTCCCTTATTTTGGGTATTTTCGAATTTTATACTCACAGAGGCTCATATGGTTCGAAATAAAAAAAAATTAAAAAAATATCCCCCAAGTTTCAAGTTTCTATCTCAATTTTATTCTTTGCCGAACAGTGAGATTATTTTTCCATCCAAATAACATGGGGCTTTTGGCATTGGCCGATTAATTGTTTATTCCGGACAAAGTAATGGTTCTAAAAATTTGAAACTCTGTAGACTTTATCCTTATAATAGTAGCTATCACTCAAAATTTTCCCAGATTTTTAGCTATTATAATTTTGAAGATACAGCTAGATAAATTATTGCTATATCTTAGTCTTATCAAGTTATAGACAAAATTATAATAGTTAAAAATCCGTAAAAATTCTGAGCGAAAGCTACTATTATAAGAATAAAGTCTACAGAGTTTCAAATTTTTCGAATTATTACTTTGGCCGGAATGAAAAATTGATCGTCCAATTTATTGTTAATTCGTGACTGTTTATAGATGATTACAGTTTAAATAAAATTGATTTCATAAGAAATAAATGTTTTTTTATAATCTTTATAATATACAATAAATTAAATATCTTTTATATAGCTAAATGAAAAGATAAAATATGTTTGATGTGGCGAATCCGGCAATCCCTGCCCATAAATGACTCCCATCATAAAAGATGAAGAAACACTACATGTTTTTAAAATCGGTTAAAAAAACACCAGCTTAGCGCCCAAAAAAAAAGATATTAGATTGAATTAGATTAAAAAATAAAAAATACTATTAATTGAAATTTCACACTAAAATTAATAGTTTTGTGTTTTTACTTAATTTTTTGTTTATTTCATGTGGCCATTCAGGCAATCCCTACCCATAAATGACTTCCGTCATAAAAGATGAAGAAACACTACATGTTTTAAAAATCGGTTAAAAAAAACACCAGCTTAGCACCCAAAAAAGATATTAGATTGAATTAGATTGAAAAATCAAAAAAATAATTTTTATAAAATTAGATTGAATTAGATTGAAAAATCAAAAAAATAATTTTTATAAAAAAAAATAAAACCGACTTCAAAACTTAAATGCAACAAATAAAATAATAATAACTTAAAAATAAAATAAAATCCACTAAAAGGTATAAAATAATTATCTTGTTTAGTTACAACTAAACGACGAAATATTAACATGAAATTACTTTTTGAAGTCGGTGCCAAACAAACTATACCTATAAGCGAGCGTACCCGCCAAACGTACTAAGTAAGATCCGTCAAGTGCGATTCATAAAATGTATATGTTTGGCACCGACTTTAAAAAGTAATTTCATGTTAATATTTCGTCCTTTATTTTATACCTTTTAGTAGATTTTATTTTATTTTTAAGTTATTATTTTTTTTTGTTGCATTTAAGTTTTTTGAAGTCGGTTTTATTTTTTTTATAAAAATTATTTTTCTTTTTTTCTTTTTAGTGATGTTATTAATAGTGACTTAATATAATACTTTAATATAATCTCGTAAGAGAAAGCGTCAGTCGAATGAATCAGAAAATGATAATAAAATTCAATTCATAAATATAGAAATTATATCGAAACGTTTGCGGATTTTAAATGAATGTTATAAGATTTTTTTTATAAAAGATTTTATTTATCATAATTTCGATTATTTGTTCATAAGTATTGGAGATTTACGTTATTTCGTCGTTGATCCTATCATCAGAACTTGACTAAATTAATATGGCACCATCCCTAGATACTTCCTTTCCATTAAAAAAAGAATAATCGAAATCGGTTCATAAACAAAAAAGTTAGGCCTGAACAAACCTAACAAAAAAGGTCTAATACCAATGAAAAAAAAAACGGAACCAATCGGAACCTAGACTGAACCCAATGCAATTTTTTTTTTCAAAATCGGTTCACAATTGGCGGACATATGAGGTAACATAGAAACACACAAAAAAAAACAGTCGAATAGAGAACCTCCTCCTTTTTTGAAGTCGGTTAAAAATACTATTAATGGAAATTTCACACTAAAATTAATAGTTTTGTGTTTTTACTTAATTTTTTGTTTATTTCTTTTTTTATTACTTAAAAGTTAATTAAAATTTTAAAATAAAAATTTGACTGTTTATGGATTGACGGGGTTAAGGGGGTAACTCAGTGTAGAAGAGATAGGACCAAAGGGCATGGATGAAGCCACTGGCATCAACAGCTAACATGTAGAATAATGAATAAAAACATAGATTTAATTTTAAAAAATCATAAAGAAACCAATTGCTTTATTGTTGAGAGCAATACAACTGTTTATGATTATTACCTAGTTATAGAGGCGTCTTTAGTGTAACTTTTCACTTTTTTATCTTATATTATTAAATGAGCAATTCTTGTATATATATATAGAATCGGTTTCTCGAAAACGGCTCTAACGATTTCGCTAAAAATTAATGTACTTATCAAGTCTCATGAGTTATAAATTTTAATCGGATTTAAATAAAGGAAGGGGATGTAAGTTAGTCATGTCGGAAAATAAATATTTTAATCGTTCATATCTCGCTAAGTCCCAGAGCGTTGGAATTTGAAATTTGAGCTATATAGAGGCTACAAGAGGTACCACAAGATTTTGGCTAAAATAGAAGAACCGGAAGTTGATGTTTACATACTTGAGAATGTAACCACCCTCCCCTGCGTTTCGAAACCATAAATCTCAGAGCTCCGAAATTCGATATAATTTGTAGACCTCCACCCATTAGAAAGTACATATATCAAATAGAAAAAATTCACTTTCGTCGGGCATGGATTCTACGCACACATTTTTTTTTTAATTCTGAATCCAAATAAAAATAGACCTTTTTATCAGAATTTTAAATTCAAAATAATATTAATATATACTTTTAACTGAAGCAAAAATTTACCGAGCATCTGTGCTCCAGGGATTTATTTAATAAATTAGCAAGTGAACGATTCGGTCATTAGAATCTAATCGTGGAAAATTAGTAAAAAGAGCACGGGTAGAATAATCTCTTTTCCTTTGGAGCTAAAACATTGCAAGGATGCTATAAGTACAAGTCCAGACCTGTTTCACACTATTAGAGATTAATTTCTATTATTCTAAGAACGGTCTTTTTACTCTAAGTAAAAAAAAAAATAAATCGAAATGAATATCAGATTTAGATAAGTATTTAACATTTATTATATTATTATTAATTCACCGGAACAGCAAACAGCTTACTGAGTCTTGGAAAAGTTTCACTTTTGCTTCCAAATAAACTAATTCATTTAAATGTTTAGGAATTTAATTAAATAATATTTCATCTCTCTTATAAGACCAAAATTAATCGTATTAATTCATTAATTTTATTTAATCATCTACGTATAGAGATGGGGAGTGGGGGTAGCGGATAACTTTTCCACGAGGAAGGGAGGAAAGGGAGACCGACCCTCCGAGTGTCGTTTCCAAGCTACAATCTAGATTAAATTTAATTTAGTAATAATTTGCTACATCTTTCTTGCGCTTTATATTCACTAACCTCGATAGCTAAGTTGGATCGAACAACCCTTTAATAATCTAAAGGTCTCAAGTTCACTTCTTGGCTAAAAACCCTTTTTCATTATCCCTCACTTCTAGTCCTATCATAAATTTTCATCCAAAGGCCTGGGACTTTTGCACCAAATGCTCCATTAAATAGCAAAATCCCAATCCAATGATATATTATTTTATATATTAAATATCTGAATCGAATAAAAAGACATCCAATTTTATTTAATAAATCAAAATAAAAGGACAGTCTCATTTTTTATTAGTAAATAAATTCTATTCAAATTTCAACTTCACCAGAACTCAATATATTTTTATTTATGTTTTTTTTTTTTTAAATTCATTTTATTTTAATTCAGGGGGGTACCCAGGTATGGCAACTGCTTCCCCCCCCCCTTCTCCCCCTAGACGCAATGTGATTCTTAAAAACTTTTTTTTTTTATTTATTTATTGTCACCGGAAACAAAGCCCATTTAGACAGCACATCAGTAAAGGGTTAGTAGGGTTAGTGAGGGAGCCGAGTTTTAGCCAGTCGGAATTTTATATGCTAGCCAGGCTCGGACCCGGGTCTCCCGCTTGAACGTCGTCATCAACGATGCTGAAGCGGGTCCTGCTAGCTAGGACAACCTTAATTTAAATTTAAACTTTAATTTAAATAAAAAATCTAGAAATACTTTCTGAAAATTAACTAATAAAACAAAAATAGATATTATTCATTTTCTTTCCCCTATAGTTAATTTAGTTTTTCTAAATTTCCTATGGTTCTTCTATTTGTAATCCACAGTTCTCTCTTGGTCCCGCCCCCTTCAAACCAAAAAGCTGGCTTTGCCCTTGTTTCATTCACTACACAACAAATAAGGAAGTTTTTATGTGGAGTAATAAAATCTTGTAGATATATTGTTAAAAAATTCAATAATTAAATTATTCAAAACATTACTCTTCAAGGTCCATTTTGAGTTCAAATAAATAGTTATTTTTTTCTTGTGATAATTTTAAATTTTAATTTCTTAGCCGATGGTATATGGCTAAAAAATCACATTGCAGATTTGATGCTTTGAAGGTTGAGCTGTTTCGGCTAAAGCAACCTAGATTTGCAGTTAATGAGAAAATTACATCAGAGTGCATAACGTTTCGACACTTATTTTTAGAGTTTGGATATTTTTTAGAGAGTGGATATTTTTCAGATCTTTTCGATTTCTACTGCTTAGGACATTGCCAGTACAAGCAAAAGCTAGTTAATTTTTCTTCAACGGCGAAATATCATTTTATTTTTTGAGCCATTTAATTTACTAAATCCTTATTTTGTTTTAAGATAATCCAATTCTCCATCTAATAGTCAAAAGATTTAATTGATGGAATTAAGTTGGACTGGAGTTGAACAAGGACGCATTCAAAGGAACCCAGGGGTATCCAGAGGCCATTCGAGAGATTGCTATTCAATTACGTCATATTAGTATTAGTATTGAAATGAAAATGGCTCAGCTCAATCACCTTAAAGATGGATATCTCGGAAGAATTCAAATAGTATGCTTTGAAGATATGCACCGAAAGAGGAAAAGACTGTG
Organism: Forficula auricularia; assembly: GCA_024734495.1. Classification (NCBI taxonomy): domain Eukaryota; kingdom Metazoa; phylum Arthropoda; class Insecta; order Dermaptera; family Forficulidae; genus Forficula; species Forficula auricularia. Next base: position 60,153 of record JALMQS010000067.1, read on the forward strand.
TGTGTGTGTGTGTGTGTGTGTGCGTGAAAGGGGCTAGAGATTGAGGATACTATGTGCCATTGAGAATTCGAATTGAAATGACAGTCACAAAATCAGGAAGAATAGGAACATGGCTCCCTGAATTTTTCATTTCGACCCCAACTCGTTTATCTCTGAAAAAATTTTATAGGAGACGATTTTTTTTTTCTTTAAAGATATATTATTGATCTTAAAAATAAATAGTTTCAAGGAACGTGCAAGAAGTTAGATCCTACTATACTATATATTAGATTGATTCAAAACTTATTATAGGTACTATATTACTATTATAAATTTATTCTTTTCACGACTAACTGAATTATATGTTCATAAAGATATATCAATGAAGTTGTCCTATACTTGATACAAATAAACATATACATATACTGCGTCGGCGAGGCGGGTCTTTTGCTAGCCTCCTCTAATCCCCATCAAACCACTGACCCTATCCTTCTCCCCTAGATCCACCTCCGATCATCATTCACCCCGTGAAATATATAGATGTCCTCTGGTCTCTTTTCTCTTCCTCTAACTCTGATCACCCTCCGAATTCCAGGAATCCGGGCGGAGGATTAAAATTTGTGGACCTCCGCCCATTTTGGTGGTTGGAACTGATACGCTCATTCCTACTTGTACTATTTTAAATTTCTAATTATTTTACCAAATATTAACTAAAACAGATGAGAATTTAGCGTTTTCTTCTCCAATATAATTTGCGTTGAAACAAAAATAATATTTACTTCTTAATAACTGGATAGAACATCCTTAACATATCTATGACATTATTAATAGATAGAGACAAAATTATAAAAAAAAAAACGACTTCTAATTAACTAACCTAGGCGAATAATATAAACTAAACGAATTTGAGTAAAAGTAGAAAAGAAAGAAAAGTAAAAAATGATGATATGAGTTGAGAAAACCCATATTGTCACAATATATATGTGTGTGTGTGTGTGTGTGTGTGTGTGTGTGTGTGTGTGTGTCTGTATATACATATATGTTTATTTGAATCAAGCGGATAATAACACCATTGATTTTTCTTCATAAATCAACAAATCTGCTAAAACAAAATCTTTTCAATTACAAGAATTTGTAGCAGGTAGCCCTCTGGAACTAAAGAAGCATTCCAATTGCTTTAAAAATATAGTTCTTTTTCACTTTTTTTTACTTTATCCATTACGAAGCATGGCTAAAGAATTCTAATTTTCTCATATTGATATACATAAACCGAATTAATTAACATAAAATAAATAGCTTGTTACGTGGGCAACTAATGGAAAAAATTAATTTGATTGTACAGGGTTAAAATAAAACAAAACAAATCATTGTTCCCCTTTTTTATTCATTTTATTTAATATATATATTTTTTTATAATAATCCATAATATGGTAAATATTTTAATAATATTTTATAACAAATAATTTATTTTAAAGTTAAATTTTAGGTTGTGAATTCAAATTAATAATTGAGATATTATCTGAAAATTCCGGGTGATAACTTTGCACAGGCAGGCAGTGTTGGCCAGCTGGATTGAAAATACACCCCTTAGGGCAAGACATAATTTTTCTTATAAACATTCCCGGGCTCTCTTCGCTGCAGTTGTAGTATCTATTTGGATCGTCTGGAATTGGATAAAGGCCTCCAGTTGTGCAATTGGAATTAAAATTTCCATTAAACGAGGCACATTCGGGCACATTCTTCGGATGGTCGCAAATCCCGAGAGCGACATTAAAAGGCAGAGGCGTAGGACATTTGAAAAAAATGGCGTCTTTTAACCGTTTCTTGTCATCTAGTTGACATTCATAAAAGATATGACAAGTACTTTCCAAACGGAAATAACCCAACGAAGTGCAGTCTAAAAAGAGAACAAGAGCAATGCTTAGTGTTTTAGATCAAATATTTATTAGTTTATTTTTATTTTTTAAATTACTAATATACGGGAATTATCCCAATTATAATTTCACTTTAAAAAAATGCATACAAAACTTTGCAGTAATTAGGTATAAACATCAAACTACAACTCATCATCATTTACATTTAATACATTTTCAATAAGCTACTTATTTTCTTATGTTTCTATTAATATATAAAATTTTTAATTTTAATGAATGCAATGTCTTTTACTATCAATCTAATTAGAGGAAAAAAGTCTTATTTTTGACGAGTTTGCCTCATGCATGATTCTATTCAAACCTGTATTTTTCAAATAATTAGTGTTACATATGAATATAAAAAGTAAAAAGGATTCGACAAAACGACTGTATTACTGGAGAACATTGAATTTAATAAGATAGAGAATTTCAGGACAATCAATCAGATTATTCAATAGATTGTGAAGGAATATTAAGTCATTTTGCAATCTGAGGGATTATAAAATTTGACTATTAATTTGGAATGAATAATGAAGGATATTTTGTGGTAGTAAAAGAGTCATGAGATGATGGAATTTTAATATGAAAGCATTTTCAATAATTTATTTTGAACTCTTTCGATATGTTCGTCACTTTGATGTTGGACATGTGGCGATCAAATTATACTGCAATATTCTAGCTTCCTTCTAACTAGAATTTTTAGACAGTTAAAATTTCTTAAATGTTTTGTATTTCTAGATTTAAATCCTAGTAGTTTAAATGATTGATTAAAAATATTTTTGACATCTAGTAAAAAAAAATAGAAGACTTGAAAGTAACTGCCAAATCACAGATGTGATCGACCTGGGAGAGTAAAGTACCCTCTATAGAATATGATATTATAGGTCTAATTTTAAATCTGTGAAAAGATATAACATAACATTTGCCTATAAGATCCATACCATTTTTAAAACCTAGATTTCGATTTTTGATTATTTAATGGCAAGTCAAGTCCTTATGAACATATTTCATTATTAATGTTTTGAAAAATATTTGTCTCTGCATTTTTTTTTAAGCGGTGAAACTGTTAATAGAACCCTGAAACACCCTGTGTAATCTATTGAGATATCCATAGTTGTAGACAAGTAGAATCAATATTATTGCCTATTCTTTTATAGATTTTTAGATCATCGGCAAATAGGAAAAATTCAACATCAGTAAATTGAATAATAAGTAAATAAAATAATTAGAACAACAAAGAAAATTTGCTTACTTGGTATTTTCGATATATGAATGTCGCTGTGCAGAGTTATCTTGAACCCATGGGCAGTTGGGTTTTCGGTCGAGTTATGACAATCGCAAGTTGAAGTTTCTGGCAACGTGGTGGTTATGTCAGTCACATCTAATAAAAGGCGTTTAGAATGGGATTAAAGAAAAGCGATTCAATCTATTTTGATTAATTTTAAAATTTATTTATATGTTTATGTATGTATATGTATAGTTATTTGCATCAAGCAGAGGACACCCTCTTTGATTTGCCTTTATAAACTTCTCTTAGGGTGCCTGTACACTACGTTCTACGATCTCTCTAGAGCAAAATGTCCGCTAATCACAATGAAGTAGGCGTGGCTTAAGTGTGACTTATTTGAAAACAATTGGACTAAGCTGCACTTGTGACCACGTCCACTTTAATCTGATTAGTGGACAGTCTTCTCTACCTAAGAGTTATTCTAGTAGTGTATTTGCACACTTAGAATGATCACATTAGCTCAATACAATTTCCAGTAATAGGGATAAACGAATTAACGAACTTTAAGCTATAGGTTCACAATGATATAGCGTGAATCGTCGGAAAGGGGCATAATTATAAACGTATACTTGAGTTCACAATATAATTCTTTTGTCACTATAAATGCAATTCAAAAAGAAGCAATAAGACTATACGCGTAAATTAGTCAAATTACATACAAGCCGAACAAATACATGCGGGAATTATTTTATTGCCTATTGCTTCTAGAGACTGGAACTCGCTTCCCTCCTCCGTCTTTACGGAAAGATACAGCTTTCAATCTTTCAAGAATCTTATCCGCGGGTACCTTTGACTCTGGCGTAACCCCTGAAATTTATTCTTAGTCTCATTCATCTTTTCCTGATCCATTCTGATTTAGAGGTTTGCATCTTCTCGAAGTAACATCTTTTTGAATCAATATCATTTTTATAAAATATATATATGATTTGCTGATGATTTTTATATGGTGTATTGCAATTTTTTTATAATTTTAATTTTGATAAATAAATATTGAATTTAAAAACCAATATATTAAAGTAGAGTATATGTGTTATAAAAGCCAAATAATATAATAATAAACAAGTTTAAAAGCAAAAACATTATTAAAATTAAAGTTGTACTACTTGGTTCCTTAGGATGATATTGGTTTCAATTAGGTCGAATAGCGACACCTGCTATATACCTAAAACACACCATCATTTTGCTAACAAGTCGATTAAACTTAATAGTTTTAAATTTGATTGTCCAGAACGAGCCAGAGCTAGAGAAGACTGTTGTATGGTCCATTTGAAAAGCCGTTATTCAAATTACTTAAAGTCCTTCAACTAGCTATGTAGAGAAGAAGATCTTGGAGATAGGATAGGGAAATCTAGTGTAGGGAATTCAGTTTTCAAAACATAGAATGAAAAAACAAAATAATTTTTGGTTATTTAAAATTAACTACGAGCCCCGTCCCATCTCAATTGGCCCACCAATGTTTTTTCTTTTTAAATAAAATTATGCTAATTCACGGTAAATTTAATTTAAATATTTATTTTTATTATCATTTGGAAGAACATTTTAAACAATTTAAAACATTTTATTGTAACATTTAACTTAAAATTATTTTTTAATTGTTAAAAACATATTTTTATATAAAAAATAGTTCTTTGCTTTTCACGATTTTTTTTTTTTTTTTAATTCTTTGAATATGTGAAATAATCAAGTAGGCTTTGAATTTTTCCAACAAAAGAAAGTGTTTATTAGTAGTAAACATGACTGGAAATGTTGTTGATGAAAAAATTCGCTCAATTATTATCAATTTATTTAAAAAGGGAAAATCAAACGCGGAAATTGGCGTTCTAGTTAATTTATCAAAGTTTACTGTCAGAAATATTATTCGAGTTTATAATACAACGGGTACAATAGCTACAAAACCTAGGTATGCGGGAAATCCAAAATATCAGATGCTGATAGACGGGCATTGAAGAAGATTATTAGAAAAAACAGGCGTTCGAACTATGGTAAATTATCTGTTATTTGGAGTGATGCTGAGGGGCGAAGTGTTTCAAGATCTACGTGCCACAGAGAAGCCCTTAAGTTAGGTTTTAAAACATACAAGGTAATTTGATTGCAACTTATTTAAAAAAATTTTTTTGTAATTTTACTAATTTTTTTTAGGCGAAAGAAAAGCCACTCTTGACATTAAAACAAAAGAAAAACCGGCCTAAATGGGCTAAAAGTCACATTAATTGGACGAGTGATGAATGGAATAGTGTCCATTGGAGTGATGAGTCTCGTTTTGAAGTTTGTGTTGGGGACAATCGAAGCAGAGTTATTCGTCAGCAAAATGAAGCTTTCAATTCAGATTGTTTAAAAAAGAAAGTAAAATTTCCTGCTTCAGTTATGGTATGGGGTTCAATGTCTGCTAGAGGTGTTGGAAAATTTCACTTCATTTATGAAATTGTAAACACCAATAAATATTTAGAGATTTTAAAAAAATCGTTACTTCCAACAATGGCAGATGGATTGCAGAATAATAATAATTTTGTGTTCCAACAAGACGGCCTGCCATACATCAAGAAAATCTTTAAAATGGCTTTCTGATCATAATGTTCCACTTTTGGAGTGGGTGGCAAACAGTTCCGACTTGTCACCAATAGAAACTCATTGGCACACAATGAAAAAGCTATTACGAATACAACCAGCTAGAAACGTAGTCGAATTAAAACACAAACTTCAAAATATTTGGGATACTTTCACTCAAGATGAGTGTCAAAACTTAATAAGTACGTTGCCCAAAAGAAAATAAAGGCGACGTCACACAGTGGTAAAGGTTTTGGATTTTGTATGTTTTCTTTGTTTTTAACAATTAAAAAATAATTTTAGGTTGAATGTTACAATAAAATGTTTTAAATTGTTTAAAATGTTGTTCCAAATGATAATAAAAATAAATATTTAAATTAAATTTACCGTGAATTAGCATAATTTTGTTTAAAAGGAAAAAATATTGGTTGACCAATTGAGATGGGACCGGGCTCGTAATTAATAAAGTTACGGTAATGATTCGGGGGCTCATTTTTTGATTTTAAACCAGGATGGACAAATCTTGAAGCGGTTGTTTTTAGCAACTACTTGAAATAATATTCTGATTCAAATGGTAAATGTGTTCTTCTCCTGGATAGAAAATAATTAACTTATTTTAAGATTAATTATATCGCTCTATTAAACAACCAGGGACGTAAGCGACTGACTCATTGGACTACTAATTAAAACCTTCCAATATGTTACAAAAGATATAATGGATCTCATTAAAAATTATTACAATTATTGTTAGAGATAAGCTCAAGATGAAAAGACAATTAGACTGGTTTATATCCCGAGCAATTAAACATACATTGTAAAAGCAATGATTTACAGATTATCTTTTGGATGATTGAGATAATAATAAATTTACTGAATTCAAATGATTTTTATTTATAATTAAATCATGAATGTATGTATGTATTCATTTTCTAATAGGGTCTAGGAGGCGTCTAAAAACCTTTAAAGGACAGCCCCGATTTTCTTTGGTGATTTGGTCAATTTCAGCTAGAAAGATTAAACTTCATAGGAAGATGCAGCTTATTTATACAAATTTTGAGTCAAATTTTACCTTATTAACTTTTTTTTTATATAATGATATTGATACAAGAAGAAGTTGCACCAAGAAGGTACAACCTCTGTAGTCCGTGGTGGATCCTTCTAACGTGAAGATAAGGGGAGATTTAGGGATTGGGTAGCAGTCGAAGGTATCTGTGGATGCTGGTCTTGAAAGATTGAAGGTTATAAGTTGCTGGAAAGACGGTCGGGGGAAGAGAGTTCCAGTCTCTAGATGTCATAGGGATAAATGAATTGGCGAATGCGTTTGTTCGATTATTATCCAGTTTAGGCGCGTAGGGGTGTTGAATTTTAGAAAATCGTGTATTTCGCGCAAATGAAGCCTTTGGTGGGATTATCGATTTTATTTCGTCAGAACAAAAGCCATGGTAATATCTATAAAAAAGGGAAAGGGCGGAGACAGATTTACGATGGGCTAGGGAGTCGAGAGTGTCAGTTAATGTAGGATCGCCTATCAGTCTAATAGCTCGCCTCTGAATCGTATCTAAGGTATTAAGAGAATGCTTGGAGGCCCCTTTCCACAAATGCGAGGAATATTCAAGACAAGGGCGAATTTGAGCCTTGTATAATATAAGGAGTTGAGTGGAGGTGAAAAAGCGTTTGGTTCGGAAAAGAAAGCCAAGCTTACATGCTGCAGCTTTTGATACTGAGATAATATGGTCATTCCAAGAGAGGTGAGAACCTAAGGTGACACCTAACATTAACTACAATAAATGCTTCTCTCTCCCCATATGATCAAAGTATTTTCTAAGGATATGCTTGTTTAATTGAAAAGTTTTTATTTTGTCGAGAGTAGCAGAGTTGTTGATTCATAAAGAGAAACAACAAGGTTGTCCTCTGCTTGATGCAAATAAACATACACACATATATATATCAAATATATTGGTATATGTATGTATATTATTTATTTGTTTGAGACTATAGTTTCGAAGGCTTGGCCTTCATCACCAATCTTTTTTAATTATATAGTAAATTTTATTTTTCATGGGGTCAATATCCACGCGATACTGACCCCATGAAAAATAATATTTATAATTAAAAAAGGCTGATGATGAAGGCCAAGCCTTCGAAACTATAGTCTCAAATAAATAAATAATATACATACATATACCAATATATTTGATATATATATGTGTGTATGTTTATTTGCATCAAACAGAGGACAACCTCTTTGTTTCTCTTTATGAATAAACGTGTTTCATGACCTTAATATTTTTATTTTACCAAAAATGGCTAAGTAGAATTCTAGGGGCCCATGAGCGGTTAGATTTTGCACTTATAGACTTCTGGGGGCCCACTGATAGTAGCCAGTTTAAAAAACTGAAAAAATAAAATTTTTTATTTATTCTATTTTAATTGACAGACGTAAATAATTTTTATTTTTTCGGTTAACTAATATGCTACTGGCCCTTTAGACATTTTTGTTAAAATAAAAGTATTATTATTTATTTTTTATTTTTGCGATTTTATGCACCCTCAGTATACTTAGGTAGATTTCACATTAATAAAACAAATATATTTTATGAATTTTTCTCTCGATATATATATTAACCCATCTTCAAGAGGTTCAAGAAGAAACTTCTTTATGTGAAATCTACCTAGTATTTTAATCCACTCTTATTTAAGATGTTTAACCTAGTACCAACACAAATTCCTTAAAAATTATTTTGTTTGACGTAATGATAAAAAAAATTAAAGAAGGTACCGAATTAAAAACACGAAACCATTGGTTGCGAAAATTGATTGTTTGAACTCATAACGCTTCTCTATCTCTCTAAGCTTGCAACATTTCCGAGTTTATTACATTGTCTGTCCAAAGAGTTGTTTGCTTACTTCTATATACTGTGCGCCCCAGTTAATTTAATAAATAATTGATTACGGATCGTCTCTCTTTACCTTGAATGGGGAGAGGGGATGACAAGGATGGAGCGGTGAAAGACAACAAACCCATCTCGATCGTTAATGAAGCGGAAAAAAGAAACGAGCCTCAAGATATTTAACCTATTGGAACTATTGAAAGATCGAGGCTTAATTGAACAACACCTAAAGAGGATGGACAACAACCCGGACAGGCACTTCCGTTTTAAGCCGTCCGGGAATGAGGGAAACATTTCCCAGCATGAGGGAAAAAACGATCCCTTCCGAATTGACCAAAGTAGAGAAACAGTAAATGCCGAACCCACTGAGCCGCCAGCCGATGTACTAACGTTTAAGACCTTTTAGACTTGTTTAAGAATTTTTTAACAGATAAGAAATGGCTAACTCTTAGAAATTCGAGCCAATTGCGTTTCGAGAATATATCTACTACTTAGTAATACTTTTAAATTCAAACGTGAAAATTTAATATTTTTTCTCGAGGAAATATTAATGAATGGATTGAATTTATAACATTTGGCTTTGCTGAAGGGAATAGAAATTCAATCATTATAGTAAATTAATAATAAAATAGAGAAGCAGGCTATTTAAGAAATAGACCAAGGGGAGGCCGAAAATCGAAGCCAATATTGCTAAAGATACTTAAAGAGAGGGAAAAAATAAGCCCACAGACCAGATTCAATTTAAAAAGAGAATTTATTTACGATTTCAAAGATTTTATTTAAAACCTTCAAGCGGGCGCGCAGTCATTTGTAACGGCAGCGGTCGCGCGTAACCTAAAAGATCTATGGGATATTGCAGGGATTTAAAACACTAATTAATTAATAATTATTTATTTTTCATACACATCTTATTATATTAAACTAGCAATTCTTATATATATAGAGAATCGGTTTCTCGAAAACGGCTCTAACGATTTGGATGGAATTCACGGGTTAGGGGGGTTTTGTGTTGGCATTTCGATCACGGTCTCATCTTCGGCTAAGTTGTTTTTGGTGGGTTTTTTGTTAATTGAAATTATTATTCACAGATGGTTGTCTCGATAAAAAGGTATAATTAGATTTTTATTCAATTTTCTTTTAATAATTAATTGATTTTTCAATTTTAAATTCCACAAAAAGATCATTACAAATATTACATGTATATTAAAAGTAGGAAATTAAATTGATTAAAAATCGAGTTTTAAATCCAATAAACATTTTTATTATATATTAGTATTTGGCAATTTAATATATGAACTCAAAAATTGTTATTTAATTAAAAAAAAAATTATACGGTATTTATTTATATACCTATATACACATAATCTGTGGGCCACTAGAAGGCTAGGAATGCAAAAACTGGGTGCGGGGGTGGCGGTAGATGTGGGGGTGAAGAGGTGGGGTGCAGTGGTGGGGGCGCGGGAGGGCGAGGTGGGGTGTTTCGGGGATTAATATATAGCTTTTAACTGATGCAAAAAATTACCGAGCATCACTCGGTGGCCAGGTACTTATCATTATGTTAGGACACAATTTGTCGAAATAAAAAAACTTAAACTCAGATAAAAACAAAATTATAAAATCAAACAACATAACTCAAATTTTCTTTGGATTAGAAAGCAATTTGTCAACACAAAATTTCTTATATACCTCTAACTAGCTTTATATAATATAATACCAATCAAAATAACAAAATCAGTTGGCTCCATAAGAACAAATAATTAGAAATCAAAGTATTTATAATCAAATTAAGTCTAGTTTTATTCAGAATCAGCTTCTTTGCCAAGATAACATTCATTGCAAATGAATGTAATGTGAGTCCTGCAAATATTTCTCAGACATAATGTGCATTGTGTCTTCGATTGCCTCCTTTTTTTTGCTGGGGATACCGCCCAATAGCGGTTAGTTTTTGCAATTAGACTTCTATGGGCCCACTGATTATTTATACAATATTTGGTTGAGTTTGGTCCAAAGGCCTAGATTTTAATTTTTTGACCCCCCTCTCCCCTAAATGATTATAAATGATTTTATTAAATACTAAATATAAGAGGGGGACCAGGCGTATTGTAAATTATTTGAGATGAGAATTTTCAAAAATTATATAAGGAAAAAGGAAGAATTTTGAAAATGATTTTAGCCAGAAACATATATCTTATATTAAGAATTTTTTTTACATATAGAAATTTTTTTTTAATTACATAGAATATTTAGAAGAACAAAACTGCGCTACATAAAAATATTAGCAATCAAGAATTGACATTCAACATAATTTTGATTATAGGGAGATGAATTTTTCCAATTAGATAAGGGACGAAGGCTTCCTAGTATTAATAATATGTCACTACACTATATAGATATTTCTTTTTTAAATAATATGACCGGTTTGCCAAAAACCGCATCTCCCTTAAGTGGATAGAAAGTGAAAAAAGTTTTTCCAAGGCATGTTATAAATAACATTTTTTAAGTTTCCTATTTTCTACCAATAGAATAAACGAAAGAGCCTTAAGTGCCAATTTTGCTTCTTGCGAACCAATTTAATTTGATTTTCCCCTTTCCTTTGATAATTATATATATATATATATATATATATATATATATAAATTTGATTTGAACTAACTTTGAAATAACAACCGATTCATTACTTTAAATCAACTTGACGAATTCAACTGTTTAAAAATTTGATATGAATCAACTCAAGCAATCAAGATTAGAAATCAGAGGATTGAATTCACATCGAAGGATTTATTAAAAGATCGAGCTGAAAAAAATTTATTGGATTGAGAAAAGTAATCGAAACGAATACATAGGAAACTTATAAAGAAAAATCAATGAGGTTGTTCTCTGCTTGATGCAAATAAACATATACCTATAAGAAAAAAAATTTATTGATTGTTATATAATTAAAATAAATACAAATCTTCTATGAAACAATCTTTAAACGTTTAATCAAATTCAAACGTTTCGGGAGAATTTCTCTCCCTTTATCAATGGAAAATGTGTATTTAAAAAAATAAAAAAAGTTGCTTTTTCTAAGGCTCAAAAAGCAAAACTAAAGAAATTAAATATTTTGAATATATATATTATAAATATAAATTCAGAAACATCTGTGACTCTATCCACAGACGTCTAAAGAATAAATCCAGAAAAGACGCCTGCTTTAAATTTTATAAGACAATACTGTACCTATTGGTCCAAACCTGAACGGGAATGGGCTTAAAATAAAAATTGAAATATCAAATATCTAGGCTGTTTAAATGAAATTTCTCCAAGCCACGAAAGGGTGGAGTAGACGCGATAAAATAATGTAATAATACATATATAAGAGATAGGTTCGAAAATGTTCTATATCAGAACCCCCTCCCCCCGAATGATATTCATTATTTTAAAATATCAATCAGAATAATCTTCATCAATAAATCTCTTTATACGTATTTAATAAAAAAAATTGAAAAATTGTTTTATTTTAAAGTAATTAGAATATTATGACTACATACAGTGAAGCTTAGATGCGTGTACTTAATTTCCTACTTTTTTAACTTTATCAAATTCGGAGAAAATGCTAATCCCAATACAAGGAAATAAAATAAAGAGGGAAATATTATAAAAAGTTGTGGCAGCTAGAACACGTGCCATTTAACTGTTAGAATTTATATTTCAATACAGGGTGTGTAGAATATCCCTTTATATAGGGTGTTTAGAAAGTTTTAATCTTTTTTGTTAAAATGTTAATATTATTATTTTTTTTTTTTAATTTTTGATTAATATATCAATACAGGGTGTTAATTTGTTCATTTGTTCTTTATGTTTTTTAAAAGTTTGAATATCTTTTTGGAAAATATTTTATTTCTTGACCAATAATATCAATATACAGGATGCTTAGAAAGTCCAAAAGGCTGTTTAAATAGGTTCAATCACTTTTGAGAGATACAAATATGTTTTTCTTTTGTTTTTAATGATAATAAAAAAAGGATGTTTATAAATTCGTTTAGACCCTGCTTGAAAAGTGACTTTTCTACAAGTTTCAGACATATTTATGCATGAATAAGCAAAACTTTGAAAATTTATTACCGAATTCACTAGCGGCCAGATAATCTTCTCCCGCTAAGCGTACCCTGTAAAATAATATCAGAATGAGTTCCTTAGTGGGCCTCACTATTTAATTCGCTTGAATTTGCTTTTTGCTTATTCTTGATTCTGAAACATTGAGAAAAAATTCAAACATGACTAGAGTCTCGTTTCCATCCTCGAGAGTTTTATTCCAGCTATGAGTTACATATGCTCTGGATGAATGGTCACGATAAATTAAAAAAAAAAAAAAAAAAAAAAAACGAAAAATCGTAGAGAACTTGTTCTGGTGCCAGAATGTTTGTATTTCCAAAACAAAGAACTGATTAAATTTAGGGAACGCGGTGTTGGATTATAGTGAAACATTGTTAAAATTAAATTAGGTTGGAGTTGGTGGCGTTTCACAAGGAGAAAAATTAAAATACAAAGATCCTTCTAGTTTACTCTATATATTTCGAGCTCTTAACTCATCGTCAGGAGAACATTGTCAGTCAATGTTCTCCTGACGATGAGTTAAGAGCTCGAAATATAATATAGAGTAACTAAAAAATCTTTTTGTATTTTAATTTTTCCTTGTGAAACACCACCAACTCCAACCTAATTTAATTTTAAAGAACTGGATTATCTGTTGTTTACTCTAACTTCAAAAAAACAAAGTTTATGAGCAAAAAGAATTGCGTTTAGTTTAGAAGAATTTGAAATAACAAACTTCTCTTCAAACAAGGACGCCATGACGTCAGTAATAATGGATTGTTCATTTGATAGAGTAAATAAATGAGCATGTGCCTGCTAATTTGAAACTACTAGCAACCACAGATTAAGTTAACAAAAAGAAAAGATTGGCGAAAAAATCTTAAATAATATTTATCCAATGATTTAAAAAATTTTAAGAAACGACTTTCACCTTGGATGAAAAAAAATACGACAATATCGATAAACGAACAAAATTGGTAAAGCAAAAATTAAAAATAGTCCCAAGTCAATATTCGCTCCTCTTAGGCATGCGATTTAAATACAAATGAGTTGAGAGAGTGTTGATGAAACACTCTAGCGTTTTAGAACATTTTATTTCAGGTGTTAAAATTTTCATTAAAATGGGAAGAATTCAATGCGGCACCGGAGGACAAAAAAAAACAAGTCTATTTAAAAGCGAGTTCATTAAGTGGCCATCAAGAAGTCTTTTAAAAGTGGGGAGAATAAAAAAAAACATCATTCGAGAGAATAAAACGTTCACTTATATTTGATTTCTAGGCTAAAATCATCTCTGAATGGTAAAGTTAAATACTCGACATACAAAATTATTTAATTGAAAAGATTTTATTTTGCTGAAAGTAGCAGGGCCTATCATTCAAAATCAAAAATCAGTGAGATCGTCCTCTGCTTGATACAAATAAACATATATATATATATATTGAATATAAATATCTATATTTATAATTTTTTTATTAGAGATAGAGACTAATGGTTTCAAAGATTTAACTTTCATCATCAGTCCTTTTAATTAGAAAATAATTGTTATTTCTCATATGAGCAGTGGCCAAGTTACGATTTTGCCGCCGGTAGGCTGAAATATTTTGCCGCCTATTCTCAGGGGCGGATTTAAACTCTTTGGGCCCTAGGCAAAATCTATATTTCGGGCCTCTACGTAAAAACATAAAATACATTTAATACATGTATATAAATGGTTCGAATCAATGACCTCTTTAGCCTACTGGAAATGGTAAAAGGGTTAGATTTTTTCCTCATCACATATTCAATTAAATCTATTGAAATTTCATATATATGAAATATTTTCTTTTATATTTTATATCAAATAGTTTTTATTAGAAGATTTGAATTTTAAAGGGTAGTTTATTTGAAGTCTAAAACACTAATTACTACCTTGAAATAATTTTTAAAAATATGAAATTATTAAATATTATAAAATAATCGATTATTAATAATTATATTCAATGTTGAACGAAATTGATTGATTAGTTTTTAAGAAAAGGGTAAAAAGCTAGAAGCCCGTAACAAATGACTCGCTGATGCCGAGTGACTTGCGACCCAGCCTCTTGATAAAAGAGACCAAAGAATTATAAATGAGAAAGAAAACGATTTTATTTTATCGAATTCATTTATCTAAAGGTTTACAGTATGTTTATTATAATATTATTATTATGTATACAATTCTTAATTTTGTACATTAAAAGAAATTGTATGAAAAGATTCAATTTCTTCTCTCCGGGAGCGAATCAATTAGAAATGGCAAAAAGTTTTATTTTTTTCTCATTATATATTTAATCAAATCTATTGAAATTTCATATCTGTGTGTTATTTTCATTTATCTTTTACATCAAATTATTATTACTAATAAATTTGAATTTTAAAGGGTAGTTTATTTGAAGTCTAATAAACGCTAATAACTCAGTTGAAATTTTTTTTAATATGAAATTAATAGATATTATAAAACAATTAATCATTAATAATTTAATTCAATTTTGAACAAAATCGATTTAGTACTTTTTGAGAAAATAGTTAAAAACCATCTGAACCGTCTAAAAAACTATGTTTTTTGAAAGCACGAGATGCCTTCGAAAAAAGTTTAAAAAGTCATATGAAACGAAACATTGACTTATAACATGGAGGTGAATTTTAAAATGTTTATAAAACGGCCTTTCATAGATGGTTTTTGACAATTTTCCCAAAAAGTACTGAATCAATTTTGTTCAGAATTAAATTAAATTATTAGTAATTAATTGTTTTATAATATCTATTAATTGTATATTTAAAAAAAAAATTCAACGGAGTTATTAGCGTTTTTTCAAATTGGGCTTCAAATAAACAACCATTTAAAATTCAAATTTCCTAATAATAGTTATTATTCATATAAAAGAGAAATGAAAATAACCTAGAGATATGAAATTTCAATAGATTTAAATAAATATCTAATGAGAAAAAAAATTTCAAGTTGATTCGCTCCCGGAGAGAAGAAATTGAATCTTTTCATACAATTTCTTTTAAACTACAAAATTTTTAATCAAAATGCTATTTTCTTATATTAAAAAGTTACTATGAACCTCAAGATAGATTAAATCGATAAAATAAGATGATTTCATTCTCATTTATAAAAAATTTGGTTTATCGAGAGGTTGTGTCGAGATGAGAGACATATTTGTTATTGATTCATAAATGATATAATTGGAATATCTTTTAACTCGTAAACTATTGATTTTAGACATTTCTCTCATAATATCTTTTCTGTTGGAAATTAAATCTTCTTTAATAAAAGTCCTTATATGAATTTGTTTGCCTTAAAGGGTTAGGCAGTAATGGTGAAATTTATGTGGAAAGTTGGAAAGTATTGCTCTAACGTCCTAGATATTCTACATATAAAAAAATTATAATGAAGAAACTTATTAATAATTTAATTTACTAAAAGAATGTTTATTTAAATATCTAGAGAGGATAAACTTTAAAAATTAAATATATTTTTCTGAGTAAAGTAAAAATTATTTTACAAAAATAAAAGCGGTTTTAGTTAAAGGCTCCACCTCCATTAGATTGAATGTCAGTTACAATAAAATCGTGTCATCAACAAATTCCATTTTTTTTTATTCAAAAATACCCCCCCCCCCCCCCCCCCGATTCATTAGGCTTGAATTTTATATTGAAATATATATATTTACATAACTCGTAAACTATTGATTTTACATATTTGCCTCCATATAAGCTTTTATGATGGAAATTAAATGTACTTTAATAAAATTCATATCTGAATTTGTTTACCTCAAGAAGTTGGGCATTAATGGTAAAATTTAAGTGGAAATTTGAATAAATAGTCCCTATTAACTCATTGTTCCCCATAGAAAAATTGAAACTCCATTATTACGAGACATCACTTATGTATGTATTTCTCATTAAATTATTTCGTTACTTCCAAAAATTTGTCAATTCTAGTAAAAAGTTAGTTGATCTCTAATCGGATTACCGAAATTGAAACCTGTGGCAGAGCCGAAACGTGGGCGTGGCGAGAGAGGCGTCCGCCAGGGGCGCAATAGGAAAAATCGGAACTAATTTAAATTTAAGAAACTCAGGTCCGGTGTGGTCGGCGGAAAATTGTCCACTCGGGGAAGAACTAATTTTGAAGACCCCCATTAGCCAACAACTTTATTTATCGCACACCAGACAATTTTTATTTCTTCATGCTCTCGCACAAGATTAGAATTTGTTATTTAATGCGAAAACAATGCTGGACAGGCGTGAATAGGCAAGATACCTAAATCCCAATTGAAACTAATCTGGGTAAAAAAAAAATCAGTTGGGAGGGGGGGGGGGGGGTGCACAAGTTATTTGCCGCTGGCACTTAATACCCTCGTTACGGCACTGACCTTGACAAATATATTATCTTGTATATAAAATTAACGTGTATGTATGTGAGTGTGTGTTCGTTTTTAATGCTTTCGGGCATCGTTCATCCGATTGAGTTGAAACTTTGTACAGTTGTTCTTGGCACTTTCTTGAATGTCACTGACATTGCATTATCAACGTACAAAAAGTGGGGGGGGGCGCGGGGCTAAAAAAATGAAAATCTAGGCTCTTGGGAAAAATTTATAATTACATTTTTTTCAATTTCTTTTTAATAATTAATATGGTAAACTCTATCTTTTATATTCTCTACCTATTTAAAGCCCATGTAAAAATTATCCTTTTCTACATAATATACATAGTAAGTACTTGATGGCTTACATGCCATATAAGCTCTGGAGGATTCCATCAAAGACTGGACTCGCCTAGCTCTTACGCAGCTTTCACTCTTCTGCGCGCAAATTGTTGCCTAAATCTAGGCGCACCAACCTTAAATCAAGTTCAAATTCAGAGTACATTTCGAGGATGTTAATTAGTTATTTATTTATATTATAAAATTCAATATTTTTTTATATGTGCAAAAAAATTGTATTAGTTAAAAAGCTTTAAATGAAAAAATAATTCAAATTCAAGTTCGATTTCGGACAAGAGCTACAATATTCAATTATTTTTTCGCTTGTGAATGTAAAAGATAAAAGAATTGACTATTGGCTAATAAAATGAAATGAAAAACTATAACTCTTTACGCTGACCAATGAGTGAAGTTCTTCAGACGGCCGGAATATTGAATCTACTCAAAAATATTAAATATTTTTCTTATTCCTATTATCTATTTTTTATACTCTCCAAATTAGAAGAAGCCAAAGTTAAGCTATTTCGACATGAATGTAAACCTCCCGTCAGCCTCGTTTACTGAAATCAGGAACTGGGAGTGACCAGCCATTCGCCAAAGAGTTCAAGATTACATATTTCCGGACCTTATTTGAATGCTTATGATACTCTAATAAACTCAGGTAAGATGTAAGCATATCTGTAGTCGTTTCGACTCGAGCTGTTGATCAACCTTTGTAAACTTGTATATAGTGAACCTGGATTTGATTGGACGAATCACTTGATCACTGCCACAGCTATTGTTTACTATTGTACAATGGAGCAATGGACCAAGAACTGGATGCTAGGTGAGCTGTTTTAAACTTTAATAAAAATTTAATATATTGAATTTAGTAAAATTTAACTTGATACATTAAATTTTTTTCTCATTAATGTGGAGGCGCTGCCATAGGCGCTTCATACTCTAGTTACGGCACTGCCTTGTGATACTAATCAGGTGACCGGCTACCTCCCTTTAGGAAAACTCCATAACTAAGCCGCGACCACCCCATTTTGAGTGACGTAACTAAATTTTGGGGTCGAAAAATATAAAACGACAATGACAATGAAGAAATTATATTGGGCAGCGACCAAAAATAAATTCAAAATAAGCTGATGTGGCCATCCACATGACTTTACCATACAATTGGGCAGGTGACTTCAAATACCCGATTGAATGTAGGTAAATTAACTTTGTCAATTTTTTGTGACATTTTTTATGTGCCCTGCTTGCTATTACGACAAAGGGAATTTACCTACATCCAATTGGGTATTTGAACCCATGAGAAATAACAGATAAAATATTTATAAATAAAAGGACTGATGATGAAAGTCAAACTTTCAAAACTATTAGTCTCTATAACAAATAAATTATATATATAATATTATACCTCATTGATTTCTCTTTATAAATTAACAGCTCTGATATTCACGGCAAAAGAAAATCTTTTCAATTAAATTTGTTATTAACTTTTAAGGAGATAGGTGTTGGTTCTAGGTGAAACATTTTTATATAATAATAAAAAATTGGGTAAAATAGCGAGGTGGGTTTCATATAAAATGAAATAAAACAAAAGTGAGTTTAGATTTCGATATATTTCTTGTTGTCAGCCCATCGTCAGGAGTCAGATAAAACTGAATATAAATTAGAATTTGTTATTATTCATTATGCTCACAATTATCCGCGGCCAAATTTTTAAAGTTTTTTTTTTAAATCAAATTAGAAAAATTTATAAAATTCTGGCTTCTAATTAAAGCGAATGAGATGAGCAAAAGTCGTATGGTGGAGCGATTAGTTTGTTCATATATCGGTAATAGCGAACGGATTCGAAGTCAAATACATTAACCCTTTTGGAGAGTCGGGTTATAAACAACCTCTGGATTCAGATCAATAGCCATGAAGTGCAACTGGACTCAGCAACGTGGAGTTCCCACCAGTTACCCAGAATTTATGGGATTAACCAACTTAAATCTTAAGCCAGGGCTGCACAACAAATGACTCGCGAGCCACATCTGGCCTCCAGCTCCTAAATTCTGGTCTCTCTGGTTGAAATTTATAAAATTCGCAACATGCTAGTAATCTATCTTTTAAATCTCAATTGTCCATCTATCTGAATATTTTTCGTTTTTAAATTGAATCATTACCTTGAAAAATTATCTAATTTTTATTTTCATTTATATAGAACGAGCTGAGAGGCGTACCTTCGGCACGCCTTTACAGCGCGGATGGCCCTGGCGGGCCGCGTCTCGGATTGTAATTATTAGTTGTCCGAAATTGATTACACCTTAAAAAAAACTCTTTTCTCCAATTAAGTGTATCTAGTATTACGGGAAGAGCTTCAACGAAGCAGTCTCATTTAAGTATGTAGAATGTCTTACAAATCACATCTCAACATTTTCGTTCATAAAATAATTTCTTAGATTTTCGAGAGAGAGAGATAATCTTCTTTAATCAGCTAAAATGTCAACGTTCTATAGTGATTAAAAGTGCTACATTTAACCATGTAAAGCTATTTTGAAATTCCACCATAAATTGGCCCTATACAAAAATTTTCAAAAAATTTCTAGAATTAATGCGACAATCACATTTTTTCTGCAATTTTCAAGTGTCAAACATCAAGAAAGTGCCTAGCTCATCGAACCATGTCTTTTTTAGACCGTTAGCATTTTACTATAAATTTACTATAACAGGGCTCTAGGAAAATTTAACGCAGCATTCTATATTGTGGTTTGATTTAAAAATTTTTGTTAATAATAATATTCATATTAATAATATTATTATGAACAAAAATATTTTTAAATCAAACTACAATATAGAATGGGGCGTTAAATTGTCCCGGTGTTAAATTTTCCGGATTCCAGATAACACAATCCGTTCGTGGGCAACTGGGCATCAGTCTGGATTGAAAATTCCTTTATTTAGCCGACGATTTTTTCCACACCGTTCAACCGATTGAAATGAAATTGAAAGCTTCCCAGTAGTTTAACATAATAAAAGGCTGATTAGTTTTTGGTATATATCGAACCAGAAACATTTGTACTTTACTCTAGTACTTTTTTAGTTTTTAATAAATATCTTGAAAATGCCTTGACCAATTTTGAACAAATTTAATATTCTATTTAAGTACATTGAGGAGCTCAAAAAGGTTATATAAAGTTTTTAGTAAAATTACATTTTAAAGTACTTTACACTTCAGTAATAGAATCAGCCATGTAGAGCTTTCAACACTCCCATAATAACTTTTCCCCATATCGAGATTTTAAATTTTTGGGCCAAGTCGGGTTGTCCGAGCTGGCTAAGGCGCTGGGACCGCTTCACCATCGTTAATGACGATGTTCAAACGGGATGCCAAGCCTTGCTAGCATATAAAATTTCGACCGGCTAAAACTGGGCTCCCTCACTAACCCTACTAACACATTACTGATGTGCTGTCTAAATGGGCTATGTTCCCGGTGACAATAAATAAATTATAAAAAAAAATGGAATTTAGAGGACTATAAAATTTACTCTCTGAAATTTTTAATTGTCTACAATTACGGGAAGTGCCTCATTAAGGCGTGTCTTGATTCAGCCATATAAAACTTCTTAGAAACCCCCCCCCCCTAACTTTGTCGCAAAGAAAGAATTTCAAGATTTTCGATTTTTCTAGTATGTAGGAGACTCACCCTGATTTTTTAAATTATCTACACTTACAATCACGGGAAGTACACCATCAATTCATGTCTTTCTTCGACCATTACGGTGTTAGATAGTATAGATTTTCAGATCCCGCCCTATTATTACTCATCCCCTTAATGAGAATTTGGTAATTATTTGATTTTTCCAATGTTTTGAGCCTATCAGCTGTTGAAAATTTTTAATTTTCTATAATGAATGGAAATGTCTCATCAGGAAGAATATTTTTTTTTTTTCCCATTTTATGTAGGTAATTCAACACGTATAACTGGACCCCATATAAAATATTTTTTTGATTTTCAATTTGTTATTAAATAAGGATAAAATGTCGTTCTATTCGAATAATTTTGAACTTTTTAATTTGAATGAAAATTTTTGAATATGCCAGTATAATTATTTTTTTTTTATGAAAAAATCCATACCCAGTTGGTCAACCCCATAAATAGATTTTTGTCATTTCGGAATTTTCTAGCAATCTAGATCATATTAGCTGTAGTGTCTTCAAAATTTCAAGTTTCTACGATGACAGTAAGTGCTTCATTAATTCATGTCTATTTCATGCTCTTTTTTCAAATTTTTGCCCATAAAGTGGACCCCTACAAAAATGATAAAATTAGGGATTTTTTTGATGTTATGAGAGAACTTGATTTTAGCCATGTAGGGACTTTTAGAACCCCCCCGCCCCCCCCATAACTTTGTAAACTATAAAATTTTTCAAGATTTTATATTTATCAAACATCTAGGGGCCATCCTCTATATGTCCTGATAAATATCTAAATCTGATTTTCATTTCGATTTAATATTTGCTTAACTAGAGTCAAAAGGCCGTTCCTTGAATAAGAAAAATTAAGAAATTAATGTCTACTAGCCTGGAACAGGCCTGGACTTGTATTTGATATTCTTTCAATGCCTTAGCTCTATATGAAGAGATATCATTCTCTATCCACGCCCTTATTAGTAATTTTCCTCCATCAGATTTTAATGAAAGAATCGCTCACCCGCACATTTATTAAATAAGAAAAAAAGTGAAAACTTATTTACGCTAGAGACGCTTTTATAAGTAATTAATAATAATCTTAAATAAAAAATTTTCATTTATGCCTATATTATAAATACATCGCCTTCAAATCTCAATAAAAAAATTTTTCATGCATTTTGAACCAGAAGCTCTAAAGCAAGAAAGCCCAAATCAAATAAGTTCTTCGCCGCGACACTCCTACTTTACACCCCCTTCCTTTATTTCAATCGGGTTAAAAATTTGACACAGCTAATGCCTCATGAGACTTGATAAATACACTAATTTAAAAAACCATTAGAGCCTTTTTTGAGAAAATCAAAACTTTCCGAAGACGAGATATGAATGATTAAAATATTTATTTTACGACACTCCTAAATTACAACCCCTTTCTTTAATTCAATAGGATTAAACATTTGACACAACTAAATATTAAATCATGACACTTGATAAATACACTAATTTTTAAAAAAAATCGTTAGAGCCGTTTTTGAGAAAATCAAAAAAAAAAACGAAATAAAGGAAGGGGGTGTAAATTAGTAGTGTCGCGATGACTTCAAATAAATGAAAATGTGAAAGTCGTGTGGTGAACACATTAGTTGATTTTTCTTCAAATGTGGCCGGTGTAAGCCAAAAGGTTGGACACCCCTGTTCTAGTACATAGGCCGATTTTTGTAACTCGAATTCCGTCATTTTACTAAAACTTTCGGTCCTAAATTGATATTTATGCATGGTGGCCACGTTCTTAAAACGCAGTTGTATACTGTTTGTATGGATGAGAGAAAACAAATATCTCGTCTTTCGAGGCCTGCTCATCATCTCCCAGCCTCCATTCCATTTAGCATATTCGAATGAATCGTCAGAGAAGATTTGATCACCGGTTGCAGGACATTCAGACCCATCAAAACTTTAAATGTTTGGAAACAAATGAGGGAATAACCGCTATAGCATTTTATGGACAATCCGACATAATGGCCCTTGGCTAGTTAGAGTACCGAGTTTTTGACTGGACGATACTCACAGCTTATGTAGAGCTGGCCAATCACGTGGCCAGATCAGTTAATCTAAAATCGGAGTGGGTGCCTCGAGGAGTGAACCGCGACCTAATATTCTGCACATCTACTTCCACTTTCATTTCCAAATGTTTCTGAAAAATTCCAGTACTTTAATTACTAAAATAATTCCACATGATTTCAAAGATGTGTACACCTAGTTCCAATCGCGGTTCACCCCTCGGGGTGCCCATACTTGAGAACAAGTACAATATTCTAGTATTTGTTGTTTGTGTTTAATAAATAGTATTTGTATTTAAACAAAATTTCAACCTTCAATTTAATGGACAACTTAATCTTGAGAATGCTAAGATTTTGTACTTAGTAAATGTAATCCGACATATTGAGTGGTAATGAACCATTTATTTAACATCACCGTTTACCAAAGTACCTATGTATTGTTTTCATTCAAGTTTTTAAAAGAGAAGATACGGTATGTTTTAAAAGTGATTACGGATTATTTAAATCGGGTCTAGTTTGAAGAATTCCGGCAGAAATTGTAAGAAAATGACGTCACAACAGCTTCTACTTTTCGTTACCATTTCAAATAAATAAATAAATAAATAAATCTTTATTACTCGACCTGCTTAGAGGAACAAGTCCTCGGTGGCTAGGTCAACAAAACATCAATACAAATTAACTACAGAAATTAATAAACATAAATACAAATCAATTAACAATTATCAAACAAGAAAAATAAAAAAAAAGACAATGAATTATAAATTAAGTAAATATTCATTTTTCGGAAAAAAAATGTAAGAAAAAAAACACGAAAATTATCCTCACTCACCGTTTACCAAAGATAAAACTCAAGAAGATCATATATATAAAGCTGGTTGAATTTAGATTCAGAACTAACGGGGAAAAAATGGTTGAACTTAATAAGATTTTATTGGAAACAAGTGACCCCTAGGCCAAAGCACCCTAACAAAAAAAGTGTCAAAATTTCAGAGCGTCTTGAAAAAGTTATCTCTTTTTAACCAACTTCAAAAAAGGAGGAAGTTCTCTATTCGACTGAATTTTTTTTTGTCTATGTTACCTCATGTCGCCGCCAATTGTGAACCGATTTTGAAATTTTTTTTTGCATTCGGTTCGGTCTAGCTTCCGATTGGTCCCGTTTTTTTTTCTATTGGTATTATACCTTTTTTGTTAGGTTTGTTCAGGCCTAACTTCTTTGTTTATGAACCGATTTCGATAATTCTTTTTTTATTGGAAAGGGGGTATTTTAGGGATGGTGCCATATTAATTTGGTCAAGTTCTGATGATATGATCAAAGATGAAATAACGTAAATCTCCAATTCTTATGAGCAAATAATCGAAATTATGATAAATAAAATCTTTTATAAAAAAAATCTTATAACATTCATTTAAAACCCGCAAACGTTTCGAGAGAATTTCTATATTTAGGAATTGAATTTTATTATCATTTTCTGATTCATTCGCCTGACGCTTTCTCTTACGAGATGCGTGCAAGGTATTTGTTAAGAGGTATAAAAGGCGTGGATAGCGGAATATCACAATGATAGATAAGGAAACTGCCCAACAATGAAAATGCTTCGGGCTCAAAAATAGCTGATTCTTATGTATTTCCACCTGCTGAATTCAAAAATCACCATAAAGATTACCGATTAGCTCTTGTTTTGGAGATATAATCGATCAAAACGGTGAAAAAGACCATTTTGACCTATTTTCGAGTTCTGTTAGATATTAAACAACAATATTTGAGATCACAATATTTTGTTGAACTAATAGAAAACAGCTTCCTCTTGGATTTACAAATTACCACTTGTTTGTAGCTCAATTAGAACTCGAGTTATAACTAAAAAACTAAAACTACGTGTGATAATAAGGATAATAAACATTAATAAAGTAAAGGGAGTGTAGTTTCAGAGTGAATGAAATAAAACTCAAAGAGGTGTATACAATCTCAATATATTTCGAATTATTAGTCCATCATCAGGAGTTTACAGGTTAAAAACTAATCTGTAAATTCCTGATCGACTAATAACACTGGGCAACAAAAAAGAGGCAAGCTAAAAAACGACGATCTGATGAAGGCACCACATAAATCTCTTCAGACACGACCATCTGTGAAGTATTATTCCAGCAAAGTAGAACTCTTAGAATGTAACTACAATTTGTAAAAATATAAAATGCACTTTCAATGTTGTTAGCATATGTAATTAAAATGTATCTTTTTCTCTTGATCCGCCACCTACTGTATTTCACAGAAACTAGAGCTAAGAAAATTTTTTCATTGTCATATTCGTTTTTCTCAACCCAAAATTGGTAGGAATTGACTTATCAAGTGCTCGAAGCATTTAAAAATTATTTTTTTGTTGCCCAGTGTAATTTTATAGATAAAATATATAAAGCGTTTTATTGAGGTTGCACATATTACAATAAAATAGAATAGTACATGAATAAAACGCAATATATAGCAAGTTACATGAACTCGAGTAGAAAATGAAGTGAGTGATAAGTTAAGTTAAGATAGCCAACACCGGAGTGGCGCTGATGTCATATCGGAGGTGCCAATATCATACATATATTTTAACAGTATTATATTAAGTCACTATTAATAACATCACTAAAAAGGGAAAAATAAAAATAATTTTTATAAAAAAAAATAAAACCGACTTCAAAAAACTTAAATGCAACAAATAAAATAATAATAACCAAAAATAAAATAAAATCCACTCGTGCTGCATGTAACAATTATCTTATTTAGTTACAACTAAATGACGAAATATTAACATGAAATTACTTTTTGAAGGTGCCAAACAAACTATACCTATAAGCGAGCGTACCTGCCAAAACGTACTAAGTAAGATCCGTCAAGTGCGATTCATAAAATGTATATGCTTGGCACCGACTTCAAAAAGTACTTCATGTTAATATTTCGTCGTTTACTTGTAACTATATAAGATAATTATTTTATACCTTTTAGTGATTTCATTTTATTTTTAAGTTATTATTATTTTATTTGTTGCATTTAAGTTTTTTGAAGTCGGTTTTATTTTTTTTTATAAAAATTATTTTTTCCTTTAATTTTAACAAGAATATTGTTTTGACAAAATCCCTTATTTTAAGAATATAATACCTACATTAAAAATGTATGATTCTAAAAAAAAAATTGCTAAGCTTTATTTTAAAAATCTCTCAACCCTAAGCGGGTGTTATTCAGGGTTTCTTTAATAGAATATGCTTTCGCTATTGATCCTAGGAAATTCAACATTTATCACAATATCTCCCTTTTTTTAAAAAAGATCCATTAATTCTTAATATGTTCCAACAATACAAATATCAATTTTTCCTCTAGAGATGTCTTTCCATTTCCCTTATCCAACTTTTGAATTTCATTTTCTACAAGAAATGCTTTCGTTTAAAAAAGGAAGATATCTTGAACGCTTTAATATCATTCTACTTACAATTTCCTTATTTCACTAATCTCACTCAGGCATCCCTTCATTTAAAACTCTTCTCTTCGAAGATTCCAATTCGAATTTATTCCAAAAATATATAACCCATTCTTCATTCTAACCATTAATGAGAGGGAAAAACTTTTCATGTTATACGATTTGAGTCCATGTTATTATCTAATTATTATATCTAAATATTTATACGGACAGTGTTTTTACTTTGGTTTAATAAATTAATGAAAATTAAGACAAAAATTAGAAAAAAAAAACATTTTCAAGACTTTGTAATTTTTGTCAGCGAAGGGCTTAAGCTAGAAGGTTATAATACTTGTAATAAGAAGACAAAGTAGAAGACATTAGTACCTGGAACAGCGAGCGATGCTCGGTATTTTTTTGATTCAGTTAAAAGAGATTTATTAATATTATTTCTAATTTTTAATTCAGATAAATATGTCGATGTTTATTGCAGCCAAAATAAAATAAAATTGAAATAAAACTTAATTTAGATTTTTACAAACGTTTACACTCGCTATGGCCATTATCAAGACGTATCACTGGCCACTAAGTTATGAATGTCATTGTAATTAGAAATAATATTAATATACACCGAGGTTCTTTCATTGACCCTTTTAAATCCTGAAGAAAGAGGTACGATCCTTCGAATTGTCGGATTTTTTAAGAGAATGAAATGGATTTTCTTATAAATTATTTTATAGAAAAATACCTTTAATTAATTAAATTCTAATATATTATATAATAATATTTGTAATGATCTATTAGTGGAATTTAAAATAAAAAAAAAAAACAATTAATTTTGTTAAAAGAAAATTGAAAAAAAATGTAATTATAAATTTTTATTCAAACAACCACCTGTGAATAATTATTTCAATTAACAAAAGACCCATCAAAAACAACTTAGCCGAAGATGAGACCGTGACAGATCGTATTGTCAACACAAAAACCCCCTAACCCGTGAATTTCATCCAAATCTTTAGAGCCGTTTCAAGAAACCGATTCTATATATATACAAGAATTGCTCGTATAATATAATAAGATTAACACTTTTTTGTGTTGGAAAGACAAATATTTTGGTATCAAGAGGAAATTTCTCTGAGCTTCCGATCATTCGAACTCTAATCCTAGCGTAGGAATATTTTCCCTCATTTTTAACGTTGTAGGTTGAATTTATATTTCATATTCATAATTAAAATATTTTTCCCCTAGAATTCTTAATAATTTAAACAAAATAATCATTTTTTGAATGGCTAGCTCTTTATAACAAAACGAATTTTTCTAAATCTAATCAGGTAATTGAATCCCTGTGATATACCAGATAGAATATAGTTAAAATTAAAAGACTGATAATTAAGGTCAAACCTTCGAAACTATAATCTCTAACAAATAAATTTTATATAGGATATAAGTATATATTTATATTTGGTATATTTACCATAATATGTACCTATATTTATTATTATATATTATTTATTTGCATTAAGCAGATGACAACCTCAGTGGTTTCTCTTTATTAAAGATCATTTTAGGATCAGTACTCTTTCTCAGGCATTCCTTCATTTAATCTCTTCTTTTTAAAGATTCCAATTCGAATTTATTCCAAAAATATAAGCATGCTTCTCCCCATTCAACGCATTAATGAGAAGGAAAAACTTTTCTCGTTATTAGATTTCAATCCATATTATTATCTAAATATTTATACAAACTGTTTTTTATTTATTTATTTATTCATTCATGAAGCTTGTTGAAAATTCAACTTATTTAAAAAAAAACACACAGGAGGCTTACTTTATAATTAGCGAACTTTATAAAAATTCCATCAAAAAAAAACAAACAAACAAAAAAACACTGGATTATTTTACATAATTTTAAAGAATATTTTATTTAATATCATTTCAAAATAATATTATTATCATTAGAAAAAGATACTTTGATATTTTTAATGAATTTTATAGGATTAACATTTTTAGAATAAATTTATTTATTAAAGTAATCAATAATATCAAAAATATTCTGTTTCGACCACGTAGGTACTTGGCGTCAATGGCTTCAATTTTCAAGAGGAATGTCTTCACCAATTATTTCTCAAACATTTTTATCTCTGTCTCTCTCTGTCGTTAGAAGAGAAAATTCTAACAAAAAAAAAATATTTGACCAGAATAGCAGAGTTGTTGATTCATAAAGAGAAATCAATGTGAGATTGTCCTCTGCTTGATGCCAATAAACATATAGTAATGATATCACTCTCCAATATAGGTAGTTTTTGGTAATTCTAGTTTTAAAAATATGGTTAGAAAATGCAAAAGATCAGAAATCAACTGGTGTGAACACCACACGACTTTCACATAGTTTCTCCCTTATTTGGAATCATCTCGACACTCCTAATTTACACCCCTTTCCTTTATTTCAATTGGATTAAAATTTATACACAACTAATAACTCATGACACCTGATAAGTAAACCAATTAAAAAAAAAATCTTTAGTGCCGTTTTTGAGAAAATAAAAAAAAACGAAAAATCTTTCAGTGTTCTGATTTCAATCAAAAGCATGCTGTACTCCTTCTAGCCTATATCGAGCTTAAGTTTCGAATTTCGTAGCTCTTAGACTTATGGTTGCGAAACGCAGGGGGAGGTACATAGGTACGTATCCATACGCACTGACCAATAGATTTTTTGTCACTTTTTGGCCTCTGGGGACCACAATATCGGGTTTTATGTCGTAAATCCGGTTTCCAACCATTAAGGGCATCAATTCCTACCACTAAGATCTCATAAAATGAAATTAACCATTTTCATCTCTGAGATGCAAGCTCTCAAATTGTCAGGACCCAGGCAGGCGATCTCAATACTTCATAATATATTCTATAAAATATAAATGTGAAAGTAAAAAAAAAATTTTCTAATAGGAAGAAGCTATCGAATCGTTCTAAATAAAGAGCTAAAATTTGGCACACCTGTTTGTTTTAATAATTTGAGCATCTTAGTCATTTTCCATCTTTCTAACTCAAATCGAACTGATTAGATTTTGAGCTTTTTAGCTTTAGAACTTCTGGTTCAAAAATGCACTAACATTTTTTGAATCTAATTATTGAGATTTTAAGACGATGTATCTATAATATAAGTATGCATAAATGAATTTAAGTCTATTATTAATTACTTATAAGTTATAAGTAGAGACCGGATTCCTATGCAATTGCATATTTTGTCTGCCGCCACATGCGACCCAAGAGATCAATTATCTATCCGAATCATGAATCTAGGATACTGTGGGTTAAATTTTATACTTCATATTTTTGCATATTTGAGTAATATTCCATAAAATTGGATATTTGAAGGATATTGAATAAAATTGCATAATACATGCCAAATACAGAGGTTTTAAAAGTAAATTTTCGGAGAAAGAATGAAAAAAGGATGAAATAAAACAGGGGGACACAAATTTAAATTCGAAGAAAAGAAAAATAGGCCTCAACGACAAGAGTGTATTGCTGGAAGGATTACAAAGGATGTAAACATAGCTACAAAACAACAATCCAATTATTTTTCTTATTATTCAGTTGTACTTTGACTTGACTAGATACTATACTCCTCACGAAAATGCCGAAAGTTTACAATCTTTTTCTTCCAAATTAAAAGTGGGGGTTTTAATTTCCTATAAATTCGCCCCCATTACGTCTGTGGATATGGAACGCTAATTTTCATAGTATAAATCAATAGTATAATTTAATTTAAGTGACCGTAGGCATAATAACCAGAAGATAATTGAGAAAAATACTTGTAGACATAAATTATTCACAATTACAATCAAATTTTAATTATTTTTGAAATCCTTTGTTAATTTTTTTTTAACGGCCTTTGGGACATTTTGGACATTGAGTGTTCGTGTGCGTTGAAGTGTGTGTAGGGATCAGATTATAGCCGGTCAAATATTTGCAAATAAAAGCAATACAATACAATGGTCTGTTAAATAAAATTACCACCCCCACACCCCGTAATTTTTTGTTCACATTTTTTGAAACATTATTATATTTATTATGTTGATTTTATTCAAGTGCACCTATTATTTCTTTGAGTTTAAAGATTTTTTAATTAATATATTAAAAATGTAATAAGAATTTTGTCCAATGTTTTCGCAATAAAGTACATATTTGACACTTGGTGTCTATAGCTTACTTTATCATTTTATTTATTTGATAGCACTCCTTCAAATATATACCTAGTCTTTTTGTCTTCAATTTTAATTTTATAGTGCATAAAAAAATTTATTTTGCCATCTTTTACTGCATATATTTGCATATTTCAACTTATTCTGCATATTACTTGCCTATTTCAGCATTTTTAAATGCATATTTTATGGCATATTTTGGCAGTTTTTACTGCATAAAAATCCGGTCTCTAGTTATAAATTATAAGGAAAGATAGAATTTTTTAGCACTGATAAGAAACTGGAAATCCCAGCATTTCCTTCTTTTTTTTCAAATCCGTAACCATTGAATAGAGACTTCAGTTCGTGATCAACAATCATTTGCTTTTTGATTCACCCAACACCTTATCAGAAGACCCGAAGGCTCCAAATCCGAACACCTTAAAAGGAAATTGATATTATTTTCCCCTGCAAATGGGATCGAATGTGTGCAGGGGTGTACCAATCGGAAATGGCGCCTAGGGCGAGCATCAAAGTTGCGATCTTTAGAAAATTATCTAAATATAAAATAAACAATTATTAAAAAGTCATAAATTTTACTAAACATGACAGAATTATTATTTTTCCTGATTTCTTTAATTATAAAATTGATAAATAGTAAGTAGTATTTATATTTTTTAAATTATACCTATACTTTTATCAAGCCATTGCTAAAAATTAGAAATTTCTCATTTAAATAAAAATTTATTTGAACTGTTACTTTTACTGATATTAATCAATTGTAACCTATATCCAGGTAGGTCTGTGGTTATCTGCTATTAAGTAGAAATACAGAGCTGCTTCAGGGAAGTCTCTGCTATCGCGAGCTCCGAATTCTACAAATTTATTTTTATTGGATGTATTATTTATTATTATTATAATGAAGTAAGTCTACTGGTTTACTAAGTAAAAAATAAATATAATTTTAAAATTAAATAAATACCCGTTCTAAGAAAATTTATGAAATAAAAAAATATAGAATATTATTTAAATATTGATCAAATAATTTTTCATATATCTGGATAGATGATTTGAAATTAAAAAATGAATAATAATAGACTCCATTTTAGGGGATCCATTTAGGGACCGCCATTTTGGAACACCCATTTTGGAACCGCCATTTTAAAAAATGACTTCTTTAAATGCGTAGTTAAACATTTTTAACGTATTAAGCCAAACTCTTTTGAAAATAAATACTTTAATAATATCCTATGGAAAAATAAATGTCCGCAATTTAAAAAAAATACCACCCCTCTGCTTCATTTTTGTTTCGTGGAAAAATAAATAGTTGGCTTTCCAGTTAGTTCTATTTAACATCCATTCTGTAAATATATTTTTTCCAGTTTAAAAAAAAAAATAATAACTTTAAAGGCAAATATTTAAATGATTACAGTATTTTAAGAACAATAATAATAACATGTAATAATAATGATATAAACGTTTCAGCAGGGCCGTACCAAATGGAAATGGCGGCTAGGTTGAGCATTGCTCATTGAGCATCAAAGTTGAAACCTTTTGTAAATTATCTAAATATAAAATGAACATTTATTGAAAAAAGTCATAAATTTTACAAAACATTTTTATTTTCTGTTTTAGAACAAAAATTAGTCCGTAAAAATGCAATAGTCTTAAACTTAAAATTCCACCTTCCTTGCCTTCTGCGACGCAAATAGATTTATAACATTTTCGAAATCTGTTTTTTCTAGCTCTACACTGAGCAAAGCTAGGAAATCTAACCTTTTTTGACCCATTGTAGCCCTTAGATTCCAAACTATTAGTTTTAACTTACTGAAGATAGCTCGCAACTTGCGATGGGTATTATAATGGGTATTGAAATGCGCAGATTTAGAAAGACGATCTCATCTCTGTACTGAACAACGAATTCTTATTTGAATATGAATTATTTGTTGGTTTATTTAAATTTTTAAATTTAATAATATACGAATTTTGCGCCCCCATTTGAATGGCGCCCAGGGCACGTGCTCCGCTTGCCCCACCCTAGGTACGCCACTGAATGTATGGCTTCAAACGAATAAGAAAAAAACAATTTAACAGAATCACGAAAGTTTAAACTCAGAAATAAACAATATCGCTTTATATTTCAATAAATGTATACCTATACCTATACAGATTTATAGTCGTTATATATCTGTGTAATATTTTATTTTAATCAAGCAGGGGAATACCTCATTGATTTCTCTTTATTTATAAATTATTTTTTCTTTATTACCTAGTGTTCTTGCCTATATACATATATATAAAGCGGCCTAAAAAGTATATGCCTTATCTTAAGCTTTATATTTCAAGCAAACGATTCAAAGACCGAAGTCCGAATGCAGATTGATAACATCTTTATGAACTAAAAAAGTGCCAAACGAGGGTGACATTAGAATATCTTTTTTTTTTTTAATGACAAATGAAAAGCTTAAATGAAAAGTTTCGTCTCCCTTCATCATCATTACCGTTCATTTCTATGAGCTCGCCGCCCTCATTTTTTCCACCCCAGATTTTAGTGATACAATTCAATTTTATTTTTACTTTTTTATGGAAATCCGAGAGTGACTCTTATATAAATAAATATTTATTAAATTTTAATTATACATTAATTGACTAATTATAATTATCTAATTATATAATTATTACCTATCATCAAACAGAATACGCTTTATTTGTTCTTAAAAATTATAAAAATCGACGACTCTGAGAAGAACCTTTTTTAATGCTCTAAACCAGAGTTCTTCAACCTGTGTTCCGCGGAACCGTAGGGTTCCACTCAAACGCTTTAGGGGTTCCGCGAGTCAATGCTAAAATTCGAACATTAACCCAGGATCACAACTAGAGAGATCTTTTTGTTTGAATAAATTCAAAATTATATCTTATTTAAAGTTTTTATAACAAAGGGAGGGACACACCTTGTTCATATAAATTTAAATATACAGCGAGGTTCTTTCATTGACCCTTTTGAATCCTGAAGAAGGAGGTACGATCCTTCGAATTGTCGAACTTTTTAAGAGATTGAAATTGATATTCTATTAAATTATTTTATAGAAAAATACCTTTAATTAAATTGGCAAAATCTAATATATAATAATATTTGTAATGATCTTTTTGTAGGATTTAAAATTAAAAAACCAATTATTTATTAAAAGGAAATTGAATAAAAATGTAATTATACATTTTTATCGACACAACCAACTGTGAATAATTATTTGAATTAACAAAAAAAACCTATCAAATTTAACTTAGCCCAAGATGAGACCGTGAGAAATCGAATTGTCAACCCACAAACTCCAAAACCCGAGAATTTCATCCAAATCGTTAGAGCCGTTTTCGAGAAACCGATTGTACCATATATATATATATATATATATATATAAGAATCGCAATTGCTCGTTTAATATAATAAGATAAGATAAGATTGTTCATTTATGAATATATTTTAAATTCATCTCCTTAAAATCTCAATAAAATTATTCAAAAAATGTAGTGGTTTTTTCTGAATTTTTCAACTAGAAGTTCTAAAGCTAAACAGCCTAAAATCTAATCAATACTCTGGATTAAAAATTCAGACATTTTAGAACAAGAACGAACTTTTTACGACTTGCTTTGTTAAGTTATCGGGGATATCTGAATTCAGACACACAGACAGAAACCGTAGGATAGTTGAAAATAATTTTTCTCCACGTTTTGAGTCAATTTAATAGTAGGCAGAGTACTAATTAGACACCATAATAAACTCTACAATTTCTCTTGTTGAGTTAATGTGTGTAACAGAAATCAGATAAACACACAGAGAAAAAAATTAATTCTCCACAATCCAGACCTTTTTAAATATGATAAGCATCAAATAAGAGTGATTTCAATAGTTTGGCCTGGCGGACAAGTAGCCAGAGCCTACCGGATATATAGTATCTATATTTTCAAAGTGAGTGAAAATAAATTTTCCTGGTCAGGTTAAAGTAATGTTAAACTTATGCTTGCATTTTGCACTACAAATAAGACCATTTTAATTATTATTCCAGTGAATTTCTCTTTAATCTATTTCAACATTAGTTTTGTGTAAACTATCTAACAAATCAATTTAAATTGACACAATTTAATCGAAATATCCTTCGAGAGCATATATTTGATTAATTTATTCTATGAAATTAAGGCCAATGTAAATTTACTCAATTTAATTAAATAATACACATAGGTAAAACCAATTAATAACATAAAGTCGTTGAAGAAAAATTGTCTTTCAAAACACAAATAATAAAATTTTGTGAACTCTATACAATCTTATGAAAGTGACTCACTATGTGGAATAATGGATGGTGACCCAAAAGAGAAAAATTATTTAAAACAATACAATTTTCTAACGAAAATTGAAGAAAGCTGATATTTATAATAAAAGAGTCGCTTATTTAAAAAGGGATTTGATTAATTGCTAATGAGTCCAAAATGGGGGGGCTTTTAAAAAATTAAATTATACAAAATCAAAGTTAGCTGTAATTTAATATTAACAGGCCACATATTTAAAAAGAGATGTAATTATTCCTTTTGGTGACCGAAATGGGGGAGGGGCTTCGAAAAATAGAATTATATCATTATAAATTATAGACCCTTTGATCAATTTATAGGAAAATTCGCATATGTACCCTATACGATCTTACGGAAATGTCTTTCCATGTGAAAATCAGAGTGACTCAAAGGGGGGAGATCAAAAATTATCAAAATGATAAAATTTTCACACACAAATACTTAAAGCTATTTTTCCTAGAAGAGTTCCATATTTAAAAAAGATATGTTCAATTGCTAATAGCCCAACATTGCATTACCACTTCAGCATTGTCTTGATGATGACTATGTTGGGACGAGAGAATTTCTGAACTTGACTTTAAATAAAAATAATATTTTATGAAACAAGAGACTCATAACTTAAGAAAATAAGTAAAAATAAATATATGAAAGAATTTACCTTGGTTCGTAGTGGATTCTTCATCAGTTACTTCAGTTCTATCAACATCTAAAAAATTTAAATTGAATAAAGATAACATTTTATGAAACAAGAGAAGCACAACTTAAAAAAATAAGTAAGTAAAAATAAATATTTTATAAAATTTACCTGGACTTATAGTGGGTTCATCATCAGTTACTTGATTTATTCTATCGCTATCTAAAAAAAGTGTTTAAAAAGATTTACACTCTCATTGGCTATTGTTAAATTAAATTTATTTTATTATTACCCTTTGAAGTGGATTCGCTATACTCTTCATCAATTCGTTCCGTTACCAATTCTTGTGTTGTCTCTTCAATATAATCACTAATCATTGTTACTGTCATATCTTTACTAATAGTTGTATAGATTTCCCCTTCAGTCATATATTCCCTTTGGGTGGAAATCTGATCTTCTTCGAAATCACTTTTTGAATTGGTCACTTCTTCCTCATTTTCTGAATTGAACTTAGAAGCAGTATCGAAATTATCTAATAAGATTTCTGTTGTAGAAGAAAATAAATTGTCTATAAATTCTGTATTTGATTTTCTATTCTCTTTTTCAAAATCTATAATTATAATAGAATAAATATCTTCAGGGAGGAATTCAGTCGTGGTTGAATCGAGATATGCTGGAGAACCATAGTAATCAATTGTTGTTGAAAATTCTTTTTCTTCCGGATAGTCGGTCGTAACTTGTTCATTCAATAAATCATTAGAATTTATTATTTCTGAAGTTGGAGTATTGACATTATCTGTAAAATACAACTCTGTGTTTGTTATTGTACTTAATTCAAGATTTTTAAAACTTGTTTCCGTTGTTGCAGAGAGGTCTAAAATTTTATTAGCAAAATCGAATGTTTCTGAGACTTCAGTTTCAGTCGTTGTTAGCTCATTCAATATT
This sequence comes from Forficula auricularia, assembly GCA_024734495.1. NCBI lineage: Eukaryota > Metazoa > Arthropoda > Insecta > Dermaptera > Forficulidae > Forficula > Forficula auricularia. The sequence continues at coordinate 96,829 of JALMQS010000067.1, forward strand.
TCACTACTAGTGTCCATCATTTCTGATGTTGGATTATTGTCAATTGAGTTGTTGGTTTCATAGGTAACAGTATCCGTTGTAGAGTCTATTTCATAAAAATTATTATTATTTGTTGAAGTAGGAAACTCGTTTGTTGTAGGATTATCAAAATCAAATCTTCTTTCATCTAATTTTTCACCAGGTTCTTCAGAAGTAGCCTCTGTCTGAAGCTCATAATCAGTGGTTGAATCAGGTATTATAGTTGTCACATCTGTTTCTTCACTATCATGTTCTCTTGTGGTAGTAGTATATTCAATTTCATCAGCTACAGATGCCCAGGCTTCTGTAATAATATCATAAATGGGAGTATTTGGGAAATCATTTAGTGTAGTTATTTCTGTTTGGATGTAATTTTCTTCTGAGAGCGTTGTAGCTGAAAAATCTAATTCTGAATTGATCGTTGATTCAGAGAGAAAATTATAATCTAACAAAGGTTCTTCATCGTATTCTCGATTTATATTTATGCTTGACGTTGAAAATGGTTCTTCCGTGAATGGAATGAAAGTTTCTCTATTTTCAATCGATTCTCTTTGACTAGGTTTAGTGGATAATGATTGACTGAAGTAATAATCAATTGTTGTTTCTCTCGGAAGCTGAGTGTTATCATCATCATCCTCAAAATTAGCATTTTTTAATTTAGATGTGGTAGTTGAAATATCACTCTTAATGTCCTCTTCTAATATATAAGGGGTTGTTATTGTTATGTTTTCAAATTGAAATGCGTCAGTAGATAAAGTTGTTTCGGATTCAATTTCTTTTGATTTACTTAATTTATCATCATTTTCACACTTGTTGCAGACGATCCATTGAAATTTACACATTTCCTTGTTATTTTCATCAAAACAAATATTTTTCAATTCGGATATAATTTTGTCTAAAGGTTTTAAACATCTCAGGCACAATTGATTCAGCTTCTCACTATTATCCGTGTTATTGAACGTTCCATGTTGTAACATCTTTAAGACTTCTTGAGGAATGCACGAGTTCATTAATGGACAAAATTTAAAGTCCATCGGACAAATAATTATTATTTTAGTGCAGCCATCTTTATTTTTACTATTTTGATGACATTCATGACAAGAAGGAATCGATTCATCCAATTCGACTGGTTTGTCCATTTCACATACCCGTGATGTTTCATTAAAATGTGTACTTTTAGGGCATTTTGCTAAAATTTTTAGCCTTCCCAAGCATGCCATATAATAATTTGTATTATTTGGATGTGCAGTAAATCCAAGGGGATGACAATGGGTGTGTTGTTCAAAAACACTTATAGTATCACCTCCGCCGGGTACTCCAAGACATTCATCAGTTTTTGGATCTAGGTAAAAACCTTTACCACATATATTCTCGTGATGAAATTGTCCTTGACACTCGTTCGGCCATAAATTCTGCAACATAACATGAACAATATTTTTTAAAGTAATTTTTACTTAACGTTATTAATAACTTCAGTCGTAAACAAAAAGATTGAGATCATTACGAAAAATAAAATATTTTCAACAAATATACACGATCTAGAGTCCTCTAAATTCACTGTATGACAATTTCAAGTTAATGAATCATATGTCTATATGCATTGGTAATATGACAAAAATATAAATCTTCCAAAAAATGATATTTGAAAATTAAACTAAGGATTGGTTGAAAAAGTCATTTTAAGATTTTGATTAGAAATATAAGAGCTCAAGAATTTTCTTTTACGTCAAATGTTATGAGGTAATGCGAGGGGTGAACCGCGACCTAATATGCTGTACACTACTTTAAATATTTCAAAGTACTTTCAAATATTTCCAAGTACTTTCAAATATTTCAAGCACTTCCAAATATTTCCAAGTACTTCCAAATATTCCCAAGTACTTCCAAATATTTCCAAGTACTTCCAAATATTTCCAAGTACTTCCAAATATTTCCAAGTACTTCCAAAATACTTCAAGGAGGTGTACATCTATAATACTTCCAATCGCGGATCACCCATCGAAGAAGAACAATGTGACTTTTTTATCAAAAATGGTTGATAAGATTTGCAATTCTGCGTTTATATTACAATTACATAAAATTTAAAGTTTCAATATCTTTTCATATCAGATAAAATTACTTTATTTTTTTTTCTAAAATAGACGATTTTTATAGAAATATATGGTAAGCGTCAAAGAACATGTGATTCTTGATGATTATAAAATTTAAAAAATATCGTTTGATCCGTTTTTCAGATAATGACAAAAAATAAATAAAATAAATGACAAATCGGAAGGTTACTTTCAGACATACGATTTTTTTTAACATCAAAGACCAGATAATTTTTGATAATATACTATATATATTTGACTCAAGGAGCTAAGGAGGAACAGCTAGGCTAGAAAAGCAGGAGTGGGGGTGTCTCCAGTCAGGACAGGCATTTCCCCTCCAGCCGCCAGTCGCAAGATGGCGGCTGGAGGGGCTGGTGACGTCATTTGGAGACACTTTCTGGAGCTAGCCTTCCCTCCCTACCTCCCTGGGACAGGCATTTCCCCTCCAGCCGCCATCTTGCGATGGGCGGCTGGTGACGTCATATGGAGACACTTTCTCGAGCTAGCCTTCCCTCCCTACCTCCCTGATTTGACTAGATTAATTTGCCGCAACGCTGACGTAATGCTGCCGAGAGAGAGCCATCGGTATATTTGCGGCAAATTTGAAATATAATAGTAATTTGGACTAAAATTTCGAAATGAAAGACTCCAATTGATTTTAAATTAAGAAACATTAAATATATTGATAATTATTACCCCCCCCCTTCACCACTCAAAAATTAAATATTCAATTCGCTTTTCTTTGCTCACAGAAAAAGAAATCAATCACATCTTATTTGATTTATATATTATTTGTTTATTTTTTAATAATTTTCCACTTTTTTATAATTTTTTAAAAATCTAAATTTTGTTATTCTTATTTTTTGATTTTTACAAAATTAAACGACTTAAGACACGCATGCCCATATGAGTTTCTCATTGCAATACTGGAGTAGCCTGTCATACAAACAACACCTGATCTCTTTTAAATATTTGGAGCCTTATATCGATTATCGATCCCAAATTTTAAAAAAATGATATAATATAATTCTCCTCCTGACACGATACCACTTATTTAAATAAATTTATTTCCACACAAAAAATATCACAATGCTGTAGATTATAGAAAAAAAAATACTTCCAGATTCATATCTAGAGCCTCATTTCTGTAGCTGTGTCAGGACGAAAATGAGACGAAACTTTTAAGAGACTATGTATTTTCGGGAGTTTACAGGTATACATTTGGAGTGTGGTTTTTTAAGAGGAATAAACATTTTGGACCGAGACGCCGCCCGCCAGGGCATCAGCCCGGAGGGCCGAGCTTCGCGGGCGTGCCAAAGGCACGCACGGAAAGCTCGTTATTTAATAATTAAAAAATACCATTTTTAAAGAGACTGGCACTGCTTCACTTTTTGATCTTAATTTATCTACTCTGTTATTAATCAATCATTCCTAAAAATTTAAATCAGCAATCTCTACAATTTTTGATTCACAATCTATACAAATTTTTAAAAAATTTACAAATTTACAACATTAAGAAACTTCCATTTACAATTTTACAAATTTACAACCTTACAGTTTTTATAGTTTCCATCCACAATTTTCACAATCTTAAAACTAACCTCCATTTCACCTCAATAAAATAAACTCTATATATAATTTTTACATAATTGAAATTTTACAAAACAAAGTGAAAAATATATAAGAGTAAATAAAATTGCAAGATAGGTTTCACATAAATAAAAGAAATATATGTTTTGAGTTTTATCTAGATATATATATATTTCGGGTTACGAGCCCATCTTCCGGTTGACAAAGAAAACTGAATACAAAATTAGAAAGATGTTTACAGGTAAAAATCTTTGGTGGGAGAAAGTGATAAGACTGAGAAAAAATTTTGATTTATAGAAAGCTTAAGAAACGGTTTTTGGGGGTTTGGAAATATACTTGGAATTATAAATAAATATAAAGAATGACATGGAAAGATACTATTACTATTAATATTAAAGTGAAATATCAGTAAACAATTTCATTATAAGATATAATCAATAATCGTATTTTTATTAACTTCTAGTTGCTTATTCAAGATGTTACAATTATTTGAAAGGACTAATTTAATTTCTGTAGACTCCAAAAGGTCCAATCTAAGGCCTTTTCTTTCAAGACGAAAGGGATAGGGTTATTAATTGAGGCAGAATGATTAGATGAGTGTAAGTGAATGGCGAAAGCAGAGGTGAATTCTAAATTAATACTATTAGATCTGTTAAGACGATTATGGATACTTTCATGTTCAGAGTAACGTTTTCTGAAGGAATGGCCTATATAAAAAGCGTGACAATGGCCACAGGTCAATTTATAACATATACTCCTGATTTGTCTAATTTGTCGATGCTGTCTATTTAGTTTATGAATCATTGAAGAGAAAGCGGCGGCAAATTTCTACTCTTCTATTCTTAGATCATATGGAATTAGGTAATTAGTTGCTTTAAGAAAGAATAGTAATATTAATATTTGAAATCACAGATAATAACTTTAAATTTATTTATATATATATAGTAGTTCAGAAGCTCATCCGATTCTAACCCCACTTTTGGAAAATGTATACATTCTCGTAATTTCTTAACCAACAAATTAGGTTAATTATTTTTCTACAAAACTCCTGGCCCTGGTTTTCGTCAGTAGAGCATTCTTTTTATTTCACTGGAATTCAGGGATAAAATTTCAATGCTAGATGTCACAATAGGGCCTTGAACGGGACTTTCTTGTAATGACCATATCTCAACCACTGCTAAGGCTGCAGCGCGCAAGCTTGGTCTCCTATTTAGGTCTAGACGCTATTATACTCCCAGTCAACTTCTTACACTGTATAATGCTCAAATTCGTCCCTGTCTCGAATATGGCTCTCATCTGTGGAGAGGGGCCTCCAAGTATTCTCTTGTCACATTGGATGCGATTCAGAAGCGAGCAATCCAACTAATAGGAGACCCGGCCCTAACCAACTCTCTCGACTCCCTGGTTCATCGAAAAACCGTTTCTGCCCTTTCCCTGTACTACAGATACTATCATGGTGTCTATTCAATCGAGCTGAAATCAATTATCCCCCTAAACCACTCTACGAGAAACACGCGGTTTTCGAACGCTCAGCACCCCTTCGCTGTCAAATTAGATAAAAATCGAACCAGCTCTTTCGCCAACTCCTTTAATCCTATGACCTCCAGAGACTGGAATTCACTTCCAGCCACCGTCTTCCCCGTGAATTATAATCTTCAACTGTTTAAGACCGATATTCACAGATACCTTCGACCCCTGCAAATCAAATGCCCATAAAATCCCTTCTTCTTTTCACGATGGAGGGGTCAATCCAGGCCTTTAAGGGATGCACCTTTTTGGTGTAACTCCTTCTCTCATAATTTTCATTAAAAAAAATGGCAATAGATTTTTCCTTATTAATTTTAAAATAACACGTACCGTAAATACAAAGATGCCCAATCTCTATGAAATTTATGGATACGTTTCTGTAGTATAGAAAAAATGAAAGACTTAAAAACTCAAAAATTACACAAACCTGGTTTCATTTTAAGATATCACAATTTCCCCGCAATTACCGGATCAAATTATGGTTGAAATTTATAATATGAGGATACTTTAAAGCAGTGGTTGCTAAACTTCTTTGAACGTTGACCCCTTCAAGAGTTTCTTGAAATTTTATCAAACCCCCTCTATTTTACTTTTTGTGTAATTTTAATAGAACAAACAAAAAAGGACACCTATGTAAGTTTATATTTTTTAAATTTTCCTAATTTATTTATTCATTAAAGATTCCTGTTGCTCAAAGATATACCGTATATTTATTAGTACAAAATATCGTGATTTATATAGAAACTATAGAAATAATTAAATATTATACAAATATAAATACAATGGTGTTTTATATTTTTCTATTGACCCCTAATCGAACTTTATTTGATGCAATTTTTAATTAAAAAAGGAAAATTTCCCTTCTTCAGGACTTAAAATGAAGGAGTGAAATTAATAGGTTTAACATATAGTGAAAATACAATGAACCTAGAAATCTGAAATTTGCCATTCTGGTAAAGCTTGGCACATTAATAAAGGAGGAAATTGAAAAAACAAAACCTTCCCTTCTTCATAACATAAAATGAAGAGGTGAAATTTAAATGCTATGTATTTATTTAGATAAATTAAAGAAATCCCACCAAACGGAGGTTCAGATTCTTGTTATGAATGAATGATTTGTAAAAAGTGAGATCCAAGAAAATATAATGAAATAGTGGGGGTTTTTCAAACAAAAAAAAAAGTTAACACCAGAGAATCGACAGCCGCAAGTGGAAGAAAAAATGATCAGTAATCTAAGAGTGCCTAGAGGACTCAACGATTTTTGTGATCTGCCTTTGATTTCTGTTAAAAATAATCCTGACAAAAAAACAAGGAAAGAAGATAAACCGACTAGAATATTTGTTGATTATAAATGAGACCATGGGTTCCGTAGTTTTTACCTGAGGACCATTTGAAGTCACATTTGGAGCGAAACCTATTCCAATACTTTATTTGCTTTGCATTGGATAAAGTAAAAAATATATAATAAATTTGTGGTCAGTCTTTTAAACTTCTGGGATTTATATATAGTAATACAAAAAATTTCATAAATTCCAAATGCCTAAAAATACTTTTCAACTCTCTAGTAAGAAGCAAGCTGGAATACTGCAGTTTAGTTTGATCACCGCATGTCCAACATCAAATTGACCAAATTGAAAGAGTGCAAAATAAATTTTTAAAAATTATTTCATATAAATTCTCATCAACTAATAACTCTCTTACTTCATTTCACTATCCCTCTTCTAGACTCTTAAGAACCGAACTAAATATCCAAAATTTATCATCCGTAGACTACAAAATGACTTGATATTCCTTCGCAAACTGTTGAATGGTCTGATTGATTGTTGTGAAATCAATTTTAAAGTGCAAATACATAATTCTAAAAGGGGAATAAATATTGTGAAGCCAGGAGTATTTGTTTCTGGTTAGATAATTTTTGTATAATTCTAATAAAGAGACATTTTTATTTTTCTATCATGTCTGATTGCAGTTCCATAAGAAAGTCTGCAGGTAAAATATTTTTATCTAATAAAAATGTATTTAAAATATGCCAGAGAGATTATTTTTTCTAAAATCTTGATATATTTTTTCACATTCAAAATTGAAATTCTGCCTTTATTCTTGAAAAACATTAGGGGAGATTTTCCATTTCTTCTTATTTTAGAAAGAGTCCTGGTAAAGTGATTAGATTTTGGAATATTTGGTTCAAAAGGCAGAAAATATTTTTTGAATTATTCTATTGAAATTTTAAAGAGAATGTTATAGTATAGTCATAAATGAACAATTTATATTTAAGTTTATTAATAATTACTAGGGCAGCTCTAGTGTACCGAGTCTTGAAAAAGTTTTTACTTTTTTATTATTTAATGTATGGGTGAGCGATTCTTTCATTAGAATCTGATCAATGAAAATGACTAAAAAAAGCGCGGAAAGAATCATCTCTCTTTCTTTAGAGCTAAAATGTATTGCAAACAGACCTGGACTTGTAAGGGGATGGCACTTACAAAAACAGACCTGTTTCAGACTATTAGAGATTAATTTCTTAATTTCTATTATTCTAGAAATGGCCTTTTGCACTCGGACCAAAATGATACTCGTTATAGAGAGAAAGAATATTCAATTGGACTTGATTAAAATTCAGTCAGAAATCTACAAAAGAAATTACTTGTTGCGGCTTTTACTAGAAATCGTACCGAGTCTTGAAAAAGTTTTTATTTTTTATTCTATTTTTACTTTATCCAATGCGAAGCATGGGTAAAGTATTGTAATCTGTCTCGCGGCAAGCGTTACTTTAAAGGGTCCTCAGGCAAAGACTACGGAACCCATGGTGTCAATTAAAGTCGCAAATTGTAGTATTTAATTAGGTTGAATTTTAGCACGTGACGATTTTACCAAAAATTACATGGGGTCTCGTCGTGGATGTATGTTATCGTTTTTTCGGTCCACGATTTTTTTTCCACACCGTTGCGAAATAAAATTGAAAAGCTACCATTCTTTTAACAAAATGAAGCGCTTTTATTTTATAGGTAACCATAGCAACTGAGTTGTTTTCTTATCTGTTACCATTGCTGAAGACATAGAGGAATCGGCTTAAAACCAAAAATAGCGATTGATTCTGATCTAATACATGAGGAATAACAATTCTACATTGGATTTATGACGTTTCGGTTTTATTGGTAACCAGTGCTGAAGACATAGAGGAATCGAGTTAAAATCAAAAATAGCGATTGATTCTCATCTAATACTTGAGGAATAACAATTATACATTGGATTATTGACGTTTCGGTTATTATTGGTAACCATTGCTGAAGACATGGAGGAATCGAGTTAAAATCAAAATAGCGATCGATTCTCATCTAATACTTGAGGAATAACAATTCTACATTGATTTTTGACGTTTCGGTTATTATTGGTAACCATTGCTGAAGACAGTTGGGTTGATATGGAGGAATCGAGTTAAAATCAAAAATAGCGATCGATTCTCATCTATTACTTGAAGAATAACTATTCTACATTGGATTTTTGACGTTTCGGTTATTATTGGTAACCATTGCTGAAGACTTGGAGGAATCGAGTTAAAATCAAAAACAACGATTTATTCTGATTTAATACTTGAGGAATAACAATTCTACATTGGATTTTTGACGTTTCGGTTATTATTGGTAACCATTGCTGAAGACATGGAGGAATCAACTTAAAATCAAAAATAACGATCGATTCTTATCTATTACTTTAGAAATAATCTTATTACATTCCATTTTTGAAGTTTTGACTATTAATGGCAGCCTCTACTGAAAACGTGGAAGAATCGACTTAAAATCAAAAAGACTAAATTATTTTTGATTTTAAGTCGATTTTTCCACGTTTTCAGTAGAGGTTGTCATTAATAGTCAAAACTTCAAAAATGGAATGTAATAAGATTATTTCTAAAGTAATAGATAAGAATCGATCGTTATTTTTGATTTTAAGCCGATTTCTCCATTTCTTCAGCAATGGTTACCAATAATAATCGAAGCGTCAAAATTCTAATGTAGAATTGTTATTCCTCAAGTATTAGATCAGAATCAACCGCTATTTTTTATTTTAACTCGATTCCTCCATGTCTTCAGCAATGGTTACCAATAATAACCGAAACGTCGAAAATCCAATGTAGAATTGTTATTCCTCAAGTATTAAATGAAAATCGATCATTATTTTTGAATTAAAGTCAACATGAACTGCAAATTGCAAGTGATATCTGATAATAATAAAGTAATAAACATATTAATATTTCAAATGAATTTGGATAAAGTTAAGCAACGATCCGTTGCAATTTATTTTGTATTTTTAATCGTGTTATCATTTCTTTTTATTTTAGAAAGAAAAAAAATTATAAGGTCAAATTGTATCAGATATGTTTTCCAGTAAGTACATAAAAATCTTTAACGATGTTTATAATTTTATTTCGGGTCGCATTCATTGCAGTGCTGGGCCGCGGGTTGGACAGCCCTGACCTAAAATATGCAAGTGGGGGCCAGAGGCGAGAAAACTTCAAAAAATGGCCAAAAGTACCTACATCTTGAGCGCTCCGGCATCTAGCAGACGAATAGGTAAACAATTTTTTTTAATTTTGAGTGAGATTCGGTTATTTATTATATTTTTTGATCAACATAAGAATAGCGTCCGCAGGGCTTAGGTGTTCCCGGAGCAAATAAACGGAAAACAGCTATTTAATAGAATAACATGATAAATCGAAAATATTGTATTCTTCAATTCTTTAATTAAAATTCTTTGGTGTGGACCATTAGTCGTTAAAATAATAAACTTATGGTGAAGATATATTTTATATAATATTTATTTTAAATTTAAGGAAATTCATTTTTCCATAATTATAAATTTAAATTCACAGTTGATTTCCGAATAGGTATTTTTTCGAAATTTCAGGGGAGGTGTGAATTTCTACAACCTCTGGTTACGGCCTTATGTGGATGTATATTGGAGCAGCATATTTATTTATAATTTGCTAATCTATTATAGAATATATTTCCAAAATATTATTAGCAATTAAAATCTCGGGTAAAGGACCATTTATTGAATTTAATGGATACCTTTAAATATTCATACCGCTATTGCACTATCAATGTTGAAATTTTAATGAATTAATACGAATAAAGTAAAATAAATGTCTGCCACATAATGTGTCAGCATTGAGCTCCAAATGCTTATTGTGTTACGATAATGGAAAAGTAAAATTTCCATTTTATTCCACTTTAAATTTGCTTCTCATCTTTTTCCATGGCGTTTTAATTTGCTATTTTAATTTTAAATGAGCATATTTTTTTAAGTGATTCCACCAAGTTGTTTGTTAATTAAATAGTTAGGCATTGTTTATCTTTCTCAGCCATATAGTCTTCTTGTTAACCGTTTAAGACTAAACGACGACGTAGAATTTCAGTTTGCCCTTCGCCCTTGGGTGTCCGCCTCTGCAGAGAGATTATTATAATTAGTGCTTTTTGCGGTTAAATGCTATGTCCAAAGAGAATAAAAAAAAATAACCAACAATTTGTTATTTTAATTGACGTAATAAAATGGAGATGAAGAGTTATAAACTCCCTATTAACTATTAAAACTTATGTGAAATACTTTTTTTATCGCATAGTTTAAATGATTCATAAAAATTGCGTTCTAAAAATCTAAAGATGTTCACTCAAATCAAGTTTTGATCTGAAAACTTTGCGACGAGGAGGGTCTCTCGCTAACCTCCTCTAATCCCTATCCATTTCACTGACCTTATCCTTCACCCCTAGACCCAGTTCCGATCATCATTCACCCTGTCAACCCTTAATATGTCCTCTAGACTCTCTCCACTTCTCTGATCACCCTCCGAACTCCTAAGAATCCAGATGGAGGATTAAAATTTGTGGACCTCAACCTATTAGAAAGTACATAAATCAATAGAAAAATTTTTCACTTTTGTCTAGCATGGATTCCACGTACACATTTTTTTTTTATTTAAATCTCAATCCAAAATAACCTGAATTTTAAATTAAAATTAATATTAATGAAATTGGATGTTGATGAAGGCAGTACACAGTGGTTGTAAAAAATAAGACTATAATGGTTTTATTATTTTACATTTATTCATTAAACCGACGTTTCGGAGATTTATTCTCTCCTTCTTCAGGGTAACGAAAAGTCAATGAAAGTAGTTCAAATCATAATTACTTCCTGTCTCCTTTGACAATGCCAAGAAAACATTATAAAAAATTTTCATCTCGAATAGAAAAAAGCAATTGATGATTCAATTCAATTTCAATTTTTTTTTTTTTTTTTTTCTATTTGAGATGAAAATTTTTTATAATGTTTTCTTGGCATTGTCAAAGGAGACTGGAAGTAATTATGATTTGAACTACTTTCATTGACTTTTCGTTACCCTGAAGAAAGAGAGAATAAATCTCCGAAACGTCGGTTTAATGAATAAATGTAAAATAATAAAACCATTATAGTCTTATTTTTTACAACCACTGTGGACTGCCTTCATCAACATCCAATTTCATATTTATACCAGTCCGTCTCCTAAAGAAAAACGCTATCAATTAATATTAATGTATCGCTTTTACTATAAGTGAAGCAAAAAATCAATTTCCTCTGTGGTGAAATCTGCGGCTAAGAATTTTGGCTTCATATTCAGGTCAAGGCGATTATTCACGGCCCTGCAGCTTCTCACTTTCTACAAGGTCCAAATCCGTCACTGTCTCCAATATGGCTCGCATCAGTGGTGAGAGGCCTCCAAGCATTCTCTTGCCACCCTGGATGCAATTCAGAAGCTGACTCATTGAAGAAGTGTTTCCGCGTTTTCTCTATTTTATAGATATTCTGATGAGTTAAAATCAGTAATCCCCCCCATGGCATTCTTTGCGCGTAGCACGCGTTTCGCCGATTCTCAACACTCTTCCGCGGTTAAATTGGAAATCTGCCGAACCACTTCCTTAGCCAATACGTTAGTTCCCATCACTTCTATGAACTGGAACTCTCTCCCGGCCTCTGTATTTCCCAACACCTAGAACATGCAAATCTTTTAATCCGCGTGCAGAAACACCTACGCCTCCACCCTTTCGATTGATCAATTTCCTCTTCTCTTCGATAATGCAAGTGCCTTCCCAGATGCATAGGGGCATCTTCCTGGTGGGCATTCAATGTCATTAAGAAAAATATATGTATATGTTTATTCAGATCAAGCAGAAGACAACCTCATTGATTTTTCTTTACAAATCACCAACACGTCAAAACAAAATCTTTACAATGATTTTATTGTGTGTTGAGAATATAGATAATTCTTAAAATGATCAATACATTTATAAAAACACTTTGTGGATTTTCAAATAGAGTCAATAAATTTGACGCAGAGATTTCTTTGTAAAAAATACACCCTTTAAACCTATTTAGTAGATGATTCTACGATAAACATATTTTATCTTCCGGTTTCACTCTGACCCCACACATTATAAATTTATATGCGAAAAACTAGGTTGAAATATCTTTGGAAAGCCGGCGCATACAGTGCTAATTTATTGAACAAAAATACATTCGTATAAAATGAAAAAAACAAAAAACAAAGGAATGTTTTTCTCGATGGAATTTACTACCTACATTTGGTGTTTGAAACAATCCCACTAAAGAATGAGTACTCGAAAGAAGATCTTTTCAAAGTGGTTAACTATTATTCTTAAAACGTTTTCCCAACCCTTTCTTATGGTTATTGCTGCTACTAATGCGCTTTATCCGGTCTAAACATGATTGGACAGGCTAATGTTCTTGCGCTGGTTTCGCCTTTCGTTCTGCCTATCATTTTGATCCTTCATTAAAGTTAACTTATTGGATTTGTTATTATTTAAGCTCTACTTGCTTAAATAGCAAGTGGCCCAAGCAATATCATCAACTATTTATTATAGGTAAAAGTGAAACTTATTTTTCAAGACTTAGTATGCTCTCTGCAAATGTTACAGATGGTCTGGAGCTGGTAGGGAGGGGGGCGGGGGAAGGTGGGGGGTTGAGCTGTTGCATGCAATTGAGGGATAATAAAGAGAAATATAATAAACTAGATGCGACTGTGGGTCGGTGATTGGAGTGTCGGGCCGCTGGCCTGAAGTACGCTGGTTCGAGACTGAGTCTCAGCAGATATTTGCAGTCGCCTCCTCTTGGAAAGCAATGACAACCTACCAAGAGTATAATTTCCTAGTAACCTCTCCAAACTAGCCGTTCGGAACCGGCGTTAAAAAGTAGATCCCGTATATCTGTGTAAAAACATCTAAATACACTCAGCACAGGTATATGTGAAGAGGAGCCGAAACGTCAGGGAGACCTAATATGGCACCTAAAAAAGATAATAAAATAAATAGTTCACATAATAAACTAACCAAAATGGATTTCTGAATACATCTGTTTCATAAAGGTAAATCAATGAGATGGTCCTCTGCTTGATGCAAATAAACATATAAATTATATTTTGTTAAGGGAGAATGGTGTGTGTTCTTGGAGAAACATTTTAATAAAGTAAAGAACATTTTAAAAAGTTTCTAAAATTTTTCTTTACTTTATATAAATTATATAAAGAATATAAATATGTATATTTATAATTTTTTTGTTAGAGACTATAGTTTTGAAGGTTTGACATTCAACATATGTCCTTTTATTTAGAAATATTTCATCTGCTAGGAGAAATAACAGAAAAAAATATTTCTAATTAAAAAAACTGATGTTAAAGGTCACACCTTCAAAACTATAGTCTCTAACAAATATGGTAAATTATAAATATATATATATATATATATAGGAATAAACTCTTCACTGACGAATTTTTTTTTTTTTTTTTTTTTATGATATTGATATGAGAAGGAGATACACCAGAAGGTCCATCCCCTAAAGGCATGTATGGGCTGGCCCCTCCATCGTGAAAATAACAGAGTAGAAGGAAAAGAAGCCGGGATCACAAGCCAAATTTCAGAAAGTTAGATATAGTCCAATTTATTAAGTTTTTAGGGGCTTCGAGCAGTGGTAAATTCTCCGCGCGATAAATTAGGTTAAATTTATCTCCCACTTACTTGCCAAATTACTAAAATTTTGAAAGCTTGTGCCACTGCTTTAAAAAAGTTTTCCTTTTTTCTCCAATTTTTATTAAAATCTTATGCCTATAAGTTTGTGTTAAAAGATTTTGAAACTTAGAGAAGTGTTTCTCAATCTGGGTTCCGCGGAACCCCAGGGTTCCACAAAGGGAGGTATCGGCTTCCCCGCGCCTAGAGTTCAAAAAAAGAAAAAATAGTAGTTAGTAGTATCACCCCTCAAAAAATTTGTCATTTAAAGAAAAATATTTAGAATTCTAAATTTAGAGTCTACATCAGTGTTTCTTAACCTTTTTTGGTTAACGGCAGACTAAAAATATGTGGAATCATTTGCGGCACACCTGAATATAAAAAAATGTAAAATTTGTATCATAACGAGAAATAAAAAATAAAATGAAAACTTTTCAATTAAAATTTGTATTATACATAAAAAAAAATGAAGTAATTACAAATACTATTTCAAAGTTATAAAACCCATGTAATTTTAATTATTTGTCAAAAACGCTCGCGGCACACAGGTTGAGAAGCACTGGCTTAGAGAGCCCAAAATATAAACAGTTCTCGGCATTGAAAATAGAAAAAATTTGCTACGGAACAAACTTTCTAGGACTATTTCTTATTATGAATTTAATTTTTCTATTGAATGATAAAAATGAAGAAAAAAGTAAAACCTTTTCACGACCCAGTACGTTTGCCAGTTAGAACAAGTATTTTTTTCACATTATTGTCTGAATTTTATTGAAGTTCAATTAAATATTTGATTTGTCTATAACGAGTATAATTTTGATCCAAGAGCAAAAGGCCATTCCTAGAATAATAGAAATTAAAAATTGAATCTTTAATAGTCTGAACAGGTCTTGACTTGTATTTTCTTCGCTATAAAGGAAGAAGTCAGATAATTCTATCCACACCCTTTTTAGTTATTTTCCTCGATCATATTCTATAAAAGAATCGCCCCCCCCCCCCCCCCCACCGCACATTTATTAATTAAGAAAAAAAGTGAAAAATTTTCCAAGACTCGGGTCCCTAGATATGCCGTAGTAATTAATAATAAACTTAAATAAAAATTGTTTATTTATGCATATATTATGACTTCGCATTAAAATCTCAATTTTTTTTTTTTGCATTTTTGAACCCGAACTTTTAAAGGTAGAACTAAGTATAACATTATAGTCAAATAAAATCATTGATACTTAAGAATGCTATGAACATCAGTATTATTGTGATACCATTTTTGTTGCTCTAAAGTTCCTTAACTTTCTTATAATACAACGTTTACGTTACGTTAGTAACAAAATAAAAACATCAATTAAATTGTTTTATTATTATTTTCCTATTAATGACGTTTGAAATAATATTGCTTTTCAAATAGATGAGAATATTATTTATGAGTATACAATGAAAATATAAAAAAAAACATGTCCCATTCGAAAGGGGCATATGGGTATCCCAATGACATTACCAAAAAATTTAATAATAATATTTTTCATGAAAATTAAAATGTTAGGTATTGTAATTTAAAATGCACGTTTTTTATACCCAATTTCCCCCAAAATCTAGCAAATTTTTAAAAAATATGGCAACACCGTCATCGATTGTTTGACGAAAAATTAAATATCTCATATTTTAATGCTCGGGGGTTCTTCAGAAATAAATATAAGTGCTCTAGGGCAGCGATTCTTAACAGGGGGCCGCGGAAAGTATGTAAGGGGGCCGCAGAAAGTATGTAAGAGGGCCGCGAAAATATTAGAACTTTTTAAGTTTTTATATATTTAATAAATAAAAAAAATATGTTACTAGTTTTTATAAGTGATCCATTTGAAGCATTCCAAGCCAAATCGGACGGTATCAAAAATTTAAAATTTTTGATTTCCTTCATTTTTTAACATTTTTTAGTACCCATCAAAAAACTCTTTCTGGTAAATTTTGAAATTTTTTTGATCACCGGTTTAAAAGATATCGATTCAAAAAAAAACTTTTTGAATTTAGACCATTTTTTGAAGAAGCTATGAGCAAAAAACCGAAATTCGATATCTTTTAAACCGGTGATCAAAAAAATTTCAAAATTTACCAGAAAAAGTTTTTTGATGGGTACTAAAAAAATGTCAAAATTGAAGGAAATCAAAAATTAAAATTTTTCAAACCGTCCGATTTGGCGTGGAATGCCTCACAAGTAAGTGGCAGATGAATTCATTGACATCTCAATATTCTTAAACATGGTCAAACTAAATGAAAGCGTTGAGCGCATAGGTAAATTTGACCCAAACAGACAGACAGACAAAATTACAAGTTGAATAAAACCCTGTAAATTTATTTTATAAGTCTAGGTTTACAATTTTTGTTTGAGTAATTACGAGTATGTTACCTAATGGGGGGGGGGGGTACTTAAAATATTTTAGGATTTTAAGGAGGCCGTGACTAAAAAAAGTTAAGAACCACTGCTCTAGGGTTCCTTGCTCTAAAAAAGGTTGAGAAACACTGCTATAGACCATGTGTTTACATTGCATATCTATTATTATTTTATTATTAATCTACTCCTTTTAAAATCAAAATGCACATAAGTAAATTTACTTTTAATTAACTTTTCAAATTACTATTGATTATTTTATTTTATTAATACGAAATAACGGAAAGTCATTTAACGTGCATTGAACTCGTCGCAGTAGATATTTTCTCTGGTAACATTGCCAAAAGATGTTTATTAATTTAATGAGATTAGGTTGTTTTGTTTTATTGATAAATCAAATTAATTTTTGTTTTGATTTCTCCAGACGTTCAAATATCTAACCATCTATATTTATAATTTATTCATTTACCTACTCTTATTAAACGAGCAAAAATTGTATATTTATTTGTTTGTATATATATTTGTTTGTATCTTGGTTCTCTTTTGAAAACGACTCTACCGATTTTGATGAAATTCACGAGTTAGGGATTTTTGGGGGTGACAATTCGATCTGTCACGGTCTCATCTTCGAGAAAATTGTTTTTGATGGGTTTTTTCGTAATCAAATTAATTATTCTCAGGTAGACAAATCCCATTCTTAGGGTTTAAAAAAAAAGGTTTCCCTTTTCCTTTTGTGCTCGGGCAGACAATGGGTCGGGTAAATCCTTTATTCTCAAAGGCCTTGAAGAAGTATTGTGATTGTGGTTTAAAACATATTTTGTTCAACCTAAACGTTAGAAATATTAATAAACGTTTTATAATTGTTTTTATAAAGAATTTTATTTATTTAATAGAATAAAAATAATCAAGAATTTATTTAAAAATATATTTCGCATAAGCAGGTCTCAATTTTCTGAAAAAACAACACATTTTGATAGGTTTTATTTATTAACAATTGGATGAATGAAAATGAATCATATGGTTGAATCAAAACAGGTGCAGTGGTGGGGGATCCGGGGGTAGGGCGAGGTTTCGGGGGTGGGGTCAAGCGGGGTGAGGGGGGTACAGTGGGCGAATACTATATATATTTGTATTTTTTTTAATTTGAAAACGGCTCTCAAATAAAAATCGACCTTTTTATCAGAATTTTAAATTAAAAATAATATTAAAATAAAGGTTTTAACTGAAGGAAGAAGTTACCGAGCATCGCTCGGTGCCTCCAGGTACTTTATTCTTTAACACTAGAAAGCCCGAAGCCGTCAATTTGACGGTTTTCACATTTCATTTCTCTTTCATTTCGTTACTATTTAAGTTAGAACTTTGAAACTCGCTGACTTTTAATCATTTTTGAATAGCTTTCTAATAAAAAAAAAATAGCACCCTATGAATTTTTATTTAGGAGAAAATTATGGATTTACCTAGAACGCCCAAAAGCCGTCAATTTGACGGTAACACTTTTTACCCCAATTTTTATATTTTAAATTAATTTTTCAACTACGAATAATTCCCATTCTTTTTTTGGAACATTTGCATCCTTTTTGACCCTCGCATTATTTTTTGTTCTGGCTTTTTTTTTTAATTTACAATCTTCCTTGAAAAACTTGTGGTAAAATAAAAAAAATTATGTTTCTTTGTATGTCACTTTTTTTTATCTTTTGATGTTTCACTTTATTATTTTACAACATTTCGAGGGAACCTACTGTTTTGAAATCCATATATATATGTCGAGCCCCTAGTCTTGCCATATTAATATGTATTTTTAATATATAAATTGATGATAAAATTATATTTATTATTAGAAAAAATAAAAAAAAATATTAAATAAAAGGAAACAGAATGATTTTATTTAGTTTGAGTGTTGAAAAATGCAAGTCGTCAAATTGACGGCATCCGGGCGTTCTAGGGGATCTGAAAGTCCGGGCGTTCTAGTGTTAATACCTGATTACTGAGCGGTTACCCCTTTTGGCCAATACACTTCTCTTGTGCTTTTATGAATTTCATATAAGCTCTTAACGTCTTATGAACCTTTCTAAGATTAAGATTGGATCTTCTTGAGAAATGATATTTCAACGCAGGCTTCGGTTTTTGTTTTGTGCTATCAAAAAACAATTAAAATTTAAATTTAATGAATGTCACATAATTTAATTAAGATCAAGAGAGATTTTCATACAATTGATTCATTTTCATATCCATTCGTAATATTCGTCAATTATAGATAACATTTATATTAAGCTTAATTAATTAATTGGAGAAAAAAATGAAACTTTTTCAAGACTCAGTACACTGCTTATAGTTGTGGAATGATAAATTTTAATTGATAACTACCTAAATCTGATATTCATTTCGTTTCATTATTTTCTTACCTAGCGTTAAAAGGCCGTTCCTTGAATAATAGAAATTAAGAAATTAATATTTAATATTCTGTAACAGGCCTGGACTTGTATCTGGCATCCTTGCAAGATTCACGCATTTATTTTAAAGGCTGATGAAGGATCTTTTATGATTTCTCACTTTATTAGGGATTCAAGTTACTACACTATGTCAAATTTTAGCATTCTAGTGTCGTTGAATTTTCACTATTAGTTATTTTAGCTCATAAATTTCACTCTTTTATTTTAGTTGGTGAAGAAGGGAAAGTTTCAGTTTTTCGATTTCGACCTTTATTAATGCCCCGAATTCTACTAACATGCAAAATTCTAGCATTTCAGTGTCCTTGAATTTTTACTTGATGAGAATTTAAATTACAAACTTCAATCTTAAGATGCTGAGGAAGGAAACGTTTCGTTTTTCGATTTTCTTCTTTACCAAGCCAAGCTCTACCAGTGTCTTAAATTTCTTCATTCTAGAGTCAATATATTTTCACTAAATGTTTATTTAGCATATTTCATCCCTTTATTTTTATGTCCTGAAGAAGGGAAAATTTCGGTTTTTCGATTCACCCTTTATTAACATCCCAAACTCTACTACCATCACTAAAATAATGAAAATATATCGCACAAAATTCACCCCCTTCATTTTATATCCTGAAGAAGGAAATGTTTCGATTCTGCGATTTCAGCCTTTAATTAATGTACCTACCAAATTCTATCAACATACAAAGCTGTAGCATTCCAGGGTCATTATATTTTCACTGTATGTAAATTTAGCCTATAAATTTCACCCTTTCATTTTGGGCCCCGAAGAAGTGAAAGTTTCGTTTTATCAATTTCCTCCTTTATTAATGGGCACAAGCTTTTACCAGTATGCCAAATTTCAAGATTCTACGTTCATTGTGTTTTAACTATATGTTAATTAATCCTCTAAATTTCACCCCTTCCTTTTAGCCGCTGAAGAAGGAAAAGTTTTGGTTTTTCAATTTTTCTCTTTAATTTTACCCCAAACTCTACCAGTATACCAAATTTCATCACTCTACGAGGAGCGGAAGTACTCTAGAATTTAGATGATTCAGTGTGTGAGTGACGAAAAAGCCTATCATTGGCTTCTTGTAATTTGGACGGTATAAGCAATATCAAAAGGAATATGAAATTTGGTAATTTAGTTAAGCTCAAGAACCAGTAGTGAGGAAAAAAAATTCAGCCCTGTAGAGGTTTTTGAGTGCGAAGTTACAGAGGCGTAAAAATGCCTCGAGTGGCTTCCTGTAAAGGGTAGTCTGGCAGTGCACGAGCCCTCGATTCGAACTTGGCTGGCCCACTGCCCCTGTACCCCAAGATAAAGCTAAAGATATACATTCCCTATAAATTTCTAACTCTAGATATTCTGGAAACATCCATTTTAATTTAGGTTTCTTATTTTTAATTGCCATTTCTCATTAATTAAAATATTATCTTGCTATGGGCAAGAAACACCTTTCTTTATTGGACATCTTCTTTGTTATTCAATCGTAGCTGGAATCCGCCTCACATCGACAATTCATAATAAAAAAAGAGTGAAATGCAAAAATATTAATAATAATACGTCGTGTGTCGCTGTGGAATTGCTTGCACAGCGGAAAGTGATTACTCACCTGGCCAAGACATTGACCCACAAGAGCAAGGCTCAGGGCGAGGAGGAAGGCGCTCGCGGACATCCTGTTCTGCTTAAGACGTCCTACGTAGTGTCCTCGAATCCTTGCCCAACGATAGCCGTCCACTTCCCAATAATCACTTTGTTTAATATTTACAGAAAATTTACTTGGAATCAGTGGCAAACGTTATCTTTTCTTGAGTCAGAATCTACCAGACGTGATAGTCACAAGATACAATCCGTTCTGAAAAAATAAATGATTGATAATTTAGTATACATATTCAATAAGTTGTATAATAATTTATATATCAAATGATGTATAATTAATTATTCAAATCGAGTATTATCAGTTATCACTAAAGCTATGCAAATTTTTCTGAGATTCCTGATTTCGAGCTAGTGGGATGGCATATAGAAATTAAAGGAAATTTGCACTTGCGGTAAATTAATAATATTAAATGATATTTAAATCTGAAATTCATTTTGATTTAATTTTTTCTTGCCTAGAGTCAAAGGGCCGTTCCTAAAATAATAGAAACAGGTCTGAGCTGAGCTTGTATTTGGTATCCTTGCAATGCCTTAGCTCTAAAGGAAAGGTATCATTCTCTATCCTCAGTTTTTTTAGTCATTTTCCGCATGTGTCCCTTGGTGAACTTACTTGCGGCCCGTGGTCATATTTGACAAATTGTTTTTTAACGGGTATTTTAAAATATATTTTAAATCACATCAAAGTAATCAAAAGAAAAATGATTCCCTATAATTACATGAAGAATAACATATTAAATAATAATAGTAAATTTCAATTATTGATATGGGCTCGGTTAAGTTCAAAATTTATCATCCCACAGATTACAACATGGCTTAACTTTTCTTTACAAGCTATTAGATAAACGGATTGATTGACCTCTCAGTCGATTTATCAAATCCTACCTTTATGTATTGTATATAACACTAATTATTACAATATGACGTTCCAATCGACTTTTTCTGTGATCGTTCTCAAGTATGAGCACCCATTCCGATTATAGGTTAACAAAAATATTGTTGGATCAATGTGTGTTTTCATTTAATTTCTGGTTGTAGTATTGTTTTTTCCACATTTACACAGATTGAACACTTTGAGGAAGATTTCGAAAAAAAAATATTGAAAAAATTGTAATTATTCTTATTTATTATGTGCGGCCCTCAGAAATTTTTCAATCGACAAGCAGTGCAATTCAGGTTGGCCAGGGCTGCATTATAGTACTCAATTGCTCTAGAATCGCCCGTTTTGCTTATTTCAAATTACAAATATTTAATAGATTTTGTAATGATGAAAACTCGAGAGTATTTCAAACGAGTCCAGACACGCATGGACAAGTTGAGAGGTTTTGGCGGATTAATTTGCAAAAAAATGTTTTTTTGAATATGTATTTCGAATTATTTATTTTCTCTGATGAAAAAATATCAATTACGTAAAAAATAAATATCGATTTATAAGATACATATTATTTTCATTTGCTTTTACCTGAAAACGTTTCCTGAGAGTACAAAATGCCAATCTTGAAAGGTTTTAGTTAATGAGCTGAAAATGGTACGCAACTATGTATTTTTCATTACAATGCACCAAATTTTAGCTTTTTATCTGAAAACGTTTCCTGATTATGTATATATACCATACATTTTTTGCATGACTAATATTTTTAATGATTATTTTTTAAATTTGATTGAAGAGTAAAAATATATAATTATAAAATGGACCGATGAAATAATAAAATTTCAATTATTAAACACATATTTATTAGCTAGTCTTAGTTGAAAATTTTCCATTGAGAAAGGGAGAAATTCTCCCGAAATTTTTGAGTTTGATTAAACGTTTAAAGATTGTTTTATAAAAGATTTGTATTTATTTTAACAATCAATATTTTTTTTTTGTATATATTATCAACTATCTTTTTTGATCAACAAAATCGGAAGAATTAGTAGGTATATATAATTTGCGGCCTGGGACAATTTTTTCCTTCAAATATGGCCCGTGTAAGCAAAAAGGTTGGACACACCTGCTATAGAATATTTTGATATTATATTTCAAATGATTTTGTATAAAGTCTTGCAACGATCCGTTTAAGTTTATTTAAGTTGGTATGATGTCAGCAAATTTGAGAGATTTGGCTTTATTAACCAACCTTCAGCTTATTAAGTACAACTGTTTGATAGCTCTGGATTTTTAAACCGATTTTTTCTGCATTTTGAACTGCAAGTTCTCAAGGCAGAATGTCGAAAATATAAAATTGATTATTTTTTGAGCTCTCTGGCACAAGGACATCTGATTCAATAATGCAGAAAACGTCATTTTTATTTTAACTGTCTGCTATGCGAGCCTAATAGTATTGAATTCATCCAAAAATTTCCAATTGGTTTTTTGCTCATTGTGTTGAAAAATGTCTGGAACATAAAGAAAAATTAATTTCAACCATGATTTGTATTCTGTCTGTCTGTGTGTTTGGATTCAAATCCCCACGATAACTTATGAATGAAAAGTCGTAAAAAGTTCGTTCTTGTGATAACATATTTTTTTATCTCAGGTGCAAATGGTTTTGAAGAAAAAAATGGAGAAAATTTGAGATATAAATTAATTAGAAGAAAAGTAAATTAAATTAATTAGAGTTTAATCGATTTGCTCTTACCTTGGGAGAATAACTGCCTTGTCTGTCTACCCTGGTCGATTTCGGCAACATAAATGAATAAAATGCCGTTTTTCATTCCGATTATCTTGAATGAATTTCTGTAGGGACTCGATTCTCTAAAACAGAAAATATAAAAAGAATCGTTTTATTTAAAAAAAAGGAAAATTTTATCAGTTAAAGATAAATTAAAATAAATTTAACATCAACTTTTTGATATTAATTTTTTATCTAATCTTATTAAATTAAACGAGCAATTCTTGTATATATGTATATACAATCGGGTTCTCGAAAACGACTGCTAACGATTTCGCTAAAAATTGGTGTACTTATCAAGTCTCATGAGTTATTAGTCGTGTATAAATTTTAATCCGATTGAAATAAATGAAGGGAGTGTAAATTAGTCATGTCGCAAAATAAATATTTTAATCGTTCATATCTCGTCTTCGGTAAGTCGCAGAGCCTTGAAATTTGAAACTTAAGCTATCTAGAGGCTACAAGAAGTACCAGAAGATTTTGGCTAAAATAGAAGTACCGGAAGTTGATGTTTACGTACGTAAGAATGTACCCCCCCTTGCGTATCGCAACCATAAATCTCAGAGCTACGAAATTCGAAACTTAAGCTCGATATAGGCTAGAAGGAGTACAGGAAACTTTTGCTTGAAATCGGAACACCGGAAGTTGACATTTACATTAAAGATTTTTCGTTTTTTTTCTCAAAAATGGCACAAACAATTTTTTTTAAATAGGTATACTTATCAAGTGTCATGAGTTATTAGTCGTGTATAGATTTTAATCCGATTGAAATAAAGGAAGGGGTGTAAATTAGGAGTGTCGTAAAATAAATATTTTAATCATTCATATATCGTCTTCGGTAAGTCGCGGAGCCTTGAAATTTGAAACTTAAGCTATTTAGAGGCAAAAAGTTACCGAGCATCGCTCGGTGTTCCAGGCTCTTATTATTACATAGTATTAGAAGAAAAAATATTTTTTTAAAAAATAATTTTAATTAATAGAATAATTAATCCAATCTTTAAGCCTTTTTGCAATTCATATTTTTTCTTTTTTTTTGGGGGGGTTATTATTACTATATTATTACATGTTTAATCTCAAGAACGAAATGGAGCATTCAAATTACTTCCACCCCGCGAACCTCCATCTTGTAATAAATACAGGGTATTCTAATTGAGTGTTTAAGATTTTAAGGGGTGATTAGATAGTTTATCGTAGGCATATAAAACTAAATGCGATTTGATCACAAGTTCAAAAAATTCATTTCTGAAAGAATAAAATATTATAAAAATAATTCTAAAATATTTTAAATCCCCCCTCTCTCTTATATTTAATATTTAATAAAATATAAAATTTAAAAACTCCCTTCTCTTAATTTTGGGCCCATTAGGAATTAATAATATCTCCTATTATGTGACTATTCTCTTAGAGAAATACCAGCTGTCTTTGATTTTTGTTTGAAAATTTTATTATTTTAAATTATTTTTGAATCCCTCCCCCTCTTTCTGATCACTATCAATTTCACATAGTGAGTCATATAAGGTGCATATGCGGATTTCGTACAAATCGATTAAAGGGTCGAGAACCTATATTGATTAATTCTATTATATTTTTTTAACCCCTTCCCCAGTTTTGACCCCCGAAAAAAATAACAACTTTCTTTTTATTATAGGTTAATTTTATAGTATATTTCATTTTTCTTGTTTTTTTTAGTTTGAAAATCGAATTTTAACCCTTTCCCCCATTAATTTTGGGTTAGATTTCAACAAAAATCTAATCAGCTCTTAAGCTCAATTTACCAAAGCTACATGTGAAATTTTCATTTGATATTCACAATAGTTTTTGAGCTAGAGCGTACACAATATTTGGTAGCGTATACGTACGTACCATACTAACAGACATGTTGATAAATCAATATCTAGGAAAATAAAAAGTTTTCTATGTTCACTCATTAGGGCTTTTTTGTAGACCAAAACGCCATGATTTTGCTCAATTTATTTTATCAAAATAGTTTTCGCCGATTTTTAGATATTTCGAAAAACGAACAAAAAAAACACTTTTTTCATCCACGATTACTACGGGTGGAAGGAAAAATACAAATTTTTATTTTTTTACTTGTAATAGCGTGGAAAATTAGTAGTAGAAAAGACGAAAACAAAATATAAAAGTCATTGAAGTATGTCTTGAGGTGATCCAAGAACGATAAAGTTTCATAAATTAACAGATTTGGCTAGGTTCTTATTGTTACTTTCACATTTGTATTCTATAGAATATAGTAATGTGAAGTATTGCGATCGCCTGCCTGGGCGTTGAAACTATATCTCAGAGATTAAAAAAAAGTTAATTTCATTTTGTAACTTCTAGGTGGAAGGAATCGATGCCCTTAATATTTGGAAACCGGATTTAGGACATAAAACCGGAAATTGTGGTCCCCAGAAGCCAAAAATTCATTGGTCAGTGCGTATGTACGTATGTAGATATGTACCCTCGCATGATAACTTGAAGTGGGCTGTATTTAGGGTCTCGAATCACATGTCCAAAGTATTCCAACTTTCTCTTCTTTATTATTTGTAGAAGCTCTCCTTATGTAGTTTGTGGGGTACATTTTGGTTGGTTTCATGCGATGTCCATATCTTGAGCATTCGCCTATAACACCACATTTCGATCGCTTCAAGGCGATTCATCATGCTGACCTTAAGGGTCCAAGTTTCGCAACCATACAGGAGGACAAACAAGACATAACCGCGCAGAACCTGGAGGCGAATTTCCTTCTTCAAATTTCTGTGACACAGAATTTTACCCATTTTTTAAATGCACATCTTGCGACTTCAATTTTGATTTTATCTTCGTCAGGGTTGATCGTATCATTAAGCCATGCACCGAGATATTTAAAATGTGATATCTGTTGAATGATCTCACCATCAATCTTTAGAATTGCTGAACTAGAAGCACTCCTACTGATGACCATTAGTTTTGTTTTGGCTGTGTTGATATTTAATCCATATTTATTCGTTATTTCGTTGACGATTTCTATCATGTTTTGAAAATCAATGATTACTACTATAAAGAAAAATGGCGCCATATCGGTCGAGGCTTAGGGCGCTGTCGAACTTAAATAAATTTGCCACTGTCGATAGTGTAAATGTAATTGAAACTAGTGGGAATTTTTGACGTTTTTTTATGTGCCATGCATAAACAAAACGGAGCAGACCAAATGACATTGGACTTGACAAGATGATAATATAAAAAACAAATCAAATCACGAAAAAAATTTTGATGAATAAGAATTTCAGATGTGATTTATCAATATTGCAGATATGTAAATGCGTTTCCATATATGAAAATCTCTCCCTGCGCGCGCGTGTGTGTGTTTAGTGGAAAGCTTCGGGAATTATTTGATTAAATTTATTGACATTCTAAGATAGGTAGTGTCTTATTATCTCGCCTAAGCGATTGCCAGAACCCTATCATCTTTATTATTGTTATATATTTCGATAGTTAATTTTGCTCTATCTCACATGCACAAGAGTAGAAATGATATATGCGCTGACGTCAGAAATTATTTATAGATTTCGAGTAGGAGATTATTCAAATTTGAGGCTTTCATTCGATATGCTCAAAAGAAGCTTGGTTTATTAATTAAACAAGCAATCAAAACAGAGTTTCACTCAACAGTGAGAAATTGAATGGAAAATGGAAAATTTTCATGACTATATAGGCTTCTTGCAAATTTTGGTGATTTGGCAATTTTCTTATCTGTAACGATTTGAACTAAAAACATGAAACTTTGCAGAAAAGTGCAGTTTATTAATAGGAACTAGAGTACTCCATATCAACTAATTAGCCTTAACTGTTTAATAATTGTTCATATAAAAGCTAGAAAGAATAGAAACCCCAAAATCTAATCAGTTTTATAAAACAAAAATTGCTCTGACCTTCTGTTCTTAAGTTATCCTAAATATCTGAATCCGTATAACCCATATAAACACAAGCGTGCACATATATACAGAAAATATATTTAAAAATAATTTTTCTCCAGTTGTAGAATACTTGCCTCAGATATAAGAGGTCCCAGGTTCTAATACGACATCTGCCGAATCATTTTTTTATTGAGATTTTCATCTATCAATAATTACTTTAATTAAGAAAAATCAATTAAGATGAATTTTGATGAGGTCCAGACCTATCCAGATCGTTTTTTTATCCTCAAAACTTGTTAATAGATTTTGTTTCATCAAAATCGAAAGGGCCGTTTTCAAAATAGAACCAAGATACATATATATATATATATAAATAAATAAATATATAAATAAATATACAATTTTTGCTCGTTTAATAAGAGTAGATATATAATTTTTCTCCTCCTTTCTACTAAGATTTCCTAACAATAAGAATGTGTAAAAAATGAATTTTTTTGAATGATAACATAAAACCGTGAGATTATAATTATATAATATAAGTACAAGTAGCTTTACTACGAAAAAACTTTTTTCATTTTAATTTTATGAGAAAAACTTATTCTTCATATTATCCCCTGCTTAGTCTAAAATCAGATTTCCTGTTAACAGAATGTATGTTTCATGTATAGGATACTCCGAAAAGTGAATAATTATAGTTGGACTAATTGGATGCTCGTTATTATATGTATATAGAGAACATTCAATTAATTCAATAATTTGGAAATGTTAAGAAATAATTAATCTCGATGTACATATTTCTAAAAGACTTCAAATATCTAAAAGAAGTAGATAAATGATTTAAAAACCAAATCCTGAAAGAAAAGTACTCAAAGATTATTATGCTATGATATTTTTACTTTTGCTTTTTTTTGTCTTTGTGGATATCATTGGTCTACATAATTAGGTTATTTTTTTATTAACAAATATCAATGGAAGTAGTGAATTTTATATGCGGCCCGAGGTATTGTTTTTCTTTCAAATTCGACCCGTGAAAGCCAAAAGGTTGGACAGCCCTGATTTTCACATTCTACCCCCGGAATTATACACATGTAATTATGGAATCGCTCTTGTAGAGAGTATAAAATTTCAATAATATAGTATAAATAGATTCTGAGATGTGGACCTGAGAAAATAGCTAATTTTGGCACTCACTGACTGAGTGACTCATTCAGTGACAGGTCATCAAAATCTATAGGATACTTCTAATCAAGAAATTATTTCGCATCCAGGTATAAAGTTGGGGACACAAATAAAAGAAAAAATCCCAAAAATCGAAACTTTCTCTTTCAGCTCCTAAAATTTGGCATAATGATAGAGTTTGGGGTACTAATAAAGGAAAAGTGGGAAAACCTAGACTTTCTCTCTTTCGACCCCTAAAATGAAGGGGTAGGATAAATTTTCATATTTAAATATGTAATGACTCTATAGAATGCTAAAATTTGACAATTTTGTAGGGTTTGGGGAAATAATAAAGGGGAAAATTAATCACAAAAACTTTACTACTTTTAGCCTATAAAATGAAGGGATGAAATTTGTAGGGTAAATTAACAACCCTGAAAAAAAATAATAATTAATAAAAATAAAAGCTTCATATTAGCTTACAAATAGAAGAGAAATCCCAACCCAAAACATTCTGTGAAAAAACAGTAGTGAAATCTATAGTGTGTAGCCAAGTTAAATTCCACAAGAATAATCAAGTTGAGAAAATAGTGCTTTCGATTAAAATGCATTCTTTTCATTTTGAATGACAATCTAAATTTATGGATTTTAAATTTTTAATTTAAATTATTTTCATGAAACTTGGCTGGTCATGAATTTAGTTGATTTACCCTTACGGAATAATACCTACAGCCAAGTTTCATGAAAATAATTTAAATTTAAAATTTAAAATCCATAAATTTATTTTGTCATTCAAAATGGAAAGAATGCATTTTAAGTGAGAGTACTATTTTCTGAACTTAATTATTCTTGTCGAATTTAACTCGGCTGCACACTAAATTTCACTACTTTTTCGAACTGGGCTGTTTTTTCACAGTTTTGGGTGGGATAGATATCTTTCAACATTGAATTCTTATCAATTTGTTATTGTTCTATATGTTATTGTTTCAAGTTCATATATCTATAAAAAGACTGGGTGAAATAAAGTGAGAAGATGTGGATAAAGCAGGAAGGAAGGAAGGGTAGAGAATGAATTTTATTGTAGATTGTGGCTCAAAAGAATGCTGAAGAACGCTTATTTACTTTCCCCCATTCACTACGGAATAAAAAGAAAAATATTATTTAATTTATTCGGAATGCATTGCCTCGCCGTGGGTGGGCGTTTGTGGACTGGTGATGTTTTATGTATCCAGAATCTATCCTCTTAGAAAGTTCAGTCCAAAGCAAATATTTACTTGGGCAGGACGGGGATCGAACCAACGACCTTCAGAGCATCAGATGACAGAAACATGCCGGGCACATTATTAAAAGGGCTCATCTATCAAGGGCACGTTTGCCTAGCAGCCTCTCCCAATTAATAATTTATTTAATAGATAGCATTTTGAAGAAAATAAAAATTGTAATCTGATGAAGAAAAGAAGAAGAAATATTTTTGGCCCTGGTAATTTTGATGAAGGTGGTTAGATGGCTTATTGGTCGACAAATCAGAGCTGTCGGGGACTCATTTATTTATTTATTTATTTATTTTTAACATTGTTATTTATTTATTTATCATCATTCATCCAGTCTCATTAACAATTTTAAATAACAATAATTAAATAAAAATTAAATCTTCAATTAATAAACATGTTAAAATTTAACAATATTTCATATATGTATAAGTAATCTAACAATGATTAACAATATTTCATATTTAAATAATCACACACACACACACATATATCTACTCTTATTAAACGAGCAAAAATTGTATATTTATTTATTATATTTATTTATTTATATATATATATATATATATATGTATCTTGGTTCTATTTTGAAAACGGCCCCTACCGATTTTGATGAAACAAAATCTATTAACAAGTTTTGAGGATAAAAAAACGATCTGGATAGGTCTGGACCTCATCAAAATTCATCTTAATTGATTTTTTCCTAATTAAAGTAATTATTGATAGATGAAAATCTCAATAAAAAAATGATTCGGCGGATGTCGTATTAGAACCTGGGACCTCCTATATCTGAGGCAAGTATTCTACAACTGGACCAAAGAAGTATTTTAAAAACCCTTGCTTTTTACTTTTACTAAAATGAATATTTTTGAATTAGACTTTATTATAAGTGTGGAAATAATTGAATATATTATATATAGCTATGTATTTAATAAATAGAATTTATTAGATAATTGCGGCGCGGCAAATTTGAAATATGTATAATTGAATTAAGCTGAAAGACAATTAATTTTAAATCCAGAAACATTAAATATATTAATAATTATTCCTTTGCCCCCCCCCCCCCACTCTTCTAATTAAAATTAAATATTCAATTCTCTTTTCTCCTGGCAATTATCCTTGCAATTGTCTTCCTAAAAAAATACTTGGTTGGTGAAAGTTATCACTTCTGTCGCACGTCCCGAGACGCACAGATTTTTTTTAATTTTATGTTTTTATTTCAGATCCTATACGATTATTTTTTTTATTATTATTTTCTTATGTATTTTTTATAATGTTTATCAATATGAACGAATGTGGGCAAATTGGTCTACGAGTAAACAAATATACACATAATATGTGGACCATTAGAAAGATAGAAATGCAAAAACTGGGTCGGGGATGGGGATGGATGTGGGGGGTGCAGGAGGTGGGGTGCAGTTGTGGGGGTCCGGGGATGGGAGGGGCGGTTGGGGTGGGGTGGGGCGGAGTGGGGGTGCAGTGTTGGGGGCGAGGTGTATGGTTTCGGGAGGAGGGGGGGGGTCAGGGTTTAGCCGAGCATCGCTCGGTGCCCACCGCCAAGGTTCTATCTTGTTATGATGGCAAACGGAGCTATTTTTGCCACTCTACACATGTATATGTATATATCAGTCCTCGGTCTCATCAAGAAAACAGGCACCCAATAGATTTCACTTTAAATTGGCCATCACTTATCATAGGTGTTCATGAGTTATTAGTCGTTGTTCATAAATTTTAATTCGATTGAAATAAAGGAAGGGGGTGTAAATTAAGTCGTGTAGCAAAATAATTGTTTCAGTCGTTCAATACTCGTCTTCGGTGAGTCGCACAGACCATGAGATTTTGAAACCTGCAGCCTCATTTCTAGGCAAAAAATTACGCGAGGCACCGCATGCATATGTCTGTAATATATAAAACACATACAGCTCAATAATATTATATTCAGCCCTCTGTAAGAATACTCTCATTTAATTTTGACTGTTTTTTTTTCTTAATTAAATATCTCATACTTGTAATTTAACAGGTAGGTGTGTCTATATAAAATGTATTATTATATTTTTTTACTCTTTTTTGAATTAATTGTTTGTTTTTAATTTACAACCCCCTAATATTTCACGATAATTATTA
>JALMQS010000067.1:128763-140832 GCA_024734495.1 Forficula auricularia
TCGTATATTTTATAAAATTTATATTTCAAAAGCCTTCGATATGGTCTGGAACAAAAATCTTCTTGCCAAATTGACCTTCGTCTGCCTTGCATTGTTCGAAAGTTTTCTTTCGTAGTATTAAGGTTATCATCGATGGAATATCATCTTCTCCCTTCCACTTCAACGCTGAAGTTCCTCAGGGATCGGTTATCTCCCCTACGCTTTTTCTTATCTATATCAACGCACCCTACATAACCACCCTACATCGCATAAAAACCGTTCAGACATTGCCTCCTCAATTAATTTAGACTTATGCAAAGTTAAAAACTTAGTTAACTTCCAATGCAGTGAAAAATCAGTGTTACCTTATTTCTAGGCGCGTCGACGAAACCTCCCAAACATATCATTCGACTCAAACTCACTAGAATTCAGGGATAAAATTTTAATGCTAGGAGTAATTCTAGGGTCTGGCCTTTCATGGAATGACCATATCTCAACCAGTGCTAAAGCTGCATCGCGCAAGCTTGGTCTCCTATTTAGGTTTGTTATACCCCCAGTCAACTTCTTACACTGTATAAGGCTCAAATTCGTCCCTGTCTCGAATATGGCTCTCATCTGTGGAGGGGTGCCTCCAAGCATTCTCTTGCTACACTGTATGCTATTCAGAAGCGAGCGACTATTACAATTTCTGCCCTTTTCCTGTACTACAGATACTATCACGATGTCTGTTCAGTCGAACTGAAATCAATTATTACTTTTCTTTTCAATTGTAGACTTTCTTGTTTCAGATCTTCTTCAGAAAATTAGCAAAAAATTGAATCGTTATTTGAAAAGCTTTTGAACGGCTGTGGCTAATGAGGTGACATTTGTCTGAAAATTTAGAGTAATAAGCTGCATCTTTTTTTGTTAAACTTTTTTGATCAAAACCTTTCAAATGGCGAAAATTGACAAATTATCATATATAGAGAGCATGCCGAGTTTTAAAAAAATTCACTATTTTTATTTACTACTTTTTATAAATAAGAGGATTCTTATTTAAATATTTATATTATAGCAAGTTGAAGTATTTGAATGACTTCTCTCTACTTTTAATAAGATAAATTTCAAATTCACTATTTTAATTTTAATAGAAAGTATAGTACAAATTTTAAGTTGTCACTTTTCGAGTTTTGATCAAATAACGCGTTGTTTGATTCCCAAAGGGCAAAAGTCATTTTTATTCTTCTTCTGTCTGTCTATATGTTAACACAAAAACGATAATTCTCCCAGTAATAAAATTTAAAATTTAAGTTGTCGTCTGAGGATAGCACAAAATGACTGGCTCAAATCAATCCATCGAAAGTATTTTAATTAAATTTTTAAAATTTTTCGAATTATTAATACATTTATTTCAATAGATTTCATGATTTGTTATTAAAGTGGAATTCATAATCTGGTGTTGTGCACAATTTATTACTTTCACTTACTTATAGATATATGGAATATATAAATAAGCTGAAGTTTTGCGATTGACCAAAAATTCGAATTCGAGTTTTTCAATGGAAATCCATGGGTGCTCAGCATATTTCATATTTTAAATGTATGCCCGATATACAATGCGTTGAGGGAAGTCTATTTAAGGGATTCTATTGAGAATGCTGAAGATTTTTGGGATATTTTGAGGCCTTTGAGCTTACAAAAGTTGAGAAGCTTATACAATTTTATTGATGGTGCTCTGCGTCTCCGTTCATTTATTATAAACGAATGAGGGGAGGGGGTGGGGTGATAGTTTATTGTTATATTTGTTCACAATTCTACTTATTTGTACTTAATTCTTGTATTGAATTTTCTATAATTCTATATATACAATAAATAAATAAATAATAATAATAATAATAATAATAGTTAACAATATAGAAAGATCAATGGAGGAGAAAAGCATATGTTCTGGTGTTTCCTTGATATCAAACAGGCCTTTGATAAGGTTTGGCACCAGGACTTCTACAAGATAAAAAAATCTTCCCTGACCATTTCATTGGATACTAAAATCATACTTGGAAGACAGATGGTTCCAGGTAAAGATCGAAAATGAATTTTCACTATAACATCCCATTAGATCAGGAGTTCCTCAGGGCAGTATTCTCGGGCCATTTCTATATTCTCTATTATACTGCCGACATACCAACTTCTGAAGATTTTATTCATCGCAACGTATGCAGATGATACTGCTATGATGATTACAAATCCGATCTTGTCTTAGCGTCAAATAAACTACAAGAAAGTCTCAACATCATTTAAGACTGGCTACACAGATGGAGAATTCATGTAAATGAATCAAAATCTACACATATTTCTCTATGTTTTTTGTCAATGTATTTTTATTCTAATTTAAATAGGAATAATTTTACAATTATTAACAAATAATAAATTTGGGAAGCGTTGCAGAGTATTGTAGTTCCGCCACTGATTCGACTTTATCATATACATACTATCATATCAATTCATTTACATACATATCTTTAACTTTAAATTGGAAAAAAGTGAAACATTTTCAAGATATGGTGCGCTGTTTGCAATTTCGTTGAATTAATAATTTGATGATAAATATCTCAATCTTATTTTAATTTCGATTTAACATTTTCTTACCTGAGTCAAGCCTATAAAAATAATAGAAATTACTTCTAAAAATTATAATCACTCTCGATCGAGCTGCCAAGCTGAGACCTCTTATAATCCTATTATCTCATATTAATATTATATATACATTGCAAAGTGCATTGGAATATTGTTTTTTTCTTTCTTCAATTTCCTCACTGTTTTTCTTTCTTTGAAATAATTATCCCTAACCAGTGAACAGTCCCATATCAACCAGGGGCTTTGTCAAACGAACCCCGACACCAATAACCTCACAAATAGTGAAACTTCATGGCAGACATGGCAGATGTCCAAAAAAAGAAAACTCTCAGGTACGCCAAAAACTCTTGATATTCAACAAAATAATCTCGAGCCTGTTGCACAACAAAACCGCTTTGAATTACTTGCAGATATAAATTAACAGATAAAAAAAAATATGGATTCACAAGAAGAAGCTAATAAATCCAAAAGCCACCCCCACATTTAACAATTTAACATTTAACATTTATTTAACAATAAATCTAACATATAGCATTTAACATTTAGCATTCAACAATTTAACATTTAGCATTTAACATTTAACAATACAACATTTAACATTAACAATTTAATATTTAGCATTTGACAATTTAACATTTTCTAACATTTAGCAATTGGCGTTTTAACAAACAATTTAACATTTAGCATTTGACATTTAACATTTTAACATTTAACAATTTAACATTTAACAACATTTAACACTTTAACATTTAACAATTTAACATTTAACATTTAACAACATTTGACACATTAACATTTAACAATTTAACAATCTAACATTTAACATTTAACAATTTAACATTTAACATATGGCATTTAGCATTGGACAATTTTACATTTAACATTTAACAACAATTGGCGTTTAAACAATCCAACATTTAATTAACATTTAACAATATATTATTCAACGTTCAACATTTAGCATTTAACATTTAACATTCAACAATCAACAATTTAATATTTAACATTTGACATCCAACATTCAACAATTTAACATTTAACATCCAACAATCAACAATTTAACATTTAACATTTAACATTTAACAATTTAACATTTGGCATTTAGCATTTTAACACATTTAACAATTAATATTTAACAATTTAACAATTTAACATTTAACATTTGACATTTAACATTTAACAATTTAACATTTAAATTAACTTGGACTCGAAAAACTTTTTAAACTTTTAAACTTTTATAAACTTTAAAACTTTATAAACTTTTAATTAAACTTTTAAACTTTTAAACTTTAAACTTTTAAACTTTTAAGCTTTAAACTTTTAAACTTTAAACTTTTTAAACTTTACCTTTTAACAACTTTTAACTTTTTTTAACTTTTAACTTTTAACTTTCAACTTTTAACTTTTAACTTAACTTAACTAACTAACTAGAGATTTTGACAACACAATTATTATCTCAAAAAAATATAATTTTTTTCGATGTTCGCTTATTAGAGCTTTTTGTAGACCGAAAAGCCATGAAGTTTCGCTGAATTTTTTTAATCGAAATAATTTCAGCCGTTTTTTAGATATTTTGAAAAAAAAAGAAGAAAAAACACTTTTTTCATGCACGATTACAATACTTGACCATAACTACAAGAAAAAAAGAAGTACACACCTACCCGTTACCCAGATATTAATATTTTATTCATCATCTTAAATTAATTTCAAAAATGCAATGTTTTATCTTGGAATGAAATTATATATGAAATCTCTAAATTATTTTTCATAATTAATCAAAAATTAAATTATTGTATAGATTCGTAAAAAAGAAATAAGGTAATTGAATTCTATTAAATTTTAAATTAAATAGATGTTAGGAATTAATTGAACTTAAAATATATTCACATTCACTACCAACACACTTTAACACACACCCACGATTTGTACTTACCTAAAACTATAATAAATACAAAGAAATAAAATTATATTTAATATTCTATACATATAATTAATATAAGGGATGAAGGATTGTTTAGAAGTGAAAGGTTGTTTATTAGTGAGCGGTGGAGTCAACTCAGAGGCTGGATGAAGGTGGAGAGGCCATATTGTAATATTCCCACTTGATGTTTCACTGACCACTGCTTGAGACACACTGTCAATTTCCCAATCACTCTCCCCCTTATATACCCTTGTCCCTATCTCCCCCTCCCACATATTACCTCTGTCCCTATCTCCCCCTCTTTCATACCCCTCCAACTCTCCCTATCACTTCCCCTCTTATATACCACTCGAGAGCAATTAGGGCAAGCTATTCTTAGCTTATCTTCCGAGATAATCTTAATCCGCTTATAATAGTACGTCATACTATTTCCATTTATCACTTTTAGATAAAATGCTAGATAAAATCGTGTATAACAAAATGTTAAAGGCCGTACTGGAAGCTATTTCAATGAAGCAACACGGTTTTATACCGGGTCGTTCCACAGTTACGAACCTGACATTGTTTACAAATTCAATATTTTCCAGCTTAAACATAAACAAACAGCTTGATACAATCTACTTAGATTTTAAGAAAGCTTTCAATCTGATAAACCACAAAATACTATTATTAAAGCTAAGCAAATATAATTTATCTTCTTCTATAATTAGATGGCTTGGCGATTATCTATTCGAGAGAAACTCTTCGTTAATGTCGCCTGTGGAACGATTTTCTCTAAGCAATATTGCCTATCCTGAATTATTTTAATATTTTCTAATAAAATTTCTAATAAAATTTTCTAATTTTTAATATCTTCTATTTTAACATTTTTCAATTTCCAAAGTTTTAAAAAAAATGATTGTAATAGTTTAGGGGGTCAACTCCTTAAGTTATCGTGGTATCGAATTCAGACACCAGGACAGAAAATGTAATGGTGGAGAAAATAATTTTCTCACGTTTCAAACATTTTTCAACACAATGAGCAAAAAATGTCAAACTTTTTGCGTGAATTCAATACTAAGCTCGCCCGGAAGACAGACCGCCTTCTGGGAATGTGAATGCAGTAACCACGCTAAAAGCTCACTGTTTCTTGGACAGCGACTAGCTAAAAGTAAGAGCTAAATGTTTCTTTGCTTGAGTGATCCGAAGGAGTTTTCTGCATGCCAAGACCGCTGGTATTTGCAAATATTGCACATTTATCTATCCACGATGATAGATATTTCTCCTCGTTGTTTCTTTTATTTTCCTTTTCTCTGGTTGTTACGTATCCGTGAACAGGTCCAATATTTTGTGTCCGTTGATCTTTGATTAGAGAAAACCGAACAGCATGTCCATCTTGTCCGATCTGCTCGAATCCTTTCCTCTTGGTTCGAATCTGATCATGTTCCTGGAAAGCGAAACACCCTCCATGAACTAGATATCTCTCAGCTGGAAAATG
The DNA here is from genome assembly GCA_024734495.1 of Forficula auricularia. NCBI lineage: Eukaryota > Metazoa > Arthropoda > Insecta > Dermaptera > Forficulidae > Forficula > Forficula auricularia. The sequence goes on from JALMQS010000067.1 coordinate 134,754, forward strand.
GACAACACCTTGGGAAAGGAAATTGTTTACTATAATATTTCTTTTTCCAAGGCAACAAACATAAATATAATATCGATTTTTATCTCCATAGAAAAAGGCAGATTACTTTGAAGAGCTTTTCTCAATATATGATACACATGAAAAGGCTACTCTGACAAAGAATAATATTTATTTCACCTTAAGCTGAAATTAAATAGTTTCAAGATTTTTATTCTGTCACTACTATCGACATGCTTTTAGTTTTTAAATATTATTTTTCTAGTATTCATTAAGAGAATCAAATTTCGATTAGAACGATTTAACTTAATTCTCAAACCATCGATCTTGTATTATATTAATTATTTTTACATATAGATGATGGGATGATCTGAAATCATTTTTAAGATTGACCTATCCATGATGCTAAGAAAAACTTTTAATCAATTTTCAAATAATGATATTGGAAAATTTTATATTGCTTTTTAAATCTGAAATCAATTTAATTAATTTTTTAAGACTCACCACTTATGCTTTCCCCAAATTTTGCAGATGGACAGCTGTAATAGTGAGCTAGGCTAGAGATTTAGAGGCCCCTAGTAATAAAATGAAATATTCTAAACTATTTCAATTTATTTATTTAAACAGCATAGGTGAAAATATCAAAAAATTATATTTTTTGCATTTTTGAAATGGAAGCTTTGAAGCTAAGAAGGTACAAAATTTAATCAATTCTCCGTAATTGACACTAAAACGAACTTGCTACGACTTTTCATTCTTTAGTTCGATTGCCTGCTGACCTTACTGATTAATAAAAAAATTTAATTTGTTTTCCAGTGTGAAATTGATAAATTTGTGTATGTATGTGTGTGCCTATGGCATATCCGATTAGCCAATTAGACCACTTAATCAATAATTAAGAAATATTTAATTTAGGGATTATTACTCTGATGAGGGTGATAAGAGGGTTAATTTTTTCAAAGCACTTTATTCTAGGTAGATTTTTAGTTTTACAAAATTTTTCAAAAACGATTTTTGAAAAAAACAGAGAATTACAAGTCCTACAAAAAACTTATTTTTATAGACGCGCGAAAAAAATATTTCGGAGATATTAATTATTGTCTAGTAAGTTTGTTATATTTACCATGAAATGAAGAAATTAAGTTGCTAAATCGTCTAAAATGCAATTTGAATGAAAATTTATCCTTGAGAACCTGTTAAATCTTAAGCGTTTTTCAAAAACAGCTTTAACAATTTTTATTATCCGAATACTTATAAACTATCATATGTTTTTTATTATATATTTCGGACTAAAATTAGGGGAAGGTAATCGATTAGGAGTGTCACGAAAAATACTAGAGATTTTTTTCAAGTTTTCCTAAACTTTTCTTAATATGCTGGAACACTTCACAAAACCTGAAATTTTTACCAAATACCCGTCTTGTTTTATATTTATAAGGTAGGTAAATATACATAATCAATCAAATTAAACAAGTTGGAGAAAAAATTATTTTTAAATTGTAGTTTTTAAAATGAAAAACAAAAATAGCAAATTGAAAAGATTTCGTTTTGCCGAGAGTAGCGGAGTTATTGATTTATAAAGAGAAATCACTGAGGTTGTCCTCTGCTTGATGCACATAAACATATAATAAATACCGAGTATAAATATGTATATATAATTTATTTGTTAGAGACTAGTTTCGAAGGTTTGACCTTCATTATCAGTCTTTTAATTAGAAATATTTTATCTGTTATTTCCTATGAGTTCATTACTCGATTGAATATAACAACAACAACAAAACAAATTTATTTATATTCAATCAAGTGTAAGTAGAGTAATGAAATTTTAGCTGTGAGTATCGGCTAGAAGGAATACAAGGCTAGTAGATCAAATTGATTCACCGGAAGTAGGTACCTCTATATCTTTGCCTTTTAGGGTTTCCTGGTGTTTTAATTTGACAGGGGAAAATTGGTAGTATGATTTCAAAAATCGACAGGTTCTAAGTGAAAGACGTGTAATGCAAACATCAGTTTATTAAGCCTAAATATCTAGAGTAGGAAATCGTTTTATGTTTCGATGCAAGTCTCATTTCGAAAAACATCGAACAAGTGAAATATTCCAACTATACAAGGTAACTTATTTTCCTTTTCGCTTGATTCCGTGACACAAATTCAATTAAATGGCAGAAAGTGGGAAACCGAGCGAATTTTACAATCACCTAAGCTGAGCTTCTTCAACCATAGCCCTGAATTTTCATTCCCTAAATATTTCCTTTCGCCTCCAAATGAACTCTGGAATACTATAGACATTTTCTTAGAATCGATCCGCTTCTATCCAAGAAGATGTCAGTCCTATTTTCGGTTAGGACTAATTTCATCCAACCCCTCTTGATTTTCCTTTTTCAGATATGAATATATTTATAAAATATTAAGTCTATATCTTAAGGAAAATTTCAATTTCAATTAAAACATTTAATTATTCAATGAACCATAAAAATATATACCCACATAATTATTATGAGTTATTACATTATTTTGCTGCAGACTATAGTTCCGAAGTTGGATAAGCTTGGTATGTCAATTTTGAAATCTCATTATGGCGCTCGAGTAATAGGGCGGGTTCTAAAAATCTATACTATATCTAAAAATCGTAAGTGTCAGAACAAAGACGAATCGAATTCGTGAAATTTTCTAGGAGGCAAAGTTATGGGCGGGGGGGGTTCTAAAAAGTTCTACATAGCTAAATGAAACACTTTTAATCACTGTAGAATAGGTGGAACTGAAAAATACAAATTTTTATTTTTTATTTGTAAAAGCTTGAAAAGTTGCTTTAATAGTAGAAAAGACGAAAACAAAAATATAAAAGTCAATAGAGCATTTCTTGAGGTGCTGCAAGAACGATAAAGTTTCATAAATTAACAAATTTGGCTAGGTTCTTATTTTTTTTGTTTGTATGGGAAACAATAAATTGTTATTATTAATTGATGTATGTACTACAATTTTTTGAGACAGTGATTATAGCATGAAAGGTGCCGCAAGAACGACTACAATCTTGATTAAAGTGCAAGTTTTTACTAATATTTCGAATAATTTCCCAATGTTGCTATTTTGTAATATATTAAGTAGACCGAGAAGACGCTATGTTTTTTAACTTTATTTTATATAAAATAGCACATTGGTTTTATTTTTAACCAACTATTTTATCTACAATATGTGTACTTTGTAATTAATAAAAAAATATAGTTTCGCTTTGAAAACTATTTTTTACCCAAAAAAAAAATAATACTTGTTAACGTTTCATTTCGCGTCTTCATCTTAATCTTGGGTAAGATGGCTACGATACTTTTGCGGGTAAGGATGGCCTTCGCATGTGGAATCTTTGCACAGTGTTAGTAGAGAACCAACTCAAAACAAAAATTATAATAGATATATTGATTGCGATCAGACATGTACCTACGATCCGAAATAATATTTACTTTTTATTCTTTTGAAATGTCATTTTTTCCTCAGGCGGAAGTAACTAGTTCGAACGCTTTGCTTTTGATGGTCATTTTCGTTCCATGAGTCTACCGAACAGACGTTGCTTGTGTGCGTCCGGGGCATTTTCATGGGAAGAAACCATCGATTGGCTTTCAAAATTAATTTAATGTAGTAGCAAATACAAACCAGGCGATTCTTGGAGACCGAACGAGTGAAATCCACGACGACATCTCTTCCCAGAAAATGCCTGTCAAACGGCTCTAGCCACTGAAGCATTGAAGTCAGCATGGTTCTGCAAGTGTGAGTGATCCACGTGATGCGCCATGACTAGGTAAAACATCTAAGGCCCCACCCCGACCTGACCCGACATAGGTCAATTTTTGATGATCGTTTCCATATCAGTTTTGCTAATAACCGCCATTTTGAAAGTATAGATGCATAAGAAAATTATTATTCAAAAAAACAATTTTTTCAAAATTTTCTTGTTCTCGAAACGGAACATTTTCAAAGCTCCTTAAGGGGAAGTAGCCTCAAGATATTGTTGAGGACAAAACAACTGAAATTGTTGTTCCGTTTCTTTATGAAGCTGAAATGCAAATTTTGGCCAATTATTACTAAATACAGTAATGAAAAAATTTTATAAAAAGACATTTTCGTTCTACTGTAGAAAGCTTGAAATTTAATTTTTTCGGTAAAGAAGGTTCTCTCTCATAACATCTAATAAAAATGGCAAATTTGTGGTACTTTTTTGTAGTGGCTGAAATTTGTAAAGGGGCATAAAATACCCACAGAGTGAATGAAGCACTTCCTGGCACTCCTGTATCTCATCTCAGATTTAAGAGACGATGAGGACACTACTCGAAATATTAGGTGGGTTGTTAAATTAAAAAATCAAAAACGAATTAATTGACATAAAGAGTACCAAAAAATATAATAATACATTTTTATTGACACAACCTTAACCTGCTAGTATGAATTAGTTTAATTAAGAAAAAAACAGTCAAAATTAAATGAGAGTATTCTCTTACAGAGGGCTGAATATATTATTATTGAGCTGTATGTGTTTTATATATACATAGACATAGCATGCGGTGCTCGGCAAATTTTTTGCCTGTTAAATGAGGCTGCAGGTTTCAAAATCTCATGCTGCCAGTGCGACTCACCGAAGCACGATTGAACGACTGAAACATTTATTTTGCTACACGACTTAATTTACACCCCTTCCTTTATTTCAATCGAATTAAAATTTATGAACAACGACTAATAACTCATGAACACCTATGATAAGTGATGGCCAATTTTTAGTGAAATCTATTGGGTGTCCGTTTTCGAGAAACCGATTCGTAGTCTGAGGACTGATATGTACATATACATGCGAGAGTGGCTAATATAGCTCCGTTTGCCATCATAACAAGATAGTATCCTGGCGGTGGGCACCGAGCGATGCTCGGTAACCCCTGACCCCCCCCCCCCTCCCGAAACCATACACCTCGCCCCCAACACTGCACCCCCACTCCGCCCACCCCACCCCAACCGCCCCTCCCATCCCCGGACCCCCCACAACTGCACCCCACCTCCTGCACCCCCCACATCCATCCCCACCCCCGACCCAGTTTTTGCATTTCTATCTTTCTAATGGTCCACATATTATGTGTATATTTGTTTACTCGTAGACCAATTTGCCCACATTCGTTCATATTGATAAACATTATAAAAAATACATAAGAAAATAATAATAAAAAAAATAATCGTATAGGATCTGAAATAAAAACATAAAATTAAAAAAAATCTGTGCGTCTCGGGACGTGCGACAGAAGTGATAACTTTCACCAACCAAGTATTTTTTTAGGAAGACAATTGCAAGGATAATTGCCAGGAGAAAAGAGAATTGAATATTTAATTTTAATTAGAAGAGTGGGGGGGGGGGGGGCAAAGGAATAATTATTAATATATTTAATGTTTCTGGATTTAAAATTAATTGTCTTTTCAGCTTAATTCAATTATACATATTTCAAATTTGCCGCGCCGCAATTATCTAATAAATTCTATTTATTAAATACATAGCTATATATAATATATTCAATTATTTCCACACTTATAATAAAATCTAATTCAAAAATATTCATTTTAGTAAAAGTAAAAAGCAAGGGTTTTTAAAATAGTTCTTTGGTCCAGTGGTAGAGTCTCTGACTCAGATGTAAGAGGTCCCAGGTTCTAATACGACATCCGCCGAATCATTTTTTTATTGAGATTTTCATCTATCAATAATTACTTTAATTAAGAAAAAATCAATTAAGATGAATTTTGATGAGGTCCAGACCTAGCCAGATCGTTTTTTCATCCTCAAAACTTGTTAATAGATTTTGTTTCATCAAAATCGGTAGGGCCGTTTTCAAAATAGAACCGAGACACATATATGATGTATGATATGAGAGAGAGAGAGCGTAAATATAAATAAATGAGTACAAATGTACTATTAGCGCGTTTGTTATATCAAATATAGATATATGTGTGTGCGTAAGTGAGTATATAATAAAATATGAAATATTGTGAATCATTGTTAGATTTCACTTATACAAATATATGAAATATTGTTAAATTTTATAAACATGTTTATTAATTG
>JALMQS010000672.1:0-29726 GCA_024734495.1 Forficula auricularia
CAGAAGGGTTGTATTTACCCGAATCGAGCCGGAGAGTCAAAAGGCAATCTGGGACAATGGTTTGTTCTCCAAGATGAACCATTCCGACCTATAGAAATAAGGCAGAGAAAATTCATGATTAAAAAATTTCGGTCCCAATTGATTTTAAATTCAAACATACGCAGTCAAGTCATAAAGTTTAAGTACTCGTTTTCGAATTTCGAATAAAATGGGGGGGGGTGAATACAACCCTTGTGACATTAAAAAATTTTCATTAAAACTCTGATACAGTAGAATATAATTTCGAAATTTTTTCTAGAACAAGCTAATTTTGTTAACACAACGGTGTCTGTAAATAATCCCTATTGGCACTAGATTATTTATTCAAACATACAGTAGTTGCTCAAAATTACCAATTTATGTAAAAAGCATACTAGCAAACATAGAGTAAATTGAAACAACTAATTGTTAACCGACTTCATTGTTAATAAATCCTCGTTCGCAAATGGGCCAACTCAGCTGTCTTTTCTCAAGGCAAGAACGATTTTCTGCCCTAGTAAAATGATGCTAAAACAAGACAATTATTTCAGTGAATAACAGCTCAAATTCCGCCCAGTGTAGTGTAGTGGTATATGATCATTTATTGAAAGAAAAGTTTCAGCTGAAAGCCCCTAGATTGTACATTTTTATTGAGAAAATCTCATCAGACGTTTTAACTTAAGAAATAGTTATAGAAACGTCATTCATTCTAATGAGAATTGCAAATTAAAAATGTGCAATCTATGTGGTTTTACCCGAAACTTTTCTTTTCATAAACAACTTAACCACCAAAGCATCAAATCTGCAATATGTTCACCTTACATACAATATTTTCAAATTGCTACGATTATCAATTAAATAATACGCGTATAATTAATCAACAACAAAAAAATGTTCATCAGTTATACATTGTGTATAATATAATTTTTGTAAAGCAATAAGACCTCGATGACATCCCCTTAAATCCACCACCCAACTGCCACGTACGTTAAGGGCGGCGTTTTGAAATTTACCCAAGAGGAGAACTTTATGTCCAAGACCTTTGAGCTAAACTACAAAGTAATACTTTATTTATGAAATATTTACTTTATTGAATTATTCTTATTATAAACTATTATTGTTATCTTTATTTTTAAATTCTATATTGAAGGAAAAAGTAGAAACTTTTACCTAGAACGCATAAGCCGAGCCACTCTGCCGGTCACATATTTTCTTTTCGATAACGTTCAGAAAATGGGCCTTATTAATTCCAAGTTTTTAACATTCCTTTATTAATACCTAATAAACGGATTTTTAAAGGATTTTTCTAAAAAAAATTTTTTAATTAAAATTTTTTTCTTGAAACCATTTTACAAACACAAAAACACAAGACGTGACACTCAGGTTTTTCTCTGTATTAAAACAGTATAAACAGTAAGAAAGTATTGATTTATTATTTATTTTTATAAATCCTGATATAAATTAATAAAAAAATGAATATAATTATTGAAAAATGTATTATAAACCAATTTAACATATAGTGTGCCTGACAGGCACGGCTCGAGACTTTGTGTTTGTGAAAAAGCTTTTGGGTTCTAGTGTTAAAGACTGGGTAACGATTTCAATAAATTTGTTAATGATCAGGTAAGGGAAATACTATCGCTATGATATAACTACAAATAAATTTAAACATAAAAAATAATTAGTGTAAAGATTTAAGCATTTAATTTAAGCAATCTAAAAATATTTTTACTAAAATCTTAGATTTGTTTCCTAAATAAAATTAAATTCACTTCTTAATAAGAAAATAAGTTTTTTTTGAGGGGGGAGAGGGGTTTAATTAAGTATCATAATTTCAATAAATTTATTAAACCAATTATTTTACATGAATTTATGCATACATTGTTTTTGAGCTTCGATTCCGGAGATTACTTCTCCACCATCGACTGTCCTTGATCATCTTTTAGTCCTTGTTTTTAATAAGAGGAAAAAACCTCTATTCCGATGATTATTCCAATTCCATATTCTCCCAATATCCTTTCCTCCCATAATTTCATTTTTTTTTTTTTATAAATTTTATTAAACCAATTATTTTACATTAATTAATGTATACATTGTATTTTTGCTTCGATTACGGAGATTACTTCTCCACCATCGAGTGTCCTTATTCATCTTTAGTCCTTGTTTTTAATAAGAGGAAAAATCTCATTAGATAAAAAAACCTCTTTTCCTATAATTATTTCAATTCCATTATTCCCCAATCAAGTCGATTGGTTTTAATTACCTTCCCCAAAATTAATTCCCATAATTTCAATTTCTTAATTTTTTATATAAATAATTATTTCTAATGAAGTATTAGCAGCTTTTAAAATAAAATTAATCAAATAACACTGAAAAACACCTGTTTATATGTTAATGCTTTTATCATAACAATGTCATAAATTTCCAATAATTTCATTCAAAAAATATATTTAAATCTAAAGAAAACGAAATGTAATTAGTTGTCTGCGTTGTAAATACAAAAATTTAGACACAGAACGAACTTTTTACACATTTCATTCTTAAGTTCTCGTAGGATCGCAATCCAGATTTATAGGCAGGCTGGTAGACAGACACCAAGATAGAAAAAAATAGAGTTGAAAATGATTTTTCTCCAAGTTTCAAACATTTTTTTATAAGAAAATGAGCAATATTAATTTTGGAAAATAAATTTTATTATATTTAAATATCTCAGCATTTATCACTTCACTTGATTATTAATTTTTATAAAGCCTTGCAGTTTATTCCGAACAACGTCTCGTTCAAAGACAATTTATAAATTTAATTTAATTAAAATATTTTTTATAGTGATTTTATAGTGCCTTCCTACTGAGTTTACCGAGTAGAATATGACCAGAAAATGCAAAAACTAACCCCCCCCCACCCTACATGATTATAAATAATTTTATTAAATATTAAATATAAGTGAATGGCCAGGTTGTATGGTAAAGTCAACTGGATGGCCACAGAACACGTCAGCTTATTTTTCTCTAGAGTAGAATTATGAACTCTCAGTGGTCTTTACACTTGCGAGTTTGACTCTCGAGAGTAAAAAACTCTCACGTGTAAACGCACCTTAAAATAATAGTCCCGCTATTTGTTTTAAATCTAGTTTTATTATCAATTATATCAAATTAATAAAATAAATAATGACTTTTATTATCCAATACAAAAAAAAATACAAATATTTTACAAATACAAAAAAACTTCGACCTCGAGGCCCAAAAGCCTCACCATCGAATGTCCATTTTTTTTTTTAATTTTTTAACATATTTTTGATACTCCATATTTTGGTAAGGGAAAAAATTGATAAAAAACCCCATACTTTTTATTTTTAACATAAAAAAGAAAAAAACACAAAAACAAAACAAAATGAATAATTATGAAATGAAGAGCACTAAATAAGAAATGAAGTGTCACATCCGGTATATTTCGTTAATTAGAGGGTTGAGATTTGATTGCGAATTATTTTCGAATTTTTTAACACTATTTACTAGTTATTATTATTATTGTTATATTATTATTGGTGTAGAATATTGAGGTATTTCGGAAAAATATGATACGGACGGTAGATATGTAGTAAAAAAACTTCTTATGTAGTTTTTGTGTGTTTAATGGTGTACATTTGCTTGCAAAGGTTTCGGACTAGATCAATCCTTCATCAGCACCTATTGATTAAAATTCATTACATTTTAGTGTGCATAGTTGAAATATAAAAATGCAAAGTGGATAACTTGGTACAATGAAATAACCCCATATTTTTCCTACAAAGATACAACCAACCCTTCGACAACAGCTCTAAGTTGTGATGTTGTCTGCTGATCAAAAAAATTGACCGAGAGAGAACAAAATGGATGTCAAGGCCAATGACCCCCACCTCTTTTTAAAAAAATTTTCTTTTAAATAACTGAAACTTGAAAAACTGTTTGCACAGGTGAAAACAACCTTTGTGAGATCAAACACATATTTCATTGTACCAAGTTATCCACTTTGCATTTCCATATTTCAACTATGCACACTAAAATGTAATGATTTTTAATCAATAGGTGCTGATGAAGGATTGATCTAGTCCGAAACCTTTGCAAGCAAATCTACACCATTAAACACACAAAAACTACATAAGAAGTTTTTTTACTACATACCAACCATCCGTATCATATTTTTCCGAAATACCTCAACATTCTACACCAATAATAATATATACAAACGGAAACCTTGGCTACAAGATCACTGTGGACCTTTCCACGAGTCTCCATTAACTTACTATTTACTAGGTTTTCTTTTAGAGAAGTCATGTTTAGTCCGATTCTTATTATATGGTTGTTGATTCCAGGTGGAAGAATGGTCATTTTCCTTAATGTTTTTGACTGGACCCTTTCCAAATCGTTGAGCCTGGTTTTGGAGGCGAAGGGGAGCCATGCAGGGGCAACGTATCCCATGATTGGCCGAACAAGCATTTTATACAGAGTCAGCTTTTCATTCAGAGGAACCAGGCTGCCAGGTCTAATCAAAGGCCAAATGATTTTCGCTGCCAGGAGACCCTTCTCTCTGGCTAACTTGGTATGGAGAGCCCAATTCGCCCTACGGTCAAGTGTAGCACCAAGATATCGCACACTAGGCTGCCATTTTAATTCATATCCACCAATATCTAATGTTGTATTAATATATTTAAATTTTCTTGTAAAAAGAATAGCTTCAGACTTATTTGGGTTAATTTTGAGTCTCCAATCATTGAAATAGTTTAACACAACCTGTGTATCCTCTTTGATTCTTCTCTTTAAGCATTTGAAATTCTGATGAGAGTAATAAATAGCAATGTCATCGGCATATTGAGCGATATTTGCAAATTTTAGCTTGGGTAGATCCGAGGTATAAAGAGCATAGAGCAAAGGTGATAACAGAGCGCCTTGAGGAACACCTGCTCGTATAGGATACCAGGATGATTTAGAACGACCCACCCGCACTCTGAAACTTCTCTCCTTGAGAAAATTATCGAGAACACGACATAGGGTACCGGGAAGACCAAAAAAATATAATTTAGCAATTATATCAAATTATACAAAGATGCGTAAATACGTAAATTCATAAACAATAACAATTTTAATTAATGTGAGATCTGAGCTCGAAGTGATGCACAAATTTTTTTAATTCTGAGCGAAACATTGAACAGGCACATTCTCATTTCTTCTTCGTTCGTTTGCAAACGTTCTCTTTTATTATTTTTGATGGATGTAAGAGCTGAAAATCAATATTCACAATATAACTCTTTTAGCTAATTAAGGATAATCTGGTTTTATATGTATACAAAATTCATTAATATTCAATTCCTTATATTTCTGTTTTTAATTTCTATGTGCCTAACTACCAGTTTATATTTTTGAAAAATTCTCTTATTACTTTCTTTTTCAAAACTCTGGAAACAAATGAACGTGTCTGTCACTCACATTTGTATTTATTGTTTGACGGATTGAACAAATCAAGGCAAGTCCGAGTCTTATTACGCTGTCTTTGCGAAGCTCTGAGAAAAGAATGGACAACAATTTCTACTGCGCATTGCGGTTAACATGAAGATACTGGTATCATTATCTGCAAGTTTCTACAAGTTAAAAGTGTATTGCGACCACGAAAACAATTATCTATCTAGGTCAATTTTATGAGATATACTAATTCAATTATTATGTAATTAATTTCAAATTTAAATCATATGTAATTGGCTGTAGAAAATAGAATAAAATAGTACACTATAAAATCCCCACTTTGCTACTAATATTATAATTGCACAAATAAGCTTGTAGTGCCTAGAGCACCGAGCGATGCTCGGTAACTTTTTTCCTCTAAATAGTTTCAAATTTCAAGGCTCTGTGACTTATCTAAAATGATAAATGAAATAATTGAACAATTTTAAGATGATTATTTGGTCAATTGTAAGACCAAAAGTTCTATGAACTCATGGTCTAATGTGTTTGTTTCTGAGATACAAAAATATTTTAATTATGTAAAACTTGAAGAATATATTTGTCAACTTGTGGGTTTTTTTTTTTATTTAACTTTTTATTTTGTGGTAGAAATACTTGTTTAAATAAAACGCAAAAATTTATATATGGGTTGGAAGTCCCGATCTCTCGCAGTGACACGTGATTTAACTTCCCTTCTCATTTACTCACTCCTGATTTAGCTGAAAAATCCTTGGGCTATTTTGGATAATTTAACATGCTCAAAAAATGCGCTTCCTTAAGTATTTTTCTTAAATATATTTTCGCGAATCTTTGGGGTGTAAACTAGTGATTTTAGATGCCTTCAAAAAAAGAATCAGATTATTTATAGTACACTATTCTGGAGACCGTAAAGACCAAATGAAAGCTCAATCTAATCAAAAAATTTAATACATGTCATCTAAATTAAAAACTAATTAAAAAAAACATTTAATATCATTTCAATAGTTAACTAATCAAAATAAGACTGAATCTATGAGACATTTGCTTAATGATTTCCTTAGGTGGGCAGGGCTCACCTCTTCCGCTACTCTGGTCAAAAATTATTTTTGCCAACCTATAGATTTATAACTTACCATCTAAATGCGCCTGTGATTTGCTCATGACATTAATAAGTCTAAATGATCAAAAATTAAAAGTTGTCGTTTTTTTGTTTGATCAGGCCCAAATTTTGCACAGTTAATCTTTAGATTCATATAAATTAAGTGTGAATAGGATATTTCAAAATTCGACCCTAACTACTTAAAAAATACTCATTTACTGTAGAATTTATAAAAACCTGTTCAATTTAAACGGTCTAGCGAATTTCGAGAAAAATTTGGTGTAATTTTAGCCAATCAGATACTTGGCTGTTCTTTGAGAGAAAGAGGAAGAACAGGGTAGTAGGGGGAGAACGCCAGCTAAGGAGCAAAGAGGGGGTGCATTGATTTGAAACTTCTAGCAGGCAAAGAAGCCCGATGAATGCGCCACGTGGGACGTTATCTTAAGGCTGATTCACACGAGACATTTTCTCTTTCTTGTTCCTTACTTGTTCGACCTACTTGCAATTTGAAGCTAGTTCATTCAGCCTGATTTTTCGCCTGTTGGCTTCACACGGAGCTTTTTCAGAAAATTTTCAAGTTAGCCGGCTAGGTTGCGCTCGTATATGTCAGTCCAAACAGCCGGACTATCATCTTTTAGTTTCAGCTCAGATTCAAACAAAAATGACTGACAATAATATTATTGCAGAAATTATCAATCGTAGACGAATTTGGAAGGCATATTCTCTTTATTCATTGCAGTAAAGGGTTGAACAGTGAGAAACAAAATTTCAGCTGTTCTGTGATATCAGCTGATGTATTGAGCCAAATCCCATGTCACCCACGTGATAAAATAATGCTTTCCGATAGGTTGGCCACTGCCATGTTTAAGTAGCTAATTTTTTTTTAGAAAATGCCTCCTCTTCACAAAAGCCTACTCTTTTGAATCAAGCAAACATGCTAGTAAGACTTCCCTTTGAATGACTACTGCTTCAGAAACAAAAATGGCACAGAATGTGCTTCTGCATTCTCGGTAGTGATTCAGATGGGCATTGAGCAATATGTCCCTTTCAAACGGGTAACTGGAAAACAGGACTCCAAGCCCTGGTTCAATAAGTCTTGCTCCGAAGCTGTAACCCAAAAATAATGCTTTCCACAATTGGTCTTCGAATCAATCAGACAAAAATCGCCTCCTCCTCACAAAAGCCCACTGTAAAAAAACAATCGATAATGCGATGAAGTCCTTCATTCAGAAAAAAACTGACAGGCTAGCAGCTTGCCCCAGCAGTTCAAACCAATTCTGGTCCCTTGATAAGTATGTAAAAAGAAATTTTACAAACTCATCATTTCTCCCTCTCAATCTCTCCGACAACACGGTAGCCATTGACGCCTCCGACAAAGCCTCATATTTCTCGTTCAACTCAAACATGGACGACAAAGGGCTTGAGCCACCCACAAACCCCTCCAGTACTAATATAATGTCAGATACTGTTTTCAAAATACCGGCAATTTTAAAGAGCATCCGGAATCTAAAGACCAACTCTTCGGCTGGCCCTGACGATATCCCAGCCATTCTCAGTAAAAAATGCGCCCCTGAACTTGTTCCTATACTATCTAAATTATATAAGCTCTCCTATAGCTCCGAAATATTTCCAGAGGCCTGGAAACTATCCAGAATCCAACACATTAAGAAAATGCGATTCTTCCAACGTAAAAAACTATCGCCCATAATCAACATAATCACTTCTGTCCTATCCAAAATCATGGAAAAGACCATCAACGATCAAGTTCTAAGACATTTAGAGTCAAATAAGTTAATCCACGATAGGCAATACGACTTCAGGCAGTCCCGATCGACCGGTGACATCCTAACATATGTAACTCATATCTGGAATAAAACTCTGGAGGCCGGGATGAGACCCTAGCGGTAGCTTTAGAAATCTCAAAAGCCTTCAATATGGTCTGGCACAAAAATATTCTTGCCAAATTGACCTCCGTCAGCCTTGCGCCGAAACTCTGCAAGTTGTTCGAATGTTTTCGTTCAAACCGTAGAATTAAGGTTGTCATCAATGGAATATCATCTTCCTCCTTCCATACCAACGCTGGAGTTCCCCAGGGATCGGTTATCTTCCCTACGCTCTTTCTTATCTATATCAACGACCTTCTAAACTTGCCCTCCATCCTGTATATTGTTACACAGACAGCACCCTACATAAGGCCCCGGCATCGCATATTTATGCAGATTTAAAAACTGGGGATCTCAAAACTTTGTTAACTTCAATGCAGTGAAAACTCAGTGTTGCCTTATTTCTAGGCGCGTCGACAGAAACCTCCCAAACATATCATTCTTACACTGTATAAGACTCAAATTTGTTCCTGTCTCGAATATGGCTCTCATCTGTGGAGGAGTGCCTCCAAGCATTCTCTTGCTACACTGGATGCGATTCAGAATCGAGCAATTAAACTAATAGGAGATCCAGCTCTAACCAACTCACTCGACACCCTGGCTCACCGAAGAACCATTTCTGCCCTTTCCCTGTACTAGAGGTACTATCATGGTGTCTGTTCAGTCGAGTTGAAATCGATTATCCCCCCTAAAGCCCTCTTTACAAGAAACACGCGGTTTTCGAACGCTCAGCATCCCTTCGCTCTCAAATTGGATAAAAATCGAACAAGCGCTTTCGCCAACTCTTTTATCCCTATGACCTCCAGAGACTGGAACTCGCTCCCTGCCACCATCTTTCCCTCGACTTATAACCTTCAGCTGTTTAAGAGCCATATCCACAGATATCTTCGACCCCTGCCCAGCTCATAAAATTCCCTCTTCTTCTTCTTTTCACGATTGAGAGGCCAACCCGGGCCTTTAGGGGATACACCTTTTTGGTGTAACTCCTCTCATCATTTTCATTAAAAAAAGACAGTCTGAAGTGACGTCATTTCGACCCTCTCCATGCCTCCAAATTGCAATTTAGTAGAACAAGTAAGGAACAAGTAGCAGAAAAAGCCCCGTGTGAACCGGGCTTTACTCTGGCTCTTGATAATGTTCTGCTGGCTGAAACCCATATATGTATATATATTTATATATAATTTATTTGTTAGTTGTTCTAGTAATTCCATTTGTTAATAAAAGCTTTGTAAAATTAACTTAAGATTTGGAAGTATTTTCTTATTTATTTATTCTTTATTTTAATTACAATGCTGAAATTATATGAAACACAATTGAAACATCTATTTGTATATTGATATAGTCGTCACTTTCAACATCTATTTGTATATTGATATAGTCGTCACTTTCAATAGATATTTATTATCCTTTCCAAATACTTAATTATCCAATTGAATGAATCCGTTCGCGGTTAACATTCAAATATACATTCGCACTATAGTCTAAACTATTATTTAAATAAATATTGAGTGAAAATTTAGCTCGTTCGTAAGACATATATAGTGGAACTTGACTATTCAGATTAACAGAGTCCACGGTTTTATAATGGCGCTAAAAATAAAAATGAAAAATAAAAAATGTATTTTCCTATATTAAAAAGTATAAATAATATAAAATATAAAAAATATATATATAATCCTATATAGAGTGCGTGTTTATTTTTAAGTGCAACACATTGTTAATAACTTTATTATTATCGGAGCTACAGTCATTTAATGGGCAAACTGAAAGATTTTTTAATAGGTATGAATTTTTTACTTTCACATATACATATAATGATATAGGATATAATTTGAAGTATTGCATAGCCATCCGGGGTCGTGAACTTTGAGAGCTTCTAGCTCCGTAGTGAAGGTGAAAAAAGTTAATTTTACTTAGTGACTTCTAGGTGGAAGGAATTGATGCCCTTAATAGTTTGAAACTAGTTTAGAACTAAAATCCGGATATTGTGGTCCCCAGAGACCAAAAAGTGACCAAAAATCCATTTATCCATGCGTGGATAATAACTATGTACGTATCCCCTCTGCAGCCGTAAGTCTCAGAGCTACAAAATTCGAAACTTATGCTCATTTAAATGGCCTAGTATTAAAGGCTATTCCTTCTACCTAGAAGTGACAAAGAGAAAATGAATTTTTTCACCGAGGAGTCAGAAGCTCTCAAATTGTCAGCTCCCCGGAAGGCGATTACAATACTTCCAAATTATATTTTTAAATATAAATGTGAAAGGAATCATAAAAGATAATAAATTTAATATTTTTGTAAATAACTTCAAAATGCTAAGTTCAATTGTTTTTCGATTTTCACCACTGGAATTGCCTAAAAATTATACTAGTTTGCTTATTATCCGATTTTCTATCTCCAATAATAACAAAGTTACAAAACTACGTGCTTGAAAATGAATTTTCTTTATATTTATATGTGACTTACGAGCGTAAAAAACTTTGGGAAATTGGTTGGGGGGGCTTATTTTGTTTTTTGAAAAATTTCACGCAAGTGTTGTTACAAACTTCCATGAACTATTATTATATATATTATTATATATATAATATATAATATATTTTTAATATTGCCATACCAATTCTGGTCATATATATTATACATAATTATGTTTGATAAAAGTTTTGTTGTAGAAGTATCTCTAAAACGGCTATAACTATTTTGATAAAAAATTGAGTGACATCTCATTGTATTTTCATTGCCCAACAAATAAAATCGGTGATTCTTTTAGTAATAATGGAAATATGTTTTCGTGAAAAAAGTTGATATTTTATAGATCTTTAGGTTTTAAGGTATCATGAGCCTATAAATATTTTTAGAAAATATCTTGGTGAGTGGGTATAACCAAAATGCTGGCTAGACCGACCAATTATTCTAAAATTTTGAATACGGAGTAGTTTATTTCGAATTATTCGTATTCACACAGTATTTTTAAAATTTCTCAAAAAAGGATTTAACTATTTTGATAATAAAATTTGAGTGAGCAGAAGGCCTCAACGATTACAAAAAAAAACTTGAATTATTAATTTCTCGAAAAAATTTATTTTACGAAATATGAATTATGTACTTTAATATTTTAGAAAAAAAAACATTATTATTAAGTATATAAAGTTTTGCTGTTTTGTTTTTATTCAAACATCATTTTATTATATAGATTAAAAATTCAAAGTTTATTCGACAAATTTTTTTAATGAAGCTCTTCTTCAATTTTTGTAGAACGTTTCGTCTCTCTCGAGACTTTTTCAAGTACTTAATTGGTTAGAACAACATTGGTTGAAATAAAGATAAAAATAATTGAGACATAGTAGAATTTTTTTTTCCTTCTAGATTGTTACCATAAAACAATATTATAACGTTGTACAAAAATTGAAGAAGAGCTTCAATAAAAAAACTTTGTCCAATAAACTTTGAATTTTTAATCTACTAATTATTTTAATATGTTATCTATTTTCATTGGCGTAGTTAGGGAGTTTTCCTAGGGGAACAGCCACCACAAGGTTTCAATTTCGGTAATCCTATTAGAGATCAACTAAATTTTTAGTAGAATTGACAAATTTTGAAAGCAAAGAAATGATTTAATGAGAAATACTTAAGTGATTCCTCAAAGATTCGATTTTTCTAGAGAGGGGAGTCAATTTTGAAGGGGGGCACTGCACTCCTCCCCCTCCCTTATTATGCCCATGTGTATTTTATAAGAATACTTACTTTGGCAAGAGGACATTTAAATTGTGTCGTATTCATTTTATGGAACAAATATGGAACGAAGAACTTATCCTTTTCGATTAGTTCACAAAAATCGGTTCTTCTATAACTAATCGACAGTGGATACCATTTAGAATTTCTAAATCCAAATATTAAAATTTCTATCTGAAATTAAAATCAAATATATGTTTAATATTTTTCGTTAAATTGAAGGGTTGGTTTTGTCACAAATATAATAAAACAATAATTTTAATAACTATTTGAATTATTTAATTGATAACTATACAGTTTCGGTCACCACTGGTCGACCATCCTCAGTAGTTCTAAAATTGAAATGAAACATTTTATTTACATTTTTACTTTATCCAATGCGAAGCATGGGAGAAAGTATTGCAATGGGTCTCGCGGCAAGCGCGACTTCAAAGGGTCCTCAGGTAAAGACTACGGAACCCATGGACTCAATTAAGGTCACAAATTGAAGTATTCAATGAGATTGAATTTTAGCACGTGACGGTTTTGCCAAAAATTATCTGGAATCTCGTCGAGAGGCCAAAAAGTGCCATTTTTTTTGGAAGTGCGTGGGGATGGATGGATGGATGGATGGATGGATGTGTGTTATCGTTTTTTTCGTCCACGAATTTTTCCACACCGTTGCACCGATTGAATTGAAATTGAAAACCTACCAGTATTTTAACAAAATGAAGCGCTGATTAGTTTTTGGTACATATCGGTCCACAAACATTAGTACTTTATTTCAGTACTTTTTTAGTTTTTTCTAAATATCTTGAAAATGACTTAACCAATTTTGATGAAATTTAATATCCTAATCAAGTACCTTGGGGACCACAAAAAAGGTTAAATAAAGTTTTTAGTAAATTTATATTTTAAAGTACTTTACTCTAGGATAATATAGTACTTTTTTAATTTTTTATTTTAAATTCCTTAAAATTTATTCATTTGATCGTTTTAATATAGCTCATTCAACCTGACTTAAGTAAGAATGGTTAGGCTTCTCGCTGTGAAATGCTAAAAATTTGGGAGGAAATTTTATAAGTAACCATAGCAACTGCGTTGTTTTCTTATCCATTACCTTTGCTTAAGACATAGAGAAATCGACTTTAAACCAAAAATAGCGATTGATTCTCATCTAATACTTGAGGAATAACCATTCTATATTGGATTTTTGACGTTTCGGTTTTTATTGGTAACCATTGCTGAAGACATAGAGAAATCGACTTTAAACCAAAAATAGCGATTGATTCTCATCTAATACTTGAGGAATAACCATTCTATATTGGATTTTTGATGTTTCGGTTTTTATTGGTAACCATTACTTAAGACATAGAGAAATCGACTTTAAACCAAAAATAGCGATTGATTCTCATCTAATACTTGAGGAATAACCATTCTATATTGGATTTTTGACATTTCGGTTTTTATTGGTAACCATTGCTGAAGACATGGAGGAATCGACTTAAAATCAAAAATTGCTATCGATTCTCATCTAATACTTGAGGAATAACAATTCTACATTAGGTTTTTGACGTTTCGATTATTATTGGTAACCATTGCTGAAGACATGGAGGAATCGACATAAAATCAAAAATAACGATCGATTCTCATCTAATACTAGAGGAATAACCTTATTGCATTCTATTTTTGATGTTTTGACTATTATAATCAAGCTTGAGTTGTTTGCCATAAAAGAATTTAGTCTTTTTGATTTTAAGTTGATTCTTCCACGTTTTCAGTAGAGATTGCCATTAATAGTCAAAATATCAAAAATGGAATGCAATAAGGTTATTCCTCTAGTATTAGATGAGAATCGATCGTTATTTTTGATTTTATGTCGATTCCTCCATGTCTTCAGCAATAATAACCGAAATGTCAAAAATCCAATATAGAATTGTTATTCCTCAAGTATTAGATGAGAATCGATAGCTATTTTTGATTTTAAGTCGATTTCTCCATGTCTTCAGCAATAATAACCGAAATGTCAAAAATCCAATGTAGAATGGTTATTCCTCGACTATTAAATGAGAATTATTTTTAATTAATGTCAACATGAACTACAAATTTCAAGTGATATCTGATTAATAATAAAGGAACAAACATATTAATATTTCGATTGAATTTGGATAAAGTTTAGCAACGATCCCTTGCAGTTTATTTCTTTTTATAGAGAATTACATAACACAAAATTTTTTTTACAATAATTTGAAATCATACATACATCTCGTTCAAGAACCGGAATTTGTCATTTCACATGAAACATTCATTCTTAAATCTTCAATATAGATACATCACACAATTCATTACAATCACCCACATACATATATATAGCAACAATTTATAAAAACGTTTATCACTGAACTAGAAACTATTTTGAAATAATGATTATATTAAATATTATTTTCAATTTTATTTTTTTCTAATTATCTCATTGCATAGTCAATTATTATACAATTAAAAAACCCATTATAAATAATCCATTCTAGAAACACATTATAAGTTAATTAATTCTTTATTTTTTATTAATGAAATATCAAAATACACATCTCCCTATTACATTTTTCTTATAATATACCTGTTTAATCAACATACTAAATCAAATCAATATTCTCACAACAATGGCACAATGAGACTGTAGCATTCTGATATGTTTTCCAAAACCAACCCTTCAATTTAACGAAAAAATTTAAATCAAGTCACTTAAGTTCTGGAAGAAATTTAATGTTTAATATTCTAATTTCATGAAAAAATTAATTTATATTTTTAAATTTAGGGAACGAAGATAAGATTATTTTTATTATAGACCAGGGGTGGCCACTAACCTTAACATTAGGAGCCGCAAATTTATAAAACTATTTCAAAGCAAGCCACATTTTTTGGAGATTAATTAATAGTTTATTAAAAAAAAGACATCTTTTTTTTATTTTATAAAATATAAATGAAGTAACATATATTTTTTGCTCTTCTTACTTATAATATTAAAAATTACAAATCAATTTATTATTTGTATTATTATTTTTTTAATTTAATTATTATACAGGGCATAAAGATCTACCACATTTTGAAGAGATATAAAAAAAGAAAAAAATTAACTAGAAAAAAACTAAATTTATTTTTGAAAAGAAAATAAATGAATTTTTTTAATGTATTTTAAACATTATCGGAGAAAGGGGGTCAAAAAAAATTCTAGCCCTTTTGACCAAACTCAACCAAATATTGTATACATATTCTGTGGATCCCCAGAAGGCTAGAAATGCAAAAACTAACCAAATTTTGTTTACATAGTTGGTCGAAAAGGCTAGAATTTTCATTTTTGACCCTCCCTCCATTTTGGGTGGTTAGTTTTTGCATTTCTAGCCTTCTGAGGGTCCACAGAATATGTATACAAAATTTGGTTGATTTTGGTCGAAATGGCTAGAATTTTCATTTTTGACCCCCTTCCCCCCCCTTTGTCTGATAATGTTTAAAATACATTAAAAAAAATTATTTTATGTTCTTTTCAAAAATATATTCAGTTTCTTTTCAGTTAGATTTTTTCATTTTTTTATACCGCTTTAAGATGTGGTAGATATTTATCCCCCCCCCTGCACTTTTTAAAATCAATATTATTCGAGAGGGTTCAAGAGCCGCACGGGATTGATTGAAGAGCCGCATGCGGCTCGCGAGCCACGTTGCGGCACCTCTGTTATAGACAAAAGGACCAGCCGGGGCTCAAATTTAAAATTAATTTATAATGATTGCGAATTCAAAATTTAAATTGAATTTTTTTTAAATAGTTTTTATTATTATTGTTGAGAACATATTGGCTTAAGCACCCGACCCCCCCCCCCCTCCGTTACGGCGCCTATGGTTATACTGTTACCCGGTAAACCTACTTACAAAGGCTTTGGATGACGAAAGAAATTTCGGGCCCCGAAATTCCTTTAAAAATATCAATTTTTAGAATTCCTTTCAAAAGTAAAACAGGAACCTAATATTACTGTTCATACAATGTCTTTCAGACAATCTGTTCTTTCGTAAAAGCATTGTTGTGTATAGATCAAACTATTAGTTTATTATTATAATAAATTTTATAATTTTTCTCATTAATATACCAAAGAATAATTGATGCGTCAACGAGAATTATTTTGACCGCGCTTATTTGAAAAAGATATTTATCGCGAGACAACTGCGGATTACGCTATTGGAGTCTGCGGAATCTTAAGTCTGGACCAAGAGAGAAAAAGATGTGATCCACTTAGCTACAATCCAACGTCATTTCGCGTATAGCCCGCTAGACATTCGAATGGATCACCAAGTGAATTTGAAATCTCAGATGTTATATATTAAAAAAAAATATATATATATTTTTTTTTTTTTATGCAATCGAATGCAAGAAGGGGTGCACCAGTAAAGATGCAGCTCCTATGGATCTCGAAAGACCCTTGCATTACCGAAGAGAAGGGAAATTTGATTAAGTGAGAGGGTGTAGACGTAGGTGTCTATGTACCATGGTTTTGAAGGTTTGAAGATTATAGGTGCTGGGAAAGATAGAGGCTGGGAGAGAGTTCCAGTTCCTTGAAGTCATGGGGATATATGTATTCGCGAATGAAGTGGTCCGGCACATTTCTAATTTGACCGCGAAAGAGTGTTGGGAGTCGGCAAAACGCGTGCTACGTGCAAAGCATGCTTTGGGGGAATTATTGATTTTATCTCATCAAAACACCTGCCGTGATAGTATCTATAGAAAAGGGAAAGGGCAGAGACATTTCTTCGATGAGTCAGCGAGTCGAGGGAGTCGGTGAGGGTGGAATCGTCAATTAACCTGACGGCTCGTTTCTGAATTGCATCCAGGGTAGCAAGAGAATATTTTGAGGCTCCTCTCCATACATGAGAGCCGTATTCGAGACAGGGGCGGATTTGGTAGATAGTGAGAAGTTGTGGGGGTTTGTAAAATCGCTTGGACCTGAATAAGAAGCCAATCTTCCTTGCTGCAGATTTCGCTACAGAGGAGATGTGTTCATTCCAAGACAGGTCAGATGCGACAGAGATATATATAACATCTGAGATTTCAAATTCACTTGGTGATCCATTCGAATGTCTAGCGGGCTATACGCGAAATGACGTTGGATTGTAGCTAAGTGGATCACATCTTTTTCTCTCTTGGCCCACACTTAAGACTCCGCAGACTCCAATAGCGTAATCCGCAGTTGTCTTGTGATAAATATCTTTTTCAAATAAGGGCGGGCAAAATAATTCTCGTTGACGTATCAATTATTCTTTGGTATATTAATGAGAAAAATTATAAAAATTATTTAATATCATTATTTCAAGTTAGAAATATACAAGTTCAGATATTATTTTCACTCAATATTTGACAAAAATTCCCTACATTAGATTCGCGATTGAATCAAATGTAGAAAATATTCGGTTTATTATTATAATGTTTGTATTGGATTATGATATTGTTTTTGTTTTTGATGTCAGTAAAAAAAAAAAAAATAATCCATTAGAAAGAATCATAAAAATAATCAAATCAGTGATAGATTTCTATCTACATGTATTAATTTTAATCACTTCAAAATGACGGCGTGAGGAATTCCCAAAGTGACCATTTTTATGCAAATGATGTCTCTGTCGGCTTTTGGAGGGGGCTTAAATCACAATAACAATAAAAAATTCTACATTTTCTTCTACTCAATAAGAATTCATTTGAAATCTCGAGGATTTTGAAAGATTTAACTTACGGAACCCTCGGTATGTGGTCCGACTCTCCCCTGGTTAGCTTATTTAAGGTAGTTCGGGACAGCTTATCTATCTGGTTGATCTTTTGTATTTCTGCAGAGTGACAACGTTTTTTTTTTTTTTACAAAATTGTTAATAATGATATTAATTTCGAATAAAAATCTTTGTTTTGATAATATTAATAAAAGAATATTGAGATAAATTTTTTCTCATTATAAAAACATTTATTTAACACAAAAACGATTTCAAGAAATAGAGTTGGAATTCTGCACTAGTCCTTTTGTTATATTCTGTTGGCTGCAAACACTTTTTATTTTTACATTTATTAATAACTAATTAACTAGACTGTCAAATCTATTGGAAAATGTATCATTTGATTCATAAAATTTGAATTATTGATCTGTATATATTTGTTTAAAATGGTGAAATTTGTATAGAAGTTATAGCCCTTTTAAAAGCTCGGTCCATTTACTTCCATGTTAAAGGATAATTTTCAATAATTTATTTCTCGGTAATTGTACAGACGATCAAGTTCAAATTTCTGGAATAAATAATTAATATGATTAAACTGATTCGATGGTAAAAATTTGAGAATTTTCTTATAAAAATGATAAACAGTCCCGAACCCACTTAAATTCCTCCCTCCATTTCTCTATTTTGGGTTCACATGAAATTTCGACTCTACCTTTTAAAATAGAGCCTACTTGCTACTAAATTTAATTTTTCTACATTTCTCGGCTTGAAGCATAATAATTTTAATTTTTGAACCTCCCTCAGTCTTCATTTAGGCTGAAGCGGATCCTTTATTATGGAATAAGTATGTGATTTTTATTAAGTTGAAAAAGTTGGTCAGAATGGGTTAAAATTAATTTTAAACCTTTATTTTTATAGTTAACAAATATTTTTCAAAATTTTTTTTATCTAAAATACCCCCATAAAAAAAGGTCCCGGGACCCGCTGGTACATCTTCTAGAGCAGCGGTCACCAATTACTTTCATTAGGGCTCCGTTTTTCAAAAAATAATGACTATCGCGGTCCGGAAGGTAAAAAACTGAACTATTTAAATAATATGTTTAGATATGTGGGAAATTAATTGTCTAATTAAGTATTTAATTTAAAAGTAAAATTATATTGAATTCTGTTTAAGATAATATGTTTGACAGATGTCCCGTCTGGGCTTTGTACCCTTTGGAGGGCGGCATTCTTTCTTTTTAGGAACCATTGTGCCCAGGCTAAAAGCTTTCGGTAATAAATAATATTATGACACTCATATGCATGTGCTTATGTGTGTGTGTGCTGCTGAAGGAATGTTGGTTGCAACTGCAAGGGAGTTAGTTGAAAACGAGCCCTGGTCAAGATGACATGCTTGTCGGTGTTGGTTTGTCGATTTGATAGCAAGTGTACGATGATAGTTATAAGATGATGTGTATTACGATGTTTAACGATGACCCCCTAGACGAAAATGTACCACCCCCCCTTTTTGTAAATAAATATATATATATAAAGAATGAATCAGTGTTAGTGTGTTTTTTCACCCCTATGAGCGAAGGGGGTGAAACCCGCCCCTCCTACAAGTGGGTGCTCGCGTCCGGGATGAATCGTAAAAAGTTTATCTTACCGGGAACGATTTGATGACGAAATGACGGAACGTGACGTGGAATCTTGTTGATATTCTGGTGAAAAAATTGTGCCCTAGAAAAATGAAGAATCTTGGCCAGCATGTCAATATCGAGAGAAACTTGACAGACTTCGATTTTGAGGACGTCAAAAAGCTTTTTAAACTTATTTTTGACGAAGAAGGCAATCGACACACGAGGCGAAAATTGAAGCTTTTCGAAGGCTTTAATTTTGACTCTTTTAGTCGAGAGCGCAAAGCAAAAGCCGTTTGCAGTGACTTCTCTCAATCGGACCTGGTAATTATCTCTTCGATATTAGGCTTGCCCACAGACTCTGACAAGAAGTGTCTTGCCAGAAATCTCGTGGTAAGCTTGTCCGATTTTGGCCATCTGAAAAGGGTGCACGGGACTTCATCAAAAGACACGCGCGTGGACGACGGACAACCAGCTAAACAGCTGGGGGGAGATGAATTCTCTCGGAGCTTCTGCGAAGCCAGGAATTCAATTGAAAAGTTCGACGGAACGGGGAGCGTTTCAATCGAACAGTGGATTGAAGAGATTCAGAATTTAGTTGAAGAATCCGGATGGGGTTCGACGGAACTATTTTTTCTGGTGAAGATGTCGCTAGCAGGCTATGCGAAAGATTATATCCAAAGTGAAAGAGGTTTGACTTCTTGGAGTTTGCTCGAAACAGCTCTGAAAGAGGAATTCTCGCAAAAAGATGAAAATGACGACGAGGACGACGACGACGTTGAACAAAGCAAAGAGGATTGCTTTGTTCATAGAAAGATTTACGAAGAAGATGTTTCATTTTGCGAGAAAGCCCCCTTTCAGGTCCGGCTGCAGCAGGACGCCAACGAGGACGACGGCGACGAGGAGAGGTTCAAAGAAGAAATCGCCGATGTCGATTTGGATGAAGACGAAGATGCTGACGAGGAGGACGTAATTGATTTGGGTGAAAATCGTGTGAAAGAAATTGCCTACTTGGCGGATGTGCCGAAAGAAAAATTTGAAGAATTAAAGCCGAGGAATATACTTGAAAAAGGTAAATTGCTTGAGGATGAGAGCCAAGACAGAATTCTAGAAATAGAAAAAATCAATTTAATTATGGATTTGCGAGAAGAAAGAAGATTCAAGAAAGAGATGAAAGAGTGCTCTTTGTTAGAAACAAGGGAGAAAGAACAAGGGTCAAAAGCAAGGGTGATTAGCCCAAGCGAAATTCCATTGTTAAGGGATGTTTGCCAAAAGCTTCTCCAAAACGTGACGCATATTAGTGTAAGTGATATTTCAAAAATCATTTATAATAAACGCTATTCGATAATTAAATTTGTGAAAAATATTGGTGAATATAAACTTTTGAGGTGTTCCGAAAATAATTTCATTTTTGATCGAGGAAAGAAGTCACGTGATTTTTGCGCCAGGTGCGCGGTTCGTGGGTTTGCGAGTGTGTGCGTTTGTGCGTGTGTGTGTGTTTAAAGATGTTCCAAAAATATGAAGCCCTTTTCGCAATAGTGAAAGAAAATTGCCCACCCAGAGTAAAGTGTCGGTGAAGTGTGTGTGTAATTATATGTGTGAACACGTGCAGCTCGCCACCCAAGAGGAAGAAAAGGAAACCCGTTGTTTGAACAATACAAGGAGTAGCACAATGGATAAAGGTTTTTCTTGAACAATTATTTAGAGTAAAGTTTATAATTTAGCTAAAACATATGGTCACATATTTTGCATGAAAGTTAGAAATGTTTTCAAAAAGAATGTTGTATAAAGAAATGTTTCTATCATAAAATTAAACTGATATATAAGAAATTTCGAAATTTAAATTATGAGGACGAAATTTTTGATTAAGATTGAAGTTTGAGCAATTCATTGTTCTTAGATTTTTTGGTTTTTGTTTAAAAAATTAGTTTGTTTAAGAAGTATAATTTTGTTTTGAACGTTGAATGTTTAATTTTAGATTTCAAATTTTGAAAGAGAGAAATTAAGTTCAGAGTTAAATAGGTAGATTTTAATAAAAGAATTTAATTTGAAGACGAGATATTCAATTCAATTCAAAATTTAAATTCGAAGAAATTTTAAAATTAAAGATGGGAATCTTGAGAAATTTTATATTTGATTCGGGTTAAATTTTCATGTGGTTAAATTTGGAATGAAAGATTTTTAGATAATTCTTTTATGATAGAGTATAATTGATAAACGATTTTCATAAAGAGACTCTAGACCGACTTATATAATTGGGATATTCAATGAGATCATTTGAAAAGAGAATTTAAATTTACATTTTTATGATTATTAATTAAATTTAAATTAAACGTTGAAGAATTTAATTTTTGAATTGAAGAAATGAAACAATTTTAGATATAAGAGGAAGTCTAATACTTTATTATTCTTATAGATGTGGAGATCATCATTTTTGTTAAAATGATCTTCTTTTAAAATTAAGTTACATATTATTTCTATATAATTATTATGTTTAAGACGTTGAAAATTGCTTTATGTGTTAAGAGTGATTTGATTTAAATTGTATCGAGGGATTTTTCATACGATTTTTGTGGACTTTAGTATAATTTGATTTTCTATACAGGATTGGGATTGTTTTGTTTTAACGGGTCGTTAAAACTATTAGGATGGCCGATTTGTGGGAAATTAAT
This sequence comes from Forficula auricularia, assembly GCA_024734495.1. NCBI lineage: Eukaryota > Metazoa > Arthropoda > Insecta > Dermaptera > Forficulidae > Forficula > Forficula auricularia. The sequence goes on from JALMQS010000672.1 coordinate 22,189, forward strand.
TGTCTAATTAAGTATTTAATTTAAAAGTAAAATTATATTGAATTCTGTTTAAGATCATATGTTTGACAGATGTCCCGTCTGGGCTTTGTACCCTTTGGAGGGCGGCATTCTTTCTTTTTAGGAACCATTGTGCCCAGGCTAAAAGCTTTCGGTAATAAATAATATTATGACACTCATATGCATGTGCTTATGTGTGTGTGTGTGCTGCTGAAGGAATGTTGGTTGCAACTGCAAGGGAGTTAGTTGAAAACGAGCCCTGGTCAAGATGACATGCTTGTCGGTGTTGGTTTGTCGATTTGATAGCAAGTGTACGATGATAGTTATAAGATGATGTGTATTACGATGTTTAACGATGACCCCTAGACGAAAATGTACCACCCCCCTTTTTGTAAATAAATATATATATATAAAGAATGAATCAGTGTTAGTGTGTTTTTTCACCCCTATGAGCGAAGGGGGTGAAACCGCCCATCCTACAGATACTGTATCAAAGGACAAATAAAACGAATGGGTTCCGGTGCATTATTTTATTAAATAATAAACAAATGTTTTGAATAAAAAGAAGTAAGTACCAAGGGTTTTTACAATATTAATGAGAAAAATGACATTTTTTGCCTTGGACTATCCGTCCGAAGTTTGGAGTAAAGTTTGTGCAGGCTATTGTCATTAAATCTTGGAGATGTTCATCGGCGAGTCTGTTCCGGAATTTATTTTTAATGAAGTTCATCTTCGAAAATGCTGCTTCACAAACATATGTTGACCCAAACAAAGTGAGAAGTTTCAAGGCTAATTTTTATAATTCTGGGTATTTATTAGCACAAAGAAATTTTATCCAAAACTCTTGACAAGAAACTTCATGTTTTTGGTGTTTTAAAACTGCGTTTTCTTGGAAATCGATTATTTCCATCTGGAGAGCAGCTTTATTACTCCCGAAAATATTTGCAGCTTCATTACTCCATTCATCCCCAGGATTCAGAGAGTAAATGTTACTGAGGATGTCGACGACATTCTCAATTTTCTTAAAATCTGTGAATCTGTTTTCAAATTCCGATTTAAGATCCTCAATGAACGTCTTGTATTGGCCGACGTCAAGCTCGTTATCACTGCAGATTTTTTTAAATTAGGGAAGTGCAGGCGTTCATTATCAAGATCGATGTTGAAAAGATCGAGTTTTCGCAAAAAGCTTTTTACTTCTGTCAGGAGCTCCCATACAAGCTTTCCTTTGCCTTGAAGTTTAAGGTTCAGATCATTGATGTGTTTAAAAATATCTGATAAGAAAGCAATGGAAGTTACGTTTTCTTTATCGCTAAGAAAACTTAAGTAATCGTTTGTTGACGTCTGATCAATTTTGAAAAGAAATGTCTTCAAGTCTTCTAAAATGGTGAAGAATCGTTGTAAAACGCAGCCTTTGCTTAACCATCTCACATTATTATGCAATAACAGATCGTCATATTGAGCATCCACTTCATCAAGAAATATTTTCAATTCACGATGTTTCAGTGCTGATTTTGCCCGAAGAAAATTTATTATTTTCATCACTTCTTGCATTATTCTCTCGAGATTAAGATTAAGTTTGCAGCAAAGCACAGTTTGATGAATGATACAATGGTAAGAAATCAAATTTTCATTACATTTTGCACTGGTTCTCAATAGGTGAACTAGTCCTTTTTTAGCCCCAACCATCATCGCTGGTGCACCGTCGGAGGTTACAGATAAAAGCTTTTTTAAGTCTAACTCATTTTTAACGAAATAATCCATCACCGCGTCCATCATGTCTTCTCCTCGGGTTCTTCCTATTAACGGCAAAATAATTAATAGCTCCTCAACAAAAGTTTGTCTCATTTTGTCCAAGAAACGTACAAAAATAACCAATTGTGCTTTATCAGTGATGTCACATGATTCATCCATAGCCAAGGCGTAATAGTCGGAATTATTTAACTGATGTTTCACATCACAATGATTTTCTTCTGCCAAAACGTGTGTGTTTCTTGTGTTAGTACTCGCAGATAACGGAATCCGTCGAATAGTTTCAACAACATCTTTTCTGTTCTCAAACAAAACATTGCCTGCCTCGAGGATGCATTCCTTGACTATGTCAGCATCGGTGAATGGTTTCATATGCTTAGCAAGAGTCCAAGAAATACGTAAAGAAGCTTCACCACATTTCTCCTGCTCAGTCATTGAACGACTCATGATTTGAGTCGACGATGCGTAGCTTGACAATAAATTTGTAATTTTAGATTTACGCAGATTACTGCCCAGTGGAAAATTGTCTGCAAATGATTTGTATTTGGTCTCATAATGTCGTTTTATATTCGAGCTTTTAATTAACGCAACTGTTTGTTGACAAATCAAGCACATCGGTACTGCTCCAGCACGATTTGGCAGCGTGAAACAATACAAATCGGTCCATTCTGGCAAAAACTGTCTATTTTCGACTTCCACCTTTCTTTTTTTCGGTTCCATTATAAAAAAAGATAACTTGCAAATTTAGGCAGGTACCTTAACTCTTAGCGTAGCTAGGTAATCGTATTTAGCGCACTGCGTGTTGGCGTCCGTCACTCAACTTCAAAACAAAACACTGACGGCGCGGGCGGTATGCAAAATTCAAGTCGACAAATTAAATTATATATCGAAAGAAAATATTAATAAGTCATGGTAATTTTAGTCCTAGATAAATAAAGATAAAAACTGACAATGTTGCGCTCCATGCTCATCCGTCTCACTGACTCGCTTAAAAACTGCTTGCTTCTCGTGAAAATTTGCTGGCTTTCAGTGGGTGGAAATTCCCCTAAGGACCAATAAACATTTGGTGTTTTTATAAAGTTAGCAAAGGCCTTGGCAGAACGTGTCCTCACAAGAAAAAATGACAAACCCTTAATCTTTATTGGGGCAATAGCCGACTTCCCACCTTTCTATTGTAAGCGAGCACGTAGCTACTCATCAAAGAACTTCCGCTTTTAAAACATTATTTCCAAAAACAATTATTATGTTTTGGAAAAATAAACAAATTGGATTCACAACAAAACAACAAAATTATCAAATTACGTACCTACTCAAGTTACATAATGTAAAATATTTTGTATTGTTAACACAAGGTCCGCATAAAATAGGTCTATGGTCCGGATCCGGACCGCGGTCCGCCATTTGGTGACCCCTGTTCTAGAGGGTTTTATGAATATGGGTTGGGTCTCATTTCCCCGGTGAACGCTATTTTCTCTATCTCATTTTTACTTTATCCATGTTTTATTTTAATTGGCACTTACCTCACACATTGAGGCCTTTGTAATGTCCAAAATAACATCAAAGTCCAGAATTATTTCTTTGTGGCCGTCTATATCGACTATTTTGAGTTCATGGATTTTAAAAAAATTTCCTTCATTCACCTCTATAGTGTAATACTCAAATTCGAGAATGTAGTCATTTTTCAGCTTTAAAAAATTAAATCATTTTATTGGAATTTTTTCTAAACCTAACTTATAATACTTACTTTACGTGCATTAGATTGGTGATTAGCAGTTAAAAACAACAGTAAATGAAATGCAGAAATTGTCCAAGATAGCGACTTTACTAACATTTTGACTCTGAATAAATTTTCACTGAAGTCAGATAGGATATTTATAGCAAGCTTTGATTCAGATGTATAATAAAAAAAATAAAGATAATTTTCATAAAAGAGAAATTGAATTACATTATTATAAATAAATATTAAAATTATTTTAAATATAATTAAACCAAATTGTACCTAATAATGCTTTTAAATATTGATAATTACATAAATGCACCATGTACCTTACAAGGCCATTTTGTTTTGTTGCTTTTATGTTAAATCAACTGGTGTGGGCACCACATGACTTTCCCATTAGTTTCTCCCTTATTTGACTGAGAGTGCGAATATATCTATAATAAAATAATTATTTAATTTATATAAAAAATAAAAATTAATTAATTAATTAATGGATATTTAAAGTATATTTATTTGTAAAAATACAGAATTGATATGGCTATTTTCATCATAATAATAAATTGGAATTGGAAATAAATAATAATTGTTTTTATAAATATTATACTACGAAGAAATAATTTCTTGCCGGTCAGAGCGTCAGAGGGCATCCAGCCATTTTCTTATATGAGCATTAATACGAACAACATCTAAATCAAGGCTCCAGGAAAGAAATTGATTGATTTTTTCTTCTTCTTTAATATAATTCGTCGTCTCATCATTGATACCTGAGGATCATTTATTTATGACAAATTGATCAATTTCGGCCTCACATTAGGAACTCAACTCTGGAAGAAAGAAACAAGAAAAGACGAGATTGGCCTGCTATAGCTACATCTTCTGGCCTACGGTTGTGATACACGTAACTACCTTATCAACCAAATTATGGAAAAGGCCAGAATGGACCTGCTGTTCTATATAAATGATCCATAGATAACCAAACTTCATAATTTAAAAAATCTCATATAAATATTCTTTTTATTTTATTCAATCATATATTTTCAAATCAATTCTAAACAAATAAAATCGTAATTTTAAAAATGAAAAATGGCCTTTTCATTCGACACTCACTAATTCCCTGATTACACCCCCGTTATTCCCCACGAAACCTTCACAAATTCACTTTAAACTGGTGTGGGCACCACACGATTTTCACATTAGTTTCTTCCTTATTTGAAATCATCCTACCGATTTTCTTCATTCAAATTACCAACCGTTTTGAGAAAGCCGGAAAAAAGACGAAATTTCAAAATGCCAAAAATCTTCAAGTAAACATCAAGTTCCGGTTCTTCGATTTTAGACAAAATCTCGAAGTACTTCTTCTAGCCTCTAGAAAAATTAAGTTTCGAATCCCAAAGCTCTGCGACATACCATATCCGACATAAGGGCATTACATTTTTTTGCGACATGACTAATTTACTTTTCTCACTTGATTTCAATCGGAATTTTTAGTATGCCTACACTTTGAAGAACTTAAGATATTTGATAAGTGTAGCGATTATTAAAAAATACCAAAAATTTTCAAGTAAACTTCACTTTCGGGATCTTCGATTTTAGCCAAAATCTCGAGGTATTTCTTGCCTCTAGATAATATAAGTTTCAAATCCCAAAGCTCTACGACTTACCCTATACGAGATATGAACAATTAAACTATTTAATTTGCGACACTCCTAAATTACACCCTCTTCATAAACTTAATTCACCTCTACGGATGTTTCTAGAAATTTATAATCTAATTTGATAAAATGTAAATTATATTTAAATATAACAATTATTACAAAATAGTTTATCATATAATTACATCTATTCATTTGTTATATATATGAATAGTGCATGCTGATTTAATAGATATTGCATTAAGTACTTTACAAGGGCATTTTTTTTTTGTTATTTAATTATTAATCATGAAATAATGTTTTATTATATTTTTATTTTATTAGGCACTAGGTGTGACCAAAGTTTCTTCTAAGCTGCGCTTATGGGGCCCCGCGGAATATGTATACAAAATTTCTTTGGGTTTAGTCCAATAATTTTCATTCTTTGACCCACCTCTCACATTTTGGTTGGATAGTTTTTCTAGTCTTCTGGGAGCCTACAGATTATGTATACAAATTTTTGTTCAGTTTGGTTAGTCGTTTGGCTAAAGTGGAAAGCATTTTTTCTCCAAATATTAAATAATTATTATCATATTAATTCGTTATTTTACCGAGAGTAGCACTTATTTATTTCAAGCAGAGGACACTCTCCCGGATTTGCTTTTCAAAACATTTTAATGGTTGTATTTTAAACAAGCTTCTTAATTCTTTTTTCAGAACGTGGCGGATTATCATTACGAGAAGGAGTTGCGATATGTGAACAAATCCACCAGACAGGCCGATTGAAAGTAATGGATCTCGTCGAAGTTAATCCAGCAATTGGCACTCCTGAGGATGTGGAAAGGACCGTACAAGCAGCTGTTACTATAATTAATTCCGCTTTTGGTGCTTCACAACTTTAATTTACTTATATTGACAACAACTAAGATTAATCTTATTTAATTTAAATTTTCTAAAAAAAAAGAAAAAAAATTTATTATACCGTTTTCCAATTTAAATTGATTTTAGGATTAAAACATGTAAAGAGAGATCCTATTTCTTTTCAAATTTCACAATTTAAAAAAATTAATAATTTTTAAAAACTAAATCCCTGATTCCAATCCAATCCTATAAGTCGTATGTGTTACAAACATAATTAAGTATTTGATTTTCTTATTTTCTGAAAATCAAATCCTTTATCTTTTTAACCTTTGATCCATTTTCCTGTCAATTCCCAGTGTTTTCCATTCTCGAATCGAATCGCGAGTACATATTTTACTTGTGCGCGGGTGCTCGATGTGTTACTGTGGAATCGACATCCCAGGTCTAGCCACGAGACGTTGGCTGTTAAGGTAGTATATCTATTTAATGAATCGAATATTACTTTAAATTCACTGGCGATATTGTTGCACTAATATTTTTTCTCTCTTTTTTCAGGTAGGCGCTCGTCCTACTAAAACTAACACTGATGATTTAAGTATTTGATTTTCTTTATATTCTGCACCAAATCTTCATTTTTAACCAAAATCCTTTTATCTTTAACCTTTAATCCATTTCCCTGTCAATTCTTTATAGTGGTTTCCTTCTCGAATCGAATCGCGAGTATATATTTTATTGTGCGCGGGTGTCAGATGTGTTGCTATGGAGTCAGCATCCCAGGTCTAAGCACGAGACGTTGGCTGTTAAGGTAATATATCTATTTAATAATCTAATATTACTTTAAATTCACTAAATTATTTTACTAATAATATTTTTTTCTTTTTTAGGTAGGTGCTCGTCCTACTAATATTAACATTTAGATTAAGTATTTGATTTTTCTTATTATCTGGAAAATCAAATCCTTTATCTTTTTAACCTTTATCCATTTTCTAGTCAATTCCTTAGTGTTTCCTTCTCGAATCTAATCGCGAGTATATATTTTATTGTGCGCGGGTGTCAGATGTGTTGCTGTGTGGAATCAGCATCCCAGGTCTAAACACGAGACGTTGGCTGTTAAGGTAATATATCTATTTAATAATCTAATATTACTTTAAATTAATTAAATTATTTTACTAATAATATTTTTTTCTTTTTTAGGTAGGTGTTCGTCCTACTAATATTAACACTTAGATTACAGTATTTGATTTTCTTATTATCTGGAAAATCAAATCCTTTATCTTTTTGACCTTTTATCCATTTTCCAGTCAATTCCTTAGTGTTTCCTTCTCGAATCTAATCGCGAGTATATATTTTAGTGTGCGCGAGTGCCAGTGTGTTTGCTGTGGAATCAGCATCCCAGGTCTAAACACGAGGCGTTGGCTGTTAAGGTAATATATCTATTTAATAATCTAATATTACTTTAAATTCACTATATTTTACTAATATTTTTTCTCTCTTTTTTCAGGTAAGTACTCGTCCTACTAAAACTAACATTTTAGATTAAGTATTTGATTTTCTTATATTCTGGAAAATCAAATCCTTTA
>JALMQS010000672.1:29826-207403 GCA_024734495.1 Forficula auricularia
TTTTTATTTTATTTCATTTAAATTGATTAGGTAAACAATTATTTTTATAGAGAAATGATCAATGCGGAATTTAACAGAATGTAATGTATTTATTTTTATTTTATTTCATTTAAATTGATTAGGTAAACAATTATTTTTATAGAGAAATGATTGCGGAATTTAACAGAATGTAATGTATTTATTTTTATTTTATTTCATTTAAATTGAATAGGTAAACAATTATTTTTATAGAGAAATGATTGCGGAATTTAACAGAATGTAATGTATTTTAAATTGATTAGGTAAACAATTATTTTTATAGAGAAATGATTGCGGAATTTAACAGAATGTAATGTATTTATTTTTATTTTATTTCATTTAAATTGATTAGGTAAACAATTATTTTTATAGAGAAATGATTGCGGAATTTAACGGAACAAAAGTCACATTAATAGATAGATACATAGACAGTGAGTCATAATGACCACCTGATTGATTTCTTCTGGAGAGATGGCTCAGCCCAACTCTTTTTTCAGCGTTGATCTATTTATTTAATATTTTACCCACTAGCCTATATTCCCAGTCTTGACCATGCCGGTTTCCTGCCAATTTATTATTCCTTGACTACGGCAACTTCCTATCTACTTATTTATTTATCTGTTTTTTAAATTATTTATTTTTAAATAATGTAACAACAATTTCTTCAAACCCAGTGACATATTCTAACTATTTATTGATTATAATTAGTAGAGATTGTGGTGTTGGTGCAAGGTGAAACATCTTTAATAAAAAAGATAAGAGTAAATAAATATTATATTTATTATTCATTTACTATGAATTAAGGATTCTTGGTCACTTGTTTCACATTAAAATTAAATTATACATTAAAAATAAAACAGTTATTCTCTGTACTTACTGAAGATGGGTTGATAGCCCGAAATATATATATGGAAAAAAATTTACATCTTTTAATAATTTTTTAATTTTAATGTGAAACAAGTGACCAAGAATCCTTAACTCATAGTAAATGAATATTAAATATAATATTTATTTACTCTTATCTTTATTAAAGATGTTTCGCCTTGCACCCACACCACAATCTCTACTAATTATCTTTAAAAAAGATAAGAGTAAATAAATATTAAATGTAATATTCATTTACTATGAGTTAAGGATTCTTGGTCACTTGTTTCACATTAAAATTAAAAAAATTAAAAGATGTAAAAATATTTTTTAAATATATATATTTCGAGCTGTAAGCTCATCTTCAGGGAATGTACAGAATTATAACTAACATTAGTTATAATTTGTACTCGTGGCGGCTCGCTGTTGCTCTGGCTACGAGCTTTTAGACACGGCCGCTAGATGACTCAGTCAGATCGTTGCGACACTTTTGCATGACTGATAATATTTCAGTCATGTTATAAGTGAAGCAATTCGATCTCGACTGATCATCGAATCGAGGGAGGGGCCATCCACCAACTAGTAGCCCCTCATCCGATAATTAAGCGGGTGGCACCCAGCCCGACTTTCCACCAGGGCACAAACATCGCCCCGCACAAATCATTGTTAGGACCCCACCAACTAGGTGGGGGGCGCGGACACGCACCACAACGCACTCAACCGAGGCCCTAACATGTACTTTCCTGAAGATGAGCTTACAGCTCGAAATATATATATTGAAAAATATATTTTTACATCTTTTAATTTTTTTAATTTTAATGTGAAACAAGTGACCAAGAATCCTTAACTCATGGTAAATGAATATTACATTTAATATTTATTTACTCTTATATTTATATTTATTGTTTGTTTTATTTATTTGATTATTTATTTATTCTTCCCAGTGTATTTATTTATTTTTATTTTTTGAACGACATGCGGTATTCCCTTTTTTTTGTTATTATTATTATTATTTTATTCTTGGTCGCAGCATACTAAGGTTTCACACCCTGAGCCACTCAACCGGATCCTGAGTGGGAGGATCGGAGGGCTATAAGGGAAAATGTGGAGGCCCTAAAAAACTCAATCTACTCTAATTAAACGAACAAAAATTGTACATTTATTTATTTATATATTTGTATCTTGGTTCTATTTTGAAAACGGCCCTACCGATTTTGATGAAACAAATTCTGTTAACAAGTTTTGAGGATGAAAAAACGATCTGGCTAGGTCTGGACCTCATCAAAATTCATCTTAATTGATTTTTTCTTAATTAAAGTAGTTATTGATAGATGAAAGTCTCAATAAAAAAAAAAATGATTCGGCGGAAGTCGTATTAGAACCGGGGGAGTGTTGGGGGCGAGGTGTATGGTTTAGGGAGGGGGGGTCAGAGGTTACCGAGCATCGCTCGGTGCCTCCAGGTACTATATATTAATAGTTAAAATGCCGCTATTTGAACCAAGCACCAATAAAATATTGTTATTTGAGTAAAATAGTGGAATAGTTAAATTTAATATATTTGGGTATAAGAGTATGGGGTCGACTAAAAAAACATCTTTCAGAATTTTTGCGAATAGCTTTAACTAATTTTAAGCCAAATTTTAAAAATTTTACCAAAAATTGTCGTACGCTAGACTGATTGAAAAGATTCAAGCGACGCGTCGCCTGCACAGTGGTAGAATATGCATTCAAATTGAGCGCTATGGGTGGCGGGTTGCATCCACAGGGGTCGATATTGGAAAAAACTTCATAATTGAAAATGAAGATTTTTAAAATTTTATGTTTATTAATAAATAGTACCTGTAATATTATTTTTAAATATTTAATAATTTAATATTCAATAAAAAAATACTTCCAATTAATTAAATTGGAAAATTCTAATATATAATAATAGGTGTAATGAATTATTAGTGGGATATAAAATTAAAAAAACAATTAATTAATAAAAGAAAATTGAATAAAAATCTAATTATACATTTTTATCGGGACAAACACCTGTGAATATTTATTTAAATTAACAAAAGACCCATCTAAAACAACTTTTCCGAAGATGAGGCCGTGACAGATCGAATTGTCAACACAAAAACCACCTTACCCGTAAATTTCATTCAAATCGTTAGAGCCGTTTTCGAGAAACCGATTATATATATAGAAGAATTGCTCGTTTAATATAATAAGATATTTTTTTACTAAAAATTTTTTTTTTATGTAGTTACTATTTTTTGTTTAAAAGGGACCTTATAGGTACAAATATTGGTGAAGTCGGTGCCAAACATATACATTATATGAATTGCACTCGACGGATCTTACTTAGTACGTTTGGCGGGTGCGCTCGCTTATATAGTTTGTTTAGCACCAACTTCAAAAAGTGATTTAATGTAAATATTTCGTCGTTTAGTTGCAAGTAAATAAGATAATTATTTTATACCTTTTAGTGCATTTTATTTTATTTAATTTGTTGCATTTAATTTTAATTTTAATTTTAAGTCGGTTTTATTTTTTTTATAAAATTTATATTTATTTTTATTTTTTTAGTGATGTTATTAATAGTGACTTAATATAATACCTTGCATGCATCTCGTAAGAGAAAGCGTCGGGCGAATGAATCAGAAAATGATAATAAAATTCAATTCATAAATATATAAATTCTCTCGAAACGTTTGCGGGTTTTAAATGAATGTTTTAAGATTTTTTTTATAAAAGATTTTATTTATTATAATTTCGATTATTTGCTCATAAGAATTGGAGATTTACGTTATTTTGTCATTGATCATATCATCAGAACTTGACCAAATTAATATGGGACCACCCATAAGGTACCCTCTTTCCAATAAAAAAAGAATCATCAAAATCCGTCCACGTGGGAAAAAGTTATTGATGAACTTACATATAATAAATAAATACTTAGATATCTTGACTATTTTGGAGCTATACTGATACAAACGCAGAAAGAATTAGTAAAATAGGTTCATAAACAAATGGGTGAACAAACATATAAAAAAGGTCCAATACCAATGAAAAAAAAGGGACCAATCGGAAACTAGACTGAACCCAATGCAAAAAAAACTATCAAAATCGGTTCACAATTGGCGAAGATATGAGGTAACATAGAAACACACAAAAAAAATCAATCGAATTGAGAACCTCCTCCTTTTGTGAAGTCGGTTAAAAATAATATTACTAGTACTAACTCCTTAATACGTGATTGTTATTTTCAATTTTATTAAAGATTTTTCAATATTTTCCTCATTTCCTTTTTAATATTTAATTTTTGTTATAAAAATATTTTTTGTGGGCTTTCTAAGAGGCAGACAATTTTCTGGATTCCGAGACTCAGCTAGTACATACTATAGATAGCTCCATCAATAAGAGTCAAGAAAGTTTGAAACTGCTCAGTTTTTATATACACACACACACACACATATATATATATATATATAAACAGAAAATTCAAGGAATTCTTTAATATTTTTTATAACGATTTTCAACCCCATGTAATTCGGATTTTTTTGATGAAAACATTAGATAATAAAAAAATATGTGTCCCTTGACAAGTGACAAAATACTATTACAGAATGAATATTGTTGTAATTGGAATTCATCCCTTGATATATATATATATATATATATATATATATTTTTTAATCTAATAAATAATTTAACATTATTTTCTATTCGAGTCATACTATAGTAGTCAAATTCAATAGAAAATTGATGGAAAGGCAGCCTAGGGATACCTAATTATTATTATTTTTTTTATTTTTAGTCTTAATTATTTTTATAGAGAAAAGTTTGTGGAATTTAACAGAATGAAATGTAATTATTTTTTATTATTTTTATATAATTTCATTTTAAATTGATTAAATAAACAATTATTTTTATAGAGAAATGTTTGCTGAATTTAACAGAACAAAAGTCACATTGATAAATATAATAAATACAGTACCTGGGACCTACCGAGCGATGCACGGTAACTTTTTACTTCAGTTAAAAGCTATATATTAATAAAAAATACAAATATATATATAGTATATATGGACCCCCTCGTTACCCCCCCTGACCCCCCCCTAAAAAAACCCGCACTTCGCCCTCCCCGACCCCCACTGCACCCCACCTCATGCACCCCCACATCCACCTCAACCCCTCACTTCCATCTCCACCCCGCCCCAACCCCGCACCTGGACCCCCACCACTTCACCACACCTCCTGCACCCCGAGCCCTACCCCCGCATCCAGTTTTTGCATAGGTGCACTGTTTTACTCTATATATATATAAAATACCCCATTTTATATTTAAGCGCCACTAACTAGGGACAGCTAATAAGTTAAGTTGCCAACACTGTTCTAAGATTAACTGTCATCTAATTCACGTTGAAGGCAATCAAAACATTAATATAATTAATAATTGTAATTAAATAATATTAATTGAAGATATATTGTTAAAGTGTAATTTATACATTTATTTTATATTTTATCATCCATCCCGAAGAAACTACCTTTAATCAATTCTATATGTTTTAGGTAAGAATTGATTATAACCTGTATATAATAACTTAATTATTCAATTGTATATTTAATGTAAATAAAATCTATATGTTTTAGCAATCAATTAAAGTAGTCCTTTTAATCACTGACTTACATATATATAACTTTTAACTGAAGCAAAATGTTACCGAGCTGTTGTATTTATAGCTACATAGTTATAATAATAAAAAAAATATTCCTATAGGATCTGAAATAAAAACTTAAAATTAAATAAGATTTGTTTCCTATTTATATAAAAAAAGCCACTTCAAACACTTTATTTGTAAACACACTTGTAATGTTATGATTTAGACACCTGTTAATTAAAAAAAAACAAAAAAATTCCTAATTTTAATATAATATATTAATATTTGTTATAACCTATTAGTGGGGTTTAAAATTAAAAAAACCAATTAATAAATAAAAGATAATTAAAAAATGTAAACAAACTTTTTTATTCGGATTTTCATCTATTAATAATTACTTTAATTAAGATAAAGATCAATTAAGATGAAATTTGTCGAGGTCCAGACCTAGCCAGATTGTTTTCTCATCCTCAAAACTTGTTAATAGAGTTTTTTGTTTCATCAAAATCGGTAGAGCCGTTTTGAAAATAGAACAAAGATACAAATATACAAACAAATATATACATATATATATACAATTTTTGCTCGTTTAATAAGAGTAGATACATACATACATACATACATACAGGTGAAGGAAATATATAGTGTGTAAAACAAATAAACACTCGTATATTCTTGAAAATAATTTTTCTTCACATTTTAGACATTTATTTTCCATTTGAGCTGATTTTTTTTTCAAATCGACTGACTTTTGAGAATTTTAAAATTCCTTTTCCCATAATTCAATTTTTTTTTTTTTTATCTCTCTCTCTTATAGAAACTTGGGAAGAATCCCTTGAGTTACATAAATAATTTTAATACTAATACTATTAATATTCCTGCCATCAATCTCTTTTCTTCGTCTTCCCTTCAAATATAATTTCGTTAAAAAGATTCTACTTATAATAAAATAATTTTATTTATTTTTTTTGTGCCACTTTAGAAAATTGCGCTTAGAAAATGGATTTCTTCTTATCTTGTTCGTTTAATATAATTATAATCATTTGTTGGACGTTGTTGCCTTTTTTTGTTGCTCTGAGCGCACATCTAATTTACAAAATCAAATATAAAGTTTGATGATAATAAAATTAATCTCATAAACTTTTTGTCTTTTTCTTCTTTAGAGGGCGAATTAAGGGAAGGTTTTTACTACCCCCCTTATAAAGTATAATGAAATGCAAATTTTATTATTTATTCAACATCAAGCATACTGTGTATGCTGCTTATTTATTTATATCTATTTTTTTTTTTAATAACCAAAGATTGTCATCAAAACTTGCCTTCTTCATGGCAGAATAAAAAGATCAATCTTTTTTCCTCATTAAAAATTTTAATGAGGCAATAAAATTCCTCATTAAATATATATTTTGAGGGCGTTGTTTTAAATTAGCGATTTTCGTATAAAGAGATGACTCAATACTTATAGTTAAGGCTAGTTGGTCAAATGGGGGGTATAATATTACTGAATCAACTATTCTTAAACGAGCAAAAATTGTTTATTTATATATCTATATTTTTTCTATTTTGAAAACGGCTCTAACGATTTTGATGAAACAAAAAAACTCTATTAACAAATTTTGAGGATGAGAAAACTATTTGGCTAGGTCTGGACCTCGACAAATTTAATCTCAATTGATCTTTTCTTAATTAAAGTAATTATTGATAGATGAAAATCTCAATAAAAAAGTTTGTTTACATTTCTTTCAATTATCTTTTATTTTTAATTGGTATTTTAATTTTAAAACCCACTAATAGGTTATAGCAAATATTAATATATATACCGGGTGAGTTTTTTATCTTGAGACAGTCTTATAACTCAAAAACAGTGCATTATAAGAAAAAAAATTCAAATAAAAGTTTACATGGAGGGAGAAACTAAACTACGCTATTGTTTGTTTACCTAGAACAAGCTTTCAAGGGTATTTCAAGGTCAAGTTATGTTTTTTAAATGGAAACCTATATATTTAATAATTAAATATTTGATCATTATTATTTGATAATTAATCTGAATAATTGTTAAAAATAATTATTAGGGTTTTTTTCTGAGATATAATTGATTTAATATTTTGTTTATTTGATCTTGAATAAAAAAATAGTTCTAATGAAAGTTGTTCAGTTTTTTCCGTAGATTCAGAATATGTAAACAAATATATAGGTTTCTATTTAAAAAACAGAACTTGACCTTGAAATACCCTTGAAAGCTTGTTCTAGGTAAACAAATCAATAGCGTATGTCAGTTTCCCCTTCCATATAAATAAACTTTTATTTGAAACTTTTTTCATATAATGCACTGTTTTTGAGTTATAAGACTGTCTCAAGATAAAAAACTCACCCGGTATATTAAAATTAAACAATTTAATTGGAGAGAAATAATTATCGGAAAAGAGGTTTTTTATTTAATTAGTTTTTTCCTATTATTAAAAACAAGGACTAAAAAGGGGTGGGGCAGAGTGGGGGTGCACTGGTGGGGGCGAGATGGATGTGGGGATTCGGGGGAGGGGGTTCAGAAGTTACCGTGCATCGCTCGGTGGCTCCAGGTACTATATAAATATATAAACAAACAATTTTTGCTCGTTTAATAAGAGTAGATAGACTTGGGTGCACGGTATCTGAGCATCCTTATCGGATAATATAAAAAGATGGCCGCCCTGATTTTTATTCCCATTTCAGACATTTTCAAAGGCAAAAGTGAAAAAATGAAAATGAATAATACGATTGAATTGACTACTAGACCCGCCCGGGAGGTCATAATGCATTAATTTTTTTTTTTTTAAATGGAGAAGGGTTTTTTCCCCTTCCTGGCTTTTGGTCAGAACCATTTAGCCAATCACATTCTTTGTATTACGAGGAGAAGTTGAAAAATAAGTTTCCCCTGTCGACTGTGGTCAGAGATGTGTATGAAAGTCAAAAAATAGAACGAGACATTAAAGATATGACATACCTTTATTTTATTATTCTCGTACAAGTACGTTGAGACATTTTTCATATCGCTTGATAAGCTTCAAAAGGTCCTCCAGGAAAAATTCAGGGCTTTGCATATGGAAGAAGCGTTGAACGGCTATGGGCGAAAGGCGACACAGCAGGAAAACGCGCAAGTCACCGATACACCTACTGTGACACAAACATCCGTCATCACCTGTCCGAAAGAAGTTCAAGACAACTCCTCTGCAGGTAAAGTGCTCCTCACAGTTTTCTGGGACGCCCAAGGAGTTTTGTTGCTGGACTTTTTGGAGGTTGGAACCATCAATGCTACGCGCTACTGTGACACCCTGTCGAAATTGAAAGAGGCGATTCGGAAAAAGCGGCCTGGCCTTCTCACATCTGGCGTTCTGCTGTTGGATGACAATGCCAGACCACATTCGGCGAGGGCAACGCAAAACCATATTGCAACTCTTGGTTGGGAGCGCCTACACCATCCGCCATACAGTCCTGATCTCGCACCAAGCGACTTCCATCTGTTTCCGGCTTTGAAGACAAATCTCGGGGGAAGGCG
The DNA here is from genome assembly GCA_024734495.1 of Forficula auricularia. Lineage (NCBI taxonomy): Eukaryota > Metazoa > Arthropoda > Insecta > Dermaptera > Forficulidae > Forficula > Forficula auricularia. Next base: position 38,890 of record JALMQS010000672.1, read on the forward strand.
CTTTGGAAGCAATACGGAAGTAAAACAAGCCGTTCAACGCTTCTTCCGTATGCAAAGCCCTGATTTTTTCCTGGAGGGCTTTTTGAAGCTTATTAAGCGATATGACAAATGTCTCAATGTACTTGGTACCTATGTGGAAAAATAAAGGTTTGCTATATCTTTAATGTCTCATTCTATTTTTTGACTTTCATACACAACTCTGACCACAGTCGACAGGGGAAACTTATTTTTCAACTCCTCCTCGTATTTTATAATTTTAAATATTTACACTAGCCCTTAGTATAAATCTCTGAAGAGCCATCACAACTTTTTCACTGCACTCACACAAGGACAAAAGATAATCCCTATTGATTGGGAATTTTACACTTTCGTTGATTTCACAGTATAGCAATTGTGTCCGCTTTTTGTTTAGCTCACATTCAAGCAGCACATGATTGAGCCCCTTACTGGTAAGTTCACACCTACACAATGGGGACTCCACCACTCCAATTCGATGCAGATGTAACTTCAGTGATGAGTGTCCAGTCCTTATTCTTGAAATTGATGTAATAGCTTTGCGTGGAATGGTAACTGTTTTAAACCATGGTATGCATTAAATTATTTATAGAACAATTTTACTATGTTTTAAGAAAGGTTGCGATTTTATATCGGGATGCATTTATAGCCCAGTAAATAGATGATCCATAAAGGGTTTCAGCTTACATTAATTGCGCGAAAATATATTTTTTTCTAGTTATTTGTTATGGTGTGTGTATGCCAAATCTAAGTTTGCGACCTCGGAAGTGTGGGGGACAATTTTTGGTGGCCGTAAAACCTCGAAATTTTCGGACTTTTTCCAGTTTATCGTTTATAACTCGAAAACAGTTCATATTTTGTAAATAGCCGTCCTATAGGAAATTAAAGAGGACAAAATTTAACGTCGATATAAAAAAAGAAATGCATCCTAAAAACTCGCTCTTTTTTCCGACTTTATCCCATTTTGACCATGAAAGAGCACGTTTTCGACAAAGACCACTCTATATACTTAGATTAACTTTTGTACAATTGAAATAAAGTTTCATCTTAATTGGATAATGGTAACCCATGCCGCAATGAGGTTGATGTTTTGGGTTTGTGTTGGACATTCGATCTGTCACGTTCTCATCTTCGGCTAAGTTGTTTTTGATGGGTTTTTTGTTAATTTAAATAATTATTCACAGGTGGTTGATTGAATAAAAATTTATATTTACATTTTTATTCAATTTCCTTTTAATTATTAATCGTTTTTTTTTTAAATTTTAAATTCCACTAATAGATCATTAGAAATATTATTATATATATATATTAAAAGTTAGTAGGCAATTGAGGGAAGAGAGAGAATTACCAATCGATTTGATTGGGGAATAATGGAATTTAAATAATTATCGGAAAAGAGGTTTTTTTATCTAATTAGATTTTTCCTCTTATTAAAAACAAGGACTCAAGATGAATAAGGACACTCGATGGTGGAGAAGTAATCTCCGGAATCGAAGCAAAAAATACAATGTATACATTAATTAATGTAAAATAATTGGCTTAATAAAATTTAAAAAAAAAGGCAATTTAATTTTTTTTTTTTAATGATACTGATGTGAGAAGGAGATACACCAGAAGGTGGATCCCCTAAAGGCCTGTATGGGCTGGCCCCTCCATCGTGAAAAGAACAGAGTAGAAGGAAAGAAGCGGGGATCACGAGCCAATCTCAGAAACTTAGATACAATTCAATATCCAATTTACTAAGGTTTTAGGGGCTTCGAGCAGTGGTAAATTCTCCGCGCGATAAATTCGGTTAAATTTATCTCCCACTTAATTGATTAAAAATAGAATTTTAAATCCCACAAAGAGAGGTTACGGTAGGGGTGGAGGTGGGGTGGGAACGGGGGTCCGGGGGGTGCAGGTAGCGGGCGGGGTGTGAGTGTGGAATTCAGGGGGGGTGGGTCTAGGGGGCAAGTACTAGCTTTTAACTTGAAGTAAAAAGTTACCGAGCATCGCTCGGTGGCCAGGTACTTTAATATTAAGAGATATCTAATAGAATAAAATAAATCACTCCAGTATTATAATATATTTGGATTAAATACCTAAAAATTTGGTCCTATTTGGAATGATTTCGATATATGTTGATTATTAATAAAATATCTTTATAATAAATAAGAGCTCATTAAAAATGCTCAACTCTATCAATATATTTATTATAAAGAAATTGTTTTTTTTTTTTCAGTGTGGCAGAAGAGCAGATTGTTTTTCTCTCAGACTGGGGGAAATACTGGTTGATTAAAAATGCATTTGCTCAATTTATATTCAAATTAAGAAAAAAAAAAAAAATTAATTTTTTCTAAAAATATATTGACACATCTAACAGAGGGAGCAAAAAAAAAGTAATTTATTTGCTAGTTGCGATTCATTTGAATATTAATTAGCGATTTAATTAAATTTATAATTAAAAGTGACAAAAACAACATATTTCTAATTTTTTCCCTCCATCCTATTTGTTGGGTCTATTTATGACCCGTGGGGTGAGGGAGAGGGGGGGGGGACTGCTGCCCCCACCGATCACTACGTAATTCAAATTTCCTTAATTTATTATTCATTGTTTAAATCCAAAAAGGGGATTTCTAGCGGTTGATTATCAGTGGATTGTAGGAGATAGGAGCTGTGCCGGATAGAATGGGTAGAATATCTACTCTTATTAAACGAGCAAAAATTGTATATTTGTATCTATATTTATTTATTTGTTTATATATTTGTATCTTGGTTCTATTTTGAAAACGGCTTTACCAATTTTGATGAAATTCACGGGTTAGGGGGTTTTTGGGGTGACAATTCGATCTGGCACGGTCTCATCTTCGACAAAATTGTTTTTGATGGTTTTTTTTTGTAATCAAATTAATTATTCTCAGGTAGACAAATCCCATTCTTAGGGTTTTGAAAAAAGGTTTACCTTTTCCTTTGCTCAGGTAGACAATGGGTTGGGTAAATCCTTTATTCTCAAAGGCCTTGAAGAAGTATTGTGATTGTGGATTTTAACATATTTTGTTGTCCCTAAACGTTAGAAATATTAATAAACGTTTTATAATTGTTTTTATGAACTTTATTTATTTAATAGAATAAAAAATAATCAAGACCAGGTCTCAATTTTCTGAAAAAAAAAACACATTTTGATAGGTTTTATTTATTAACAATTGGATGAATAAAAATGAATCATATGGTTGAATCAAAAGAGGTGCAGGAGGTGGGGTGCAGTGGTGGGTGATTCGGGGGTAGGGCGAGGTTTCGGGGGTGGGGTCGAGCGGGGTGGAGGTGGGGGGTACAGTGGGCGAATATTATATATTTTTTTATTTTTTTTTATTTGAAAACGGCTCTCAAATAAAAATCGACCTTTTTATCAGAATTTTAAATTAATTTAAAAATAATATTAAAATAAAGCTTTTAACTGAAGGAGGAAGTTACCGAGCATCGCTCGGTTCCTCCAGGTACTACTCTTATTAAACGAGCAAAAATTGTTTGTATATATAGAGTATATATATTTTTTCTATTTTGATAACGGCTCTAACGATTTTGATGAAGCAAAAAACTCTCATAACAAGTTTTGAGGATGAGAAAGCGATCTGGCTAGGTCTGGTCCTCGAGAAATTTAATCTTAATTGATCTTTTCTTAATTAAAGTAATTATTGATAGATGAAAATCTCAAAAAAAAGTTTGTTTACATTTTTTCAATTATCTTTTATTTATTAATTGGTTTTTTTAATTTTAAAACTCACTAATACTTTATAGCAAATATTATTATATTATATTAAAATTAGGAATTTTTTGTTTGTTTTTAATTAACATGTGCCTAAATCATAACAAAACAGGTGTGTTTACAAATAAAGTGGTTGAAGTGGCTTTTTTTATATATATATAATCAGGGCCGTGCGGTAGATTTTCTCAGTATGATGCAAGTCTTCGAAATGCCGCCCTTTAAATGTTTTTTCTTTAAAATAAACTTCGTTTGTGATAATAATAAAAAAAAAAACTGCTCAAAATGTAAGAATACTATTTTTATTTTGAAAATATAAACTAGGTTCTTTGAAATAATGATAACAACGATCAACTACATCAATCTACTACATTTTAACCCTTCTAAATTTAACTTTAACAATTGGTTAATTTGGATGTGTAGTCAATGAAGATTCAATAGAAATTAAAGACAGATTTCTAAGTTTTGTTTAGTTTATTAAACTTCTTACGTAGTTTTTTTATTAATTTTAATTTGTGAAAAAACTTATTTTCCCACTAGCTACAGAGACAGAGAGTGTTAACAAAATTCTCATATAGCTACAACAGAGTATTCGGATACAAAATAATTAAGTATTTTGGCACAAATAATTTAAAACATCCAACGGTTTCATAGAATATGGATACATCACGTAATTCTTCTTGAAGATCATTTATATATATTTGATTTATTTTCTACTGAAAGTATTGACAGACACTGGTTTTTTTTTGTCATTTATATCCTTGAGTTTTAAAATGTCTTATGAAAACTGAAAATTTTGGCTATGGGTTTTCAGAAGCGTGATTATCGCTCATTCAAAAAATTATGGATAATGTCCAGAATATAAGTGAAAAAGTTTATTTTAAATTTAATCTCCTCTGTTAAGGGTTCATCGACAGTTTCTTCATAGTTAAATTAACGCTTTTTCCTTCTTGCTCTAACTTTAGTTTTTGAATGAATTCCTGTGGATTCAAGATTATCTGGAGCAATTTTCATCTGATCATTTCCAGATTGTCCATATCTTTTCACTTTTTGTATGGTACATGGACCAATAGAGAAAAGCATTGTGTAAAGATAATTAATTATTGAATGGTTCCAATTGTATTTTGATTTCGCTGCTTATGCCGCTCCCTTACTGTGCCGCCTGATGTGGTCGCATCTCCGCATCATAGCACGGCACGGCCCTGTATATAATTGGAAACAAATCTTATTTAATTTTATGTTTTTATTTCAGATCGTATACGAATATTTTTTTTATTATTATTTCCCTATTTATTTTTTTTATAATATGAACGAATGTGGGAAAATTGGTCTACGAGTATAAACAAATATAGACATAATATGTGGACCAAGAAGAAAGCTAGAAATGCAAAAACTGGCTGCGGGGTGGGGTGGATGTGGGGGTTGCAGTTGTGGGGGATCCGGAGGTGGGAGGTGCGGTTGGGGCGAGGTGTGTGATTTCGGGAGGGGTCAGGGGTTATCGTGCATCGCTCGGTGGCTCCAGGTACTAAATACAATAAATGAATCTATTCAAGCCAATGGTGACAGGAAGGCTTAAAGAGCACATGGTCGGTTTTGGGAGAAAGGTAGATGGTATGTGGCAAGGTGTTTTATAAGGAGAGAAAGAAACAGATGAGAAGCAGGATCGGGTGTCGAGAGAAAATGATCCAGGAGAGTAACAGGGGTCAGATCAAAGAGAGAAGGGCATTAAGAGTAAGCAGGGGTTGCCGCAGGTAGATCAGATAAGGGTAAAGATAGAAAGTAAGAAAGAAAGTAGTGCGCTCAATGAATAATCAGAGTCAACTGAAGTCAAGGGCGACCAAGAACGTCCCTTCCCCACCAGAGGGGCGGGGGAGGAGAGCACATCCCAAGTAACACACAATTTCCTCAGAATATTCTAAGAAGATTTAAATGTCTTTAGAATATCCTTGGAATATTCTTAGGATATTGTGGTTACCTGGGATGGCGGAAGCTTCGAAGCCCGGTAAAGGTCCAATTTGAATTTAACCATTCATTTATAGCAATAAGCTTCCTGGGTTTTCACATGTTTCAGTGTCATTTTGAATATTTATCAACTCTTAGAAACAATTTCACCATTTTAGATCTGAAATGTTAATTTTTACTAAAAAAAAAAAAAAAAAATAAAAAAATAGAAAATAATTTTAGCTGCGCGATAAAAATAGGTATTATAAAATTAGTAAATTACGAAATTTTCTATATAATGAATCTTCATATACCGGGTGAGTTTTTAACCGACTTCAAAAAATGGAGGAGGTTCTCTATCCGATTGATTTTTTTTTTTTTTTTTTGAGTCTATGTTACCTGATATCTCCGCCAATTGTGAACCGATTTTGATGGTTTTTTTGCATTGGGTTCCGTATAGTTTCCGATTGGTCCCGTTTCTTTTCATTCGTATTGGACCTTTTTTGATATGTTTGTTCAGGCATAACTTTTTTGTTTATCAACTGATTTTAATGATTCTTTTTTTATTGGAAATAGGGTACCTTAGGGGTGGTCTCATATTAATTTGGTCAAGTTCTGATGATATAAATAACGTAAATCTCCAATTCTTATGAGCAAATAATCGAAATTATAATAAATCAAATCTTTTATAAAAAAAAATCTTAAAACATTCATTAAAAACCCGCAAACGTTTCGAGAGAATTTCTATATTTATGAATTGAATTTTATTATCATTTTCTGATTCATTCGCCCGACGCTTTCTCTTACGAGATGCATGCAAGGTATTATATATTAAGTCACTATTAATAACATCACTAAAAAGAAAAAAGAAAAATAATTTTTATAAAAAAATAAATAAATAAAACCGACTTCAAAAAGTAATTCCATGTTAATATTCCGTCGTTTAGTTGTAACTAAATTAGATAATTATTTCATACCTTTTAGTGCATTTTATTTTATTTTTGAGTTCGTATTATTTTATTTAAAAAAAATCAAATCACAATTAAAAAACGAACGCCCCCCCCCCACCCCACCCACCCTCACCTCCATCAAGAAAATATTTTCTACAGACAAATTCGTTTTAATAGGATACCAAATTACAAAATTGTACAAATAGCTGGCAAATATTTGTCTCAGAGCTCTCCTCTATGACTGCAGCAAAAAAACAAAAAAGATTTCAATCTGGAGATTTGTTTTCCATTAGAATGGCCCCTCTTTTTATACTCGTAAGCCTCTAGTCTAGATAATATTCTCTGTATCTTTTGTGTGGTCTGGTAATATAAAATGATTTTCCGATTAGATAAAGCCAGGAGGTCCATTTTGTAACGGAATCAATACGAGAGACCTTCTTCCACCTGCCCTTTCGATATCTTTACTCTAGATATTGAAATCAGATGTTTTTTTCATTATTTATTTGCATAATGGATTCATTCACTCGTGGGAAACCTAAATTACTCGTGTATGGTATATAATACACACATATTTATTTTTAAAAGATGAACTTTTTAAAAAATAAATGTTTTTTTTTTAATTTAAATCAAACTAATAGTTCATCACAAATATTATCTACTCTTATTAAACTAGCAAAAATTGTATATATATATTTATATATTTGTAAAAGATTTGAGGATGAGAAAACGATCTGGCTAGGTCTGGACCTCGACAAATTTCATCTTAATTGATCTTTTCTTAATTAAAGTATTATTATTGATAGACGAAAATCTCAATAAAAAAGTTTGTTTACATTTTTTTCAATTATCTTTTATTTATTAATTGTTTTTTTAATTTTAAAACCCATTAATAGGTTATAACAAATATTATTTTATTACCGTATATTAAAACTTGCTGCAAGGCACGCCTCTGCCCCCCACAAACCCCCTCCGCACCCCACGACCTCCACCCCCCAAACCTTCCACCTCGCCCCCCCCCCCCCAATCCCTCCACTCCGCCCCACCCCACCATCTTTGGGCCCCTACCTCACCCCCTTTTCCACCCTGCTCCACCGCCCCCGGACCCCACACCATGCCCTCACCTCCGCGCACCACACCCCTTCCTAGCCCTCTGGACCCCCACACCCACTACATCCCCCCGGACCCCCCGCACCCCATACCCTAACCCATCTCCGCACCCGTACCATCACTCCACCCCCGCATTCAGTTTTTGCATTTCTAGTCTTCTAGTGACCCACAGACTATGTATACAAAATTTGGTTAAGTTGGCTCTAAGGGTATGTATTTTCATTTTTTGACCCCCCACCCCAATTTTGGGTCGTTAGTTGTTGCATTTATATCCTTCCAGTGACCCACAGACTATGTATACAAAATTTGGTTGAGTTTGGTCCAAGAGAAGGATTTTCATATTTTGACCCCCCCACCCCCTTTTTGGGTGGTTTTTGGTGGGAATTTTTTTAAACAAAAGTCAGAAATCACATCTTCTATAACTTTGCTTATCATAAAATTTGCAGTAGGATTAATAGTTTAGGAGTTATTTGATAATTTTCATTCGTGCGCCCCCCCAAACCCCCTTTTAGAGTCAAAATATCAAAACGTAAGTTAGAAAACATCTGACGTAAATATGAAATTTCATAATAATTCCTTCAGCCGTTTTTACATGAATCGTGAACAACTTTTCGCGGAACCCACGGAAACAGACAGACAGACAGACAGGAATTTTGTTGGGAGTGGTTTCGTTCATAACTTTGCTTGAAACGTGTGCAGCCGAAATTTGGCGTGATTTGGACCAATGTACAGACAAAACCTTAATTTTATATACATAGATTAGGATTTTTTTTTAATTAACAGGTGTCTAAATCATAACAATACAGGTGAATTCATAACAAAACAGGTGTGTTTACAAATAAAACGGTTGAAGTGCCTTTATTTTATATAACTTGGAAACAAATATTATTTAATTTTATGTTTTTATTTCAGATCCTCTACGATTATTTTTTTTATTATTATTTTTCTATTTATTTTTTTATAATATTTATCAATATGAACGAATGTGGGCAAATTGGTGTACGAGTAAACAACTATATACTCATAATATGTGTACCATTAGAAAGCTAGAAATGCAAAAACTCTGTGGGGTGAATGTGAGAGGTGCAGGAGGTAGGGTGCAGTTGTGGGTGCGAGGTGCGTGGTTTCGTAGGGCGGTCCAGAGGGCGTGTACTATATATATTTGTATTTTTTTTAATTTGGTTACCGTGCATCGCTCGGTGGTTCCAGGTATTATATATTATTACATATTAATTGATTTCTCATTCATTTGTTTTGTTTACAATATTTTATTGATTTTTTTTTATTTGTATTGTTGAAAAAGTAAACAAAGTAAAATCTACACGTTTATTCCCTTAATGCAGAAATCGGAAGAGGCTTAAAAAATTTAAATATGTTCACTTTTAATTAGCATTGCTTATTATTATTATTATATTTTGACCAAGATAAGAACAGCGCCCGCTTCGCTGGGCTTATATGTTGCCCGGAGCGAAACGACGAGGAACAGCTAGTAGGTATATTTATTATTAAATTTTAATTTTTTCTTCACTATTTTAGGCATGACTGATGGATTCGTTTGTTGTCCCAGTGACCATCTTATTACTATTACTTCTTCTTCTTCTTCTTCTTCTTCTTCTTCTTAATAGGCGTTTGCGCCTGTTCTTCCAATTTATAAATTAGTTGCTGACAAATGATTGAGGCCATCTTTTTTTCGGCCTTCCTCTGCTTCTTGTTCCTTGTGGACGGTTGTCGCGAACGATCTTCGGCAAGGCATCCTCTCAATATGATCGGCCCAGCACTTCCTTCGAACGCCCACCCAGTCTGCTATGTCTTGAATCTTGCTTTGTTCTCTGAGGTCCTCACTGCGGGTTTTGTCTCGTATGGCCTTGCCATGGATAGTTCTAATAATTCTAATCTCTGTTGTTCTGAGAAGTTGTTTCGTGAGACTCGTATCCGCTCTTGAATCGGCACCATAAGTGATTACCGGACGGACGCAGGTTTTGTATATCCCTACATTGCCTTCTGGAGATAGGTATATGTTTTTCCAAATCAGGCTATATAGGCACCCGGAAATTCTCGCACCCTTGACTACTTGGTTGGGACTTGACTTCATCCCCCCCCCCACATTCCTCTTACTTGATATTTCAACTCCCAATTACTATTTAATATAATTTATTATAAAACGGATTTGCCTACACTCATTCGGGCATTTGAACCCATGAGAAATAATAGATAGAATATTTCTAGTTAAAAATTCTAATGATGAAGGCAAACCTTTAAAAATATAGACCCTAACAAATATTTATAAATGTCTGGGATTCTACTAGCACTATGATATCAAAAGCCAGAGCCCAAAAGTCCTAACACGTGAGTTTAGCCATGTGATGGCCTTTCGCCGTGAAGTTTCCACTCCCAGTGGCGCTTCTTCAGACCTCACCCAACATTCGACACCCCCCCTACCACTACGCACTCCCCCACTACTCCGTCCAGAGCAGAAAGTCTCTGACTTTACCTCTGGGGCATCCTCTCCGGTATAAATAGCCGAGACCCCCATGCATTCAATCAGTTTTGGGTTCCAATTCACTATCAGTTTCGAGTTTTCTCTTCAATGCAGACCTCTGAATCAGTCTCTGATCAGTTTAAAGCAACTTTATTACCTTCACACGCTTCAGAGAGCTAAAAAAGGCTCAGCCTGACTAAGGCCGGTTGTATGTCGCAAAGTAAATGCTTTTATCACTAACCAAGGTAGATGGTAAATGGAGCCACTGGGATGGCCAAACAGATGACAGGCACATTCAGTGGCTGTCATCTGATTGGCCATCCCAGTGGCTCCATTTAGCATCTACCTTGGTTAGTGATAAAAAGCATTTACTTTGCGACATACAACCGGGCCTAAGGCAGAAAACCTCTGCCCCACGATCCACGGAGTATTGATACTCACCAAGGAGCTCAAAGCTCACCACGAGTTCAAGAATAGAGAAGAATTAAGATGAAACATGATACAAGAACCAAGAAGAATTTTCTATTTATTTACAAAAGCAAATACCAATTAGCTCTTTTAAGGGCTAGGGATAGAAGACTAATCCACAATCTATACCAAAATCAGATGGCAATAATAAATATTGGATATGACCAAAGAGAAGCCAAAATAAAAAAAAAAAGTGTAAGACAAGGATGTGTGCTGTCACCCATGATTTTCAACTTATACATAGAAGAAGCGATAAAAGAATTCAAAGACAAAATTGATACAGGTATCGAAATCCATGGTCAAAAGATCGTTATTTTAAGATTTGCCGATGACATTGCCCTTATGGGAAGCAATAAAAAAGAATTAGAGGACGCTCTGAATGGAATTAACCAAATTCTAATAGAAGAAATGAAAATGAAAATAAACAAGAATATAACCAAGGTCCTAGTATGTACAAAAAAAGAAGAAACGATACAGGAATGCATCAAAATTAACCGAGAAAACCTAGAAGGAGTTAAGGAATTCTGCTACCTAGGAAGTAAAATAACATGGGATGGGAGGAGCGAAAATGAAATTAAATCAAGAATTGCCCAAGCAAAAATGGAGTTTAATTCAAAACAAAAACTACTATGCTCCTCCTCAATCTGAAGATATATGTATGGATCATAGCCATGTAAGGGTGTGAAACCTGGACAATTAGAGAAGCGGAGAGAAAGAGATTAGAGGCTTTCGAAATGTAGTGCTACAGAAGAATGATGAACATCAAATTGATGGATAAGATTACAAATGAGGAAGTTCTTGGAAGAATCGGAGAAAGAAGAACCGTGTGGAAGAGTCTGAAGAAGATGATGGGGCACACACTGAGACATGGAGGACTGCTTAGGAATATCTTGGAGGGGGAGGTGGGAAAGAAAAGGAGATGGTGAAGAATATTTCCACCAAAGAATTGGTGATATGGGATGCCAAACATTTAGTGAGGTTAAACAGCTGGCGGGGGACAGAGCCGAGTGGAGACGGGTGGTTGCGTCAAACCAGTCTTAGGACTGTATACTCAATTTCAGTATTTATGAAAAAGCATTTTTACAAACTCTGTTATTCAAACAAGATTCTTGATCAAAGGCCTCCAGTATCCTAGAAACGTATATGTTTATTTGCATCATAGAGAAGACTATCTCATTGATTTCTCCACAGTATTAGGAGTTTGGGTCAATTACTTTATTCTCTGCCTACAATAATACACTTGACTTTTATTTATTTGGGTAAAACCCACTCCCAATACAATGTTGTCGTTGTTTCCCTGTGTCTGGTTGGTTGTTTCATTTCCCTCTGGCGGCTCTCGCAGCATGAATTGCTCCTTTTGATTCTGCCAGGCCTCTGTTTGTTTTCTTTCCGCCGAACAACATTAAATATTTAGCCAAGTCAAAAATAATACTTATCGCTCTTATTTACTAAAATCAAATAGCCAAACAAATTAAGCCAAATTGGCTTCCAATGTTTACAAGAAAAACAAACTGATGTGTAGATCACATGACTTTTTTTTTGAAAATGCCACTTTTTAACAAATATCACTCTAGTAGTAACTTGTGTACATATACCGGGAGAGGTTTTTTTTTATCTTGAGACAGTCTTATAACTCAAAAACAGTGCATTATATGAAAAAAAAGGTTCAAATTAAAAAAGTTTATTTATATCAGGGGGGAAACTAAACTACCCTATTGTTTGTCAAACAAGTGTTGTGGCCCCCTGTGGTACTAAGGGACCTGACAAATGTTTTAGGCAGCCTGTTTATTCTCTACAGCAGTGTTCAGCAAACTTTTTTGTGTTCAAGGTACACCTACCAAATCAAGAAATTTCAGAGGTACACCAAAGAAAAAAAACAACGTTTATTTAATATTTATTTATTATTATAATCAATATAATAGGAAAAGATGTTTAATGAGAAATGTGAGCCTGCTTAACTGAGTATATGGCCTCAAAATTTGGAGGAATCGTTGATAAGGCTGCTCGCATAACTCTCAGCTATGTATAGGTGTATTATCTTAACAAAACTTGACATTTTTCAGCGGCACATCATATAATGACCACGGTACACCAGTGTGCCGCGACACACACTTTGCGGAACACTGCTCTACAGAATAAGTCGCCTGATAGTGTGGAGAACGATCGATTCCGTGGGGTGGTTCGCTGCCGTAATTAAGCCGTTGCGTTTGGTCTCTCTAAAATGATGAAAGGTCCTCGAGCACAGAAAAGATGAAGTTCATTTATTAATAAGTTTATTGTTAATTACAATGAGCGTATAGACTGGTCCTACTTATAGAAAATACTACATGGGTGAGCTCGAGTGCCCCCCCCCCCCCGGAGCACCCTAACGTTTATGAGCTTTGAGCTCCCTGAGTTCTTGGCTGACTACTCTTGAGTTTTGGATCTTTTTATATAGAGTTATTGTTTAGATCTGCAAAAGTAGATGGATCAGAGGGGATTATTGGAGGAGGTCGGCTGTCCATGTGTCTTAGTATATTTTTTTTTTCTATAAAAATTATTTTTCTTTTTTTCTTTTTAGTTATGTTATTAAGGGTGGACGTGATTTGTGTCAGCGGTTTAAGACTGCATGATCACCTTGTGTCTATAGGTGTTTGCTTACACGTGTTGCTTGGCTTTGCACTATTCCTGTGGGAAAGGAAGCAGGCGTCTCTGTCGCATCTGACCTGTCTTGGAATGAACACATCTCCTCTGTGGCGAAATCTGCAGCAAGGAAGATTGGCTTCTTATTCAGGTCCAAGCGATTTTACAAACCCCCACAACTTCTCACCATCTACAAGGCCCAAATCCGCCCCTGTCTCGAATACGGCTCTCATCCGTGGAGAGGAGCCTCAAAATATTCTCTTGCTACCCTTGATGCAATTCAGAAACGAGCCGTCAGGCTAATTGACGATTCTACCCTCACCGACTCCCTCGACTCGCTGGCTCATCGAAGAGATGTCTCCGCCCTTTCCCTTTTCTATAGATACTATCACGGCAGGTGCTCTGATGAGATAAAATCAATAATTCCCCCTAAAGCATGCTTTGCACGCAGCACACGTTTTGCCGACTCCCAACACTCTTTCGCGGTCAAATTGGAAAAGTGCCGGACCACTTCATTCGCGAATACATATATCCCCATGACTTCAAGGAACTGGAACTCTCTCCCCAGCCTCTATCTTTCCCAGCACCTATGATCTTCAAACCTTCAAAACCAGGGTGCATAGACACCTACGTCTACACCCTCTCACTTAAACAACTTTCCTTCTCTTCGGTAATGCAAGGGTCTTTCGAGATCCATAGGGGCTACATCTTTACTGGTGCACCCCTTCTTGCATTCGATTGCATTAAAAAAAAAAAAAATAAAAAATTTCAAAATTGGTTCTCAATTGGTGGAGATATGAGGTAACATAGACACAAAAAAAAAATTCAGTCGAATAGAGAACCTCCTCCTTTTTTGAAATTGGTTAAAAAGATGGCAAAATAAGTTTGTTTATTGACTAACAAATTAAAATTGAAGACAAAAATACTAGATATTTGAAGGAGTGCAAAGAAAAGAATAAAATGATAAAGTAAGCTATAGACACCAAGTGTCAAATATCTACTTTTATTATTGCGTAAAAAAATTGCCCAAAATTCTCATTACATTTAATATATTAAAAAATTCTTTAAATTCAAAGAAATAATAGGTACACTTGAATAAAATCAACATGATAAATATAATAATGTTTCAAAAAATGTCAACGAAAAATTACGGGGTGGGGGGGAGGTAATTTTATTTAACAGACACGATTGTATTGTATTGCTTTTATTTGCAAATATTTGACCAACTATAATCTGATCCCTACACTAATTTGCACACACACACACGAACTTACACACAACGTCCAAAATGTCCCGAAGTCCGTTAAAACAAAAAATAATAATAAATGTGGGATCCAGCCAAGCAAACTTGCCCTGGTCCTATACACCATGACACCGCCCTGATTCCAGCCACCTCGCGCCTCCGTCGGAAGAGCATCAGGCTAAGCAGATTTTACCAGCCAACTCACCTGCAAGATATTGTAAGGTTTATACGCACTTCAAGCTGCGCGCGCCACTACCGCCGCAGCGGCACCGTGGAAGTCTGTCACCACTCGAGAGCGGCGACGACCAAGCTGCTTCCGGATTGGCCATAATAACGAATGCGCTGATTGGCTGTCAGCCCCAGATATCACCGCGCCCTCTATAAACATCGTCTCCCAAGTTGAAGACGGCAGTTCATCACACAGTTCATATCTTTTATCTATGGTTCAGTTCAGTTCAGTTCATCACACAATCCGGTTTCTATCAGTTTAATCAGAGTGCAAAGTATATTATCCGAGTGTAAAGAGTCAGTAATCAGTTTATTAGTGTTAAAATCCCAAGTGCAAGTTAACAGTTTATTTTTGCTCAAGACACGAACATCTCCAGTTTTATATTTCTATTATAAAGCATTCTCTTATATCATTATTTAAAAAGCATTTAATAAACCAATATTATTGAAAATACTTGAGTCTTTCTTCACCTGATCAAAGTCACCCAAGAATATCCCTACATAATTATCAAAAGATCTAAAAAATAATTAAAATTTGATTGTAGTTGTGAATAAATTATGTTTCCAAGTATTTTTCTCAATTATCTTCAGGTTATTATGTCTACGGTCACTTAAAATTGATTTATACTATGAAAAGGAGCGTTCTTCATCCTCAGACGTAATGAGTGCAAATTTAAAGTAACTTAAAACCCCCTATTGGAAACTTTTCGTCATTTTCGTGTTTAGGAAAGTATCTAGTCAAATCAAAGGACAACTGAATAAAAAGAAAAATCAGTGGGTTGTTGTTTTGTAACTACGTTTACATCCTTTGTAATTCCTTCGTAGTCCAACACTACATTCTTGTCGTTGAGGCCTATTTCAGTTTTCTTCGAATTTAAATTAGTGTCCTCCAGTTTGATCTCTTCATTTTTATCATTCTTTCTCCTAAAATTTACTTTTAAAAAAACTGTATTTGGCGTGAAATAGGTAATATTTGACAAAACAATCCTTCAAATATGCAATTTTATGTAGTATTCTTCAATTATGCAATTTTATGCAATATTACTCAAATATGCAAAAATATGCAGTATAAAATTTAACCCAGAGTATCCTGATTCAGATAGATAATTGATCCACTGAGTCGTATGTGGCGGAAAACAAAATATGCAATTGCATAGGAATCCGGTCTCTAGTTATGATGCAAGGTTGTTGAAATTCTCTGCGTATGACATAGCCTGGTGTCGATTTTTTTTTTACAAGTAACCATACATTATTGAAATTATTGCTTATTGCAAGTGTAATTGCCACTTGTCGTTGACTTAGCCGTTGATTAATTAGGCACAGAATTTGAACTGCTTGAACTCCATTTTGTATATTTTATCTTTCTATCAATGATGCTTAATTCAAAATTATTTATTATATTGATATTTTAAATAGAATTTGATCTTTTATTAATTATAGAAAGGTAGTTAGGCCAACTGTGAATGTGCTGGAAAACTTTAAAAATGCGACAATGATACAAAAATCAATTTGTCAGTTTTGTGACTCCGTCCACCAGTTGGTCAACCAGATATAAACTTTTACTGTATGTACGTTTGAAAAGTTAGTTTGTTATTAATAAAGTTAAGTTTGTGTGATCTGAAGCAGGAGGTCTTATTCACAAAAAAAGGTGCTGAAATGTTAACAAATAAATAAGTTGGACCAGATTTGATAAAGCCAAATATTCAGGTTGTAATAGGACAAGGTTTATTATTTTATTGAAAAATAATCAGATGTTATTCAGTCAACAAATATATACAAAATAATATTTTATTAATTGCTTAAGAAATAAATTTAATCCTTTGATTTGTTTTGAATAAAAAATAATATTACAAATAATATTTTGTTAACAATTAGTCAATTATAATTAATAATATGAGTAATAGGAAATTCAATTAAAATATCAATTATTTTAATTAGTTTGCGTGGGCTTGTATTTGAGTTTATTAATTAACAATCACTAATTATTAGTTTGTTAAAATGTTATTAAAATAAAATAAATAGATATTCTTAATAATAGATTTGGTACATAGTCTAGAAAACAAAAGATTTCTTATTTAAAAGAGAGTTGATAATATTAGATTTGAATAGTTTGTCTGGAATATAGATAATGTAAAAACAGATGAATCAATTGTGAAGGAAAATGTATTTGTTTAAGTCACTGATCATATCCTTTATAAATAAGGATTTGTTAATGTTAAAGAGATTCAACTCCTGTTGAAAATAGTCTGTACTTCTTTTAATAGAAGTAGCCAGGTAGGGAACTGAAGATCGAAACAGTACAATTGTGTGTTATGAAAAATATAAATCGGTGAACCTTTGAAAAATGATTTGAGATCCTAGGCGGTCGAAAGCTGCGAGATTGAAGAAATCTTCTTGGAAAATGAATGCCAATATTTGTAAAATCACTTGATATGTTGTAGAAAGATTTCTGGGCAGGCAGGGAATCGATTAACTCGAGTAAAAAGGTGTGGAAAGGTTCAGCTTGGGAGTTTCGATCTGGCTTGTTTGCTTGTTAATGAACAACTAACAACTGATTTATTAAATAATTAGAAAAGAATAAATTATTAATTAAATATTGTTGGGATCATGTGACCGATGTCAGAGAGATAGCAATTAGTGTTACGATTTTAGCGGTTATGCAGGCTGGTTATTATAATTAATAAAACACTCTTTCACCTTAAACTTTTATATTTTATTTTTCATAAATCTACACAACCCTGTGTTTATTTACATTCCTCCGCCATTACATTCCAACATGGCAACATGTCAACTTAAAAGTAACTAACTACTAAAACAAAAAGTAACTAAACAATATTTCAACACCCCCTCTTAATTTTTGGTTTTACATTTTTGAGGAGCATTAAAATTAATACAGAAATTGATATTAATACTTTTAAACAATATTCAACTTATTTCTAAATTCACAAAACTTCACATAGCTTATTGCTTTCGTGAAAATGTCCGCGACATTTTGATCACTGGATACATGTTTTATATTTATTTCACCTTTTTGCACTAAGTCTTTTATGAAGTGGTATTTTATCTCGATGTGTTTGCTTCGCTTCAGTTTTTTTTTTTTTTTTTCTTCTTCTTCTTCAGTTCTTCGTTTAGAAATGCTGTGGGTATATCGAGTTGTCGTAATTTCCAATCTTTTTGTAATGCTAATGATATTATCATTCTTACGGTTGAAAGTCTCGCAACGGGTGCGTATACATTTGTTTCACATTTTTCCTGGAAGCCTTTGGCCACTAACCTGGCTTTCTTCATTCCGTTTTCTTTCGTTTTAAAAACCCACTTTGTGTCTATAGCTTTCTTACTTGGTGGAAGTGTCGTTTGTTCCCACGTTCCCATTGTTTCTCATGTGCTTTAAGTTCTTTTCTTATTGCGTGTTTCCATTCTTCTGACTGTATTGCTTCTTCATAGTTTACCGGATCTTCATCACCGGCTAATAAACAGAATGCTGTGTATAATTCGTAATCCTGTAGTTTTTCTGGTAATTTTACTTCTCGTCTTGGTCTTTGTTGTTCTGTTTCTTCGTTCTTCTCATTGTTGTTATCTACTGCTTCTGTTTCATTCTCTTCTGTCTTTATGCTATCTTTTTCTTCCGTGTCTTCTATGTGAGTATATTTGGTTGGGTTCGACTCATCAAATCTCACGTCTCTTGCATTTATTAATTTTCCGGTTTTTGGTTCCCATAGTCTATATCCGTTCCGGCAGTAACCTACCATTCTTGTTTCTATAGCTCTCTCCTCTAACTTACTTCTTTTCGGTATAATGTTTGCCCAGGATCTACAACCAAAAACTCTTAGTTTTGTTAAGTCATTCTTACCGTACCATCTTCTTGCGGGAATGTCTCCGAGTAGTGCTTCGGTAGGAGACCTGTTCACTTGGTAAGCTGCGGTGCAAATAGCTTCGCCCCATAGTTGCTTCGGTAGTTCTGTCTCGGAAAACATTGTTCGTGCTTTATCTAAGAGAGTCCTGTTCATCCTCTCAGAAACTCCGTTTTGTTGAGGTGTGTTTGTGATGGTATATTCTAACTCTATTCCATTACTCGCACAATATTTTTTGAATTCATTTGAGATAAATTCTCCTCCTCCATCACATCTGATTCGACTGACGTACACATTGAATTCTGCTTTCATTTTCTTGGTATATTCTATTAGGTTATTTTCCGCTTCATCTTTTGTCTTTAATAAGTAAACTTTTGTAAAATGTGTGTAGTCGTCTACTATGGTTTGGAAATATTTCTTGCCGTCATGAGTTTCTGGGTTCAAAGGTCCACATAAATCGGTGTGTATCATTTCTCCTATTCTCCTTGTTCGAGGTAATTCCATTTTCTTAAAAGGTAATCTTGTTGCTTTGCCTTTTACGCATGCTTCACAGATTTCTTTACTTACTGGTAAATTTAGTTGCTTGAGACCGTGTTTATTCAAGTGTCCCAATCTTCTGTGCCACAACATGTCGGAATTTTCAGTCATCATGCACTTTTCATCGTTTCTCACATTGAAATCTATTATGTAAAGCTTACCTTTCCGTTTATACTTCAAATTTACTCCTTCGCCGATTATGTTCACATTTTTTCGGAAAATATGATTTCTTTCCCTTTAGATATTATTTTATTTACCGACAGTAAATTGTATTTTAGTTTTGGTACGATGAGTGCTTCTAATATGATATTCGTTCCTCCGTATTCCAACTTTAATGTTCCCTTTTTCTTTGCACTAATTGTATTCCCATTTGCTATTTGTATAAGTACTTCCTTTTCCAATGTGTGTATATTTACCATGGATGATTCCAAAGATTCTTGTACTAAGTGTTCAGTGGCACCGGAATCTACAATGAATGTTATTGAAGTATCATTTGGTTTTATACTTGCATTTAATGCTAGGAATGCTATTTCATCTTCAGTTCCTGTATTTGCTGTCTCTTTCTGACTTTGATTTCTTCCTCTAAAGTTGGTGGAATATCCTCTCCATCGATAATTGTTACCTCTTGCTCTCCCACGATACGCGTTGTTTCCTCTGTTCGTATTGTTTGGTCTTTTTGGGCATTCGTATCTTTTGTGCCCCTTCTGCCCACAATTATAACATTCGAATTGAGAATTGGCAGCGAATGTACTCTCGTTTACTGTAGTACTCGTTTTCGAATTTTTGAATTTCATTTCTGAGTCCAACAAACGACTTTTAACGAACTCTAATGTTACACCTGTTGTAATAGTTTCTATGGCTGTGATGACCGTTTCGTATCTTTCTGGCAATGTTAAAAGTAGATGGCATACTTTGTCACTTTCTTCAAGTTTCGTCTCTGTACCTTCTATGTCTCTAATTAGTGTATCGAATTTGACAAAATGCTCTTCCATACTTTCATTAGACGACAATTTCATAGTTAATAACTTTCTTTTAAGATACAACTTCGTGAATATACTTTTTCTTTCGAACATTTTCTCTAAATTCGCCATCATTTCTTTCGCATTTTTTGCATCTTTTATATATTCCAGATATTTGTCACCGATACCTTGAATTATCAACGATTTTGCTCTTGCATCTTGTTTTCTTAGTTCATCATTATTCAGATCAATTTCATTTTCTACAAATTTCTTGACTCCTTTTTCTTCAAGAATAGCAAATATTCTGAATTTCCAGTTTGAAAAATTTTCTCCGTTAAATTGTGGAATTTGCACTGACGCCATTTTGTGTTCGTCTTCCAGCTTGTACAACAACAATTTTTATTTGCTTTCTTTCTCTTTTATACCTTCACACTTTTGGGCATAACTGGGCCCATAACCTGTTACGATTTTAGCGGTTATGCAGGCTGGTTATTATAATTAATAAAACACTCTTTCACCTTAAACTTTTATATTTTATTTTTCATAAATCTACACAACCCTGTGTTTATTTACATTCCTCCGCCATTACATTCCAACATGGCAACATGTCAACTTAAAAGTAACTAACTACTAAAACAAAAAGTAACTAAACAATATTTCAACAATTAGGAGTTAAACTTCGCTTCACACAGAGTAAGTCCACTATTAACTTAGGACCGCCGTGGCGTGTCCAAAAGGCATTTTAAGAGAAAAGATTTAAAAACATTTCATTGTATATATGATAATTTCAATTGGATTGACATACCATATAATAATAATTTAACATTAAAAAAACTCACCAGCATTTTTGATTATAATGTCGTTAACTGTAAAAAGAGAATGACATTCTACACAGAAAAATGTACTATGTTATGAAAAGCCAGGACTGAGGATGGCGTGAGAATATCCGCTGAAACGTCTCAAAAGTTTTTCGTGAAAATAAATAATTAGAATATAAGGAAATTTTATTTCTTTTTCCTAACAAAGAAATTCCACCTGTTTCCAAGGTTTTCAAGAGCCTCAAAAAACACCAAAATTGTTATTATTTATTTCATTGTAAAATATATTAAACTTACATCAAAATAATTAACATCTCGGAAAGAATGATTAAAATACGTGACCCCCAACATACAATAGTCTAATGTTCTACGAGCTTCTATTGTAGGGATAGGACGAGAAACTCCCCGACAGAGACACATCGCACTCAGACTAATAGGATTCCGTTTTACACATAAAAACTAAGTTTGTTATGAAAGTAATTTGTAATGGGGGGGAACAAACAGACAAGTGGGGGCACCCCCCCCTACCCCGTATTGATTGATAAATTTGCTTTTGTTCGCCTGGAGCAGATATTTGCTCATATCTTGGATGAAAAATGACTGCATTTATTTTCTATCAGCTTCTAGCTAAATTTCCTATCTACGCCTCCAAGCCATTACCGTCGACAATGTCACGTGACCTATATACGAGGCTACACACCCCTGGTGTCGAACCATCCACCCACACAAGGTCAGAGCAGAGACAATGGCATATTTCAAGCCTTGTTTGTTTTCTGATATCCTTTTTTGATATTCCACGATCGCGGTGTAAAAGAGACGATTTCATGGTAATCCAAAATTGGAGTTTCCTTCCATTTATTTTACCACGGGAATGGGGGGGGGGCTGTAGATCAATTTCGTTTCAAATGACAATTTAGTTTTATCGAATCAGTGGTGGGTGAAAAAAATTCTGATTCGAATCTGCCCTTGAATAATAAATTTAGTAAAAATAATCCCCGTCAATGAATTCTTCTCGAATTTTACAATCTACTCTTATTAAACGAGCAAAAATTGTTTATATATTTGTTTGTATCTTAGTTCTATTTTGAAAATGACTCTACCGATTTTGATGAAACCAACTCTATTAACAAGTTTTGAGGATGAGAAAACGATCTGGCTAGGTCTGGACCTCATCAAAATTCATTTTAATTGACTTTTTCTTAATTAAAGTAATTATTTATAGATGAAAATGTCAATAAAAAAATTTGTTTACATTTTTTTAAATTATCTTTTATTAATTGGTTTTTTAATTTTAAAACCCACCAATAATTTATAGCAAATATTAATATATCTATTAAAATTAAACAATTTAATTGAATGGGTAGAATAGGGAAGATCCAATCGATTTGATTGGGGAATAATGGAATTAAAATAATTATCGGAAAAGAGGTTTTTTATCTAATTAGATTTTTCCTCTTATTAAAAACAAGGACTAAAGATAAATAAGGACACTCGATGGTGGAGAAGCAATCTCCGGAATCGAAGCTAAAATACATGGTATACATTAATTAATGTAAAATAATTGGTTTAATAAAATTTATAAATTTAATTGAATGAGATAAAAGGATTGACCGGTGAGATGGGGAAAACCAATCGACTTGATTGGGGAATAATGGAATTGAAATAATTATCGGAAAAGAGGTTTTTTTATCTAATTAGATTTTTCCTCTTATTAAAAACAAGGACTAAAGATGAATAAGGACACTCGATGGTGGAGAAGTAATCTCCGGAATCGAAGCAAAAAATACAATGTATACATTAATTAATGTAAAATAATTGGTTTAATAAAATTTATAAAAAAAAAAAAAATTTAATTGAATATAAATTAGAGTTTTAAATCCCAAAAAGAGTTAATAGCAAATATTATATATATAAGGTTGTTCGGAAAGTAATTTCGTTTTTTTCCGACAGAGGATTTAATTGTATTTTTTTGCGCCTAACTTCACACTTAAGCCGTATAATTTTTATATGCTTTGAGAGCTCATATAGCAAGGCTTGTGTGTGAAAAATTATAATTAATTCTATTCTTCTAGTTTTTGGTTGGTGCCCTTTTAAATATGGAGAGCGATAAGCAGCATTTTCGACATATCTTACTGTTTTACTACAGAAAGGGTAAAAATGCTGTTCAAGCCAGAAAGAAATTGACCGATGTGTATGGAGAAGGTGTATTGACAGTACGCCAGTGCCAGTGCCAGAACTGGTTCGCTAAATTTCGATCCGGCAATTTTGATGTCGAAGATGCACCACGTTCGGGAAGGCCGGTTGAAGCTGATAAAGACGCGATAAAGGCATTTGTTGATGCGAACCGGCGAATAACAACACGTGAGATCGGATTGAAGTTAAATTTATCAAATTCAACAGTTTATGACCACTTGAAAGGCCTGGGATTATCCTCGAAGCTCGATGTATGGGTTCCCCATGTTCTCACAGAGAGAAATCTGTGTCGCCGCATTGACGTCTGCAATTCGCTTCTCAAACGTCACGAAAATGATCCGTTTTTGAAGCTAATCATCACTGGGGACGAAAAATGGGTTGTATACAACAACGTCAAACGCAAGAGGTCATGGAGCAAAAAAGATGAACCGGCTCAAACCATTTCCAAAGCCGATATTCACCAAAAAAAGGTGATGCTGTCTGTTTGGTGGGATTTTAAAGGAATCGTTTTTTTTTTTTGAGCTTTTACCGGATAACACAACGATTAATTCGGAAGTCTACTGTCATCAGTTGGACAAACTGAATGATGCACTTCAACAGAAAAGGCCAGAACTAATCAACAGGAAAGGTGTAGTGTTTCACCAAGACAACGCGAGACCTCACACTCGCCAAAAGCTTTTACAGCTTGAATGGGATACAATGCCACACCCACCATATTCTCCAGACCTGGCACCATCGGATTATTATTTGTTCCGGTCACTCCAAAAATTTTTAGACGGTAAAACCTTCACCTCAAATGAGGAGGTCAAAAACCACCTTGATCAGTTTTTTGCCAGCAAAGACCAAAAATTTTATGCTACTACCAGAAAGATGGCAAAAGGTGTTGGACCAGAACGGCCAATATATAATTTAATAAAGTATTTGTTTATTATACGAAAACTGTCTTTCATTTCCACAAAAAAAAACGAAATTACTTTCCGAACAACCCGATATATATTAGAATTTGACAATTTAATTGTTTATTGTAAAATTCGATATATTGTTATTTAATTAAAAAAATAATTATAAGGAATTTATTTATATACCTATATATACATAATCTGTGGGGCTCTAGAAAACTAGAAATGCAAATAATAAAAGATCAATTAAGATGAAATTTGTCGAGGTCCAGACCTAGCCAGATCGTTTTCTCGTCCTCAAAACTTGTTAACAGAGTTTTTTTGTTTCATCAAATTTGGTAGAGCCGTTTTCAAAATAGAACTAAGATACAAATATATAAATAAATATATATACAATTTTTGCTCGTTTAATAAGAGTAGATAGATTGTGTAAGCAGTTTAATTTATACTTTGGTTCATTTATAGAAGCTATGACTTTACGAAAAGAGCTTTTATTATACATTTTTATTGCAAATATTTGTGGTAGTTAATTGCCCTCGAAAAAAAAGAAAAATTGACCATTATTTCTGGATCCTCACACCCCTGGAAAGCGAACACAATTGTCAGAATTCCGGGCAGGAATTCTTGAGCAATTCCACCAGAAGTTGAGGAATTCAACTTTTTATCACCCAAGTGGAATGAAAAATAATCAATTGATTATCTTGAATTTTCATTTAAAATAAAGTAGCTGGAATTCTGAGTTTGATAATATAAACAAAAACAACAACAACAACAACAACAACAAAAACTCTTAACTTTGCTATAATCTGTGTGTTAGTATCTGCACTCGCAATGAAAAAGATAAGAACTGAAATTACATGTATAGAATTGGAATTGAATTTTGTTATTCGGTTGTTGTGTTGTGTTATTTACTAACTGGAGAATTTGTTCCATGTTCTATCTAAATGGGAGAAAGTGAGAGAGAAAGTAGAGGGGTATGATTTGTAGGCAAAACATCTGCGCTCATTGATTTCCTCAAATGGGGTGGGGGTGGGGGAGAATTTATGGCCCTAGAGCAGAACTGGAGTGGACCACAGACACACAGACTCTCTGATCACTGATTATGGGGGGGAGGGAGGGGAAATCACCAACCACTAAATAGAGACGCCCAGTAAACGAAAATTATTCTAATTACATATAAGTATAAATCACGATGAAAAATATAAAGTGCGCAACTAAGTTCTCGCTGATATTTTTTATGAAAATGTAAAGAAATGGTTACAAATGAATCAATAAAAATATTGCCCATCGCATTCTACAACTTTTTCCCATCTTTCCGTCAGAGCTCGAATACCCTGACGGTAGAAGTGTTCGTCTTTTGAGGCTATCCACGAATCAAGCCATTTTTTGATGTCTACATATGAGGTGAACTTCTGATCAGCCAGACCATGTGCCATGGAACGAAACAAGTGATAATAGCCGTTTTCTTCGAATGAAAGAAGAAAACCAACACTTCCCGCAAATGACGCTTATTTAGCAGAAATTCAGACATTTTCACGCAACCAAAAGTATATGACGGAAACAAAAAATCACTAATAAGTCAAAGCGGTTGGTTCATAGCGTTTTCGATATGTCGAACTCAACCAGCGCTTGCTGCTGGAGCCATCTATTAACAAACAGCGAGAACTTAGTTGCGAAATAGACTCTATGCTATACATTTATATATCGGATGAGTTTATTTATCTTGGGACAGTTTTATAACTCAAAAACAGTGCGTTATATGAAAAAAAGTTTCAAATAAAATTATGTTTATATCGAGGAGGAAACTAAACTAAACTATTGTTTGTCGACGTAGAACAAGCTTTCAAGATTATTTCGTGGTCAAGTTCTGTTTTTATTTAAATAGAACTCTATATTTTTCTATACGTCTACTTAATCCACTGAACAACTTTCATTAGATCTATTTTTACTTTATCCAATGCGAAGCATGGGGAAAGTATTGTAACCGGTCTCGAGGCAAGCGTGGCTTCAAAGGGTCCGCAGGTAAAGACTACGGAACCCATAGTCTCACTTAAAGTCACAAATTGTAGTATTCAATTAGGTTGAATTTTAGCATGTGCCAGTTTTGCCAAAAATTACATGGATTCTCGTCGAGAGGCCTAAAAGTGCGATTTTTTCATTTAGTGCGTGCGGATGTATGGATGGATGGATGGATGGAGGGAGGGATGGATGGATGTTATCGTATTTTTGGCCCACGATTTTTTCCACACCGTTGCACCGATTGAAATGAAATTGAAAAACTACCATTAGTTTAACAAAATGAAGCGCTGATTAGTTTTTGGTACATATCGGCCCACAAACATTAGTACTTTATTTCAGTACTATTTTAGTTTTTTCTAAATATCTTGAAAATGACTTAACCAATTTTGATGAAATTTAATATCCTAATTAAGTACCTTGGGGACCACAAAAAAGCTTAAATAAAGTTTTTAGCAAAATTATATTTTAAAGTACTTTACTCTAGAGTAAGATAGTACTTTTTTAAATTTTTTTAAATTTATTCATTTGATCGGTTTAATATAGGACTCATTTAGCATAACTAAGTAAGAGTGGATAGGCTTCTCTCTGTGAAATGAGAAAAATTTGGGAGGAAATTTTATAAGTAACCATAGCAACTGCGTTGTTTTCTTATCGGTTATCTTTGCTGAAGACATAGAGGAATCGACTTTAAACCAAAAATAGCGATTGATCTCATCTAATACTTGAGGAATACCCATTCTATATTGGATTTTTGACATTTCGGTTTTTATTGGTAACCATTGCAGAAGACATAGAGGAATCGAGTTAAAATTAAAAATAGCTTTTGATTCTCATCTAGTACTTGAGGAATAACCATTCTATATTGGATTTTTGACGTTTCGGTTTTTATTGGTAATATTTGTTTGGCACCGACTTCAAAAAGTAATTTCATATTAATATTTCGTCGTTTAGTTGTAACTAAATAAGATAATAATTATTTTAAACCTTTTAGTGGATTTTATTTGTTGCATTTAATGTTTTGAATTCGGTTTTATTTTTTTCTTAAAAATTATTCACCCTAGTACATAAATTTTTCCATTAATATAAGTTTTTAAAATGTCAAAATCCCTTCAGAGTCTCATTCTAAAAGACAAAGTATTCGTTCTAGTATTATTATTATTATTTTTTTTTTAATAAATTTTAAAAAATGACAAGAATAGAGCGGTTTGTTCATTGACAGGATAAAGAAAATAAATTTTCTAGGGACTTCCGTGTTGAAGATGATGAATATTGGCCAGAGACAGGAAGGGGATTCTCATGCGGGTGAAATAAATGATGGAATATACCAGATCCAGAAACAAGTAGGAGAAAACAGAATCGTCGATATCTATCTATAGATATACACACGGGGCAGTCTGTCAGTCAACTAGATTTCGATGATTCTTTTATTATTAGAAAGGGGGTACCTTAGGGGTGGTCTCATATTAATTTGGTTAAGTTCTGATAATATGATCAATTGAATGTTTCTACATTTGATTCAATCGCGAATCAAATGTAGGGAATTTTTGTCAAATGTTGAGTGAAAATAATATTTGAACTTATATATTTCTAACTTTTTTTTTTTAATGCAATCGAATGCAAGAAGGGCGTGTACCAGTAAAGATGCAGCCCCTATGGATCTCGAAAGACCCTTGCATTACCGAAGAGAAGGGAAAGTTGATTAAGTGAGAGGGTGTAGACGTAGGTGTCTATGCACTCCGGTTTTGAAGGTTTGAAGATTATAAGTGCTGGGAAAGATGGAGGCTGGAAGAGAGTTCCAGTTCCTTGAAGTCATGGGGATATATGAATTGGCAAATGAAGTGGTCCGGCGCTTTTCTAATTTGACCGCGAAAGAGTGTTGGGAGTAAAATAAAAATAACTTGAAATAATGATCTTAAATAAATTTTTATAATTAATATAACAAAGAATAATTGATATATCAATGAGAATTGTTTTTGACCGCACTTATATGAAAAGGATATTTATCGCGAGACTACTGCGGATTGCGCTGTTGGAGTCTGCGGAGTCTTGGGTCTGGATCAAGAGAGAAAAAAATGTTGTGACCCTCGAGAATTCTTTCCTTGAATAAATATAGTTGTTTTAAGGGCGATGGTTGGCGGTCCCTTTGAGGCTTGAGGGCATCTTTTTGACAATGGGAGAGTGGAGCCTGCAATTCGCTTCCTGTCAATAAATATGAAATAGCTCTTACAGCAAGTCATAAATAATTTCCAGATGTCAGATGGCCCAAATGTCATTTTAGCGTGAGAAATATCTAAGATTAAATTTCCAGAAGCAGGCTGAGGCAGTTGACGGAGTGAGGAGTTCAAATTTTGCTGTTGATAGAGACAGTTCGAACCTGAAGCCCAGTTGGGGTGGTCAGTCAGTTGTTAATTTGGAGTTAAGAGATGAGGCTCTCCAGCCATCAGTTTTGGAGACAAGTGTATTTATAATTTACTAATAAACAAACCAAATGAAATAATCTCTTTCTTTTAAAAATACACCCTTCATTCCTGTCTTTAAAACCAGCACCAGGGCTTAAACAGGCCGAAGCGCTTGGGCCCGTTACCAAGACCATTCTACGGGGAGCTATCTTCGAGATAAAATCGACAAATCGTCAACCTTTCTCTGGTCAAGAAGGGTTGCAACCAAAACCAACAGTGTGTCGTAACAAAGATGTGATCCATTTAGCTACAATCCAACGTCCGTCATTTCGCGTATAGCCCGCTAGACATTCGCATGGATCACCAAGTGAATTTGAAAGCATCTAACATACATGCTAATAGACCGAGGGCTTTGTACTGGGAGATTAAATATATAACATCTGACATTTCAAATTCACTTGGTGATCCATCCGAATCTCTAGCGGGCTATACGCGAAATGACGTTGGATTGTAGCTAAGTGGATCACATCTTTTTCTCTCTTGGTCCAGACCTAAGACTCTGCAGACTCCAATAGCGTGATCCGCAGTAGTCCCGCGATAAATATCTTTTTCAAATAAGTGCTGTCAAAAACAATTCTTGTTGATATAGCAATTATTCTATGTTATATTTATTATAAAAATTATAAAAATTTATATATGATCAATGACAAAATAACGGAAATCTCCAATTCTTATGAGCAAAATCAATTCAACGGAATGTCTGTTTTTTTTTTTGTGTTTGAACATATTTCTCTTTACCATGTGGACCGATTTGGATGATTTTTTTTTTGCATTGGGTTGTATCTCGTAACCGATTGGTCACGTTTTTTCTTTAACATACAGGGTATGGTCAAGTATTGTAATCGTGCATGAAAAAAGTGGTTTATTCCATCTTTTTTTCAAAATATCTCAAAAACGGCTCAAACTATTTTGATTAAAAAAATTGAGCGAAACCAGGACATTTCGCTCTACCCAAAAGCTCTAATAAGTAAACATCGAAAAAATTATTTTTTTCGAGATAATAATTATTTTGTCAAATTGTCTGTTAGTCTGTTAATTAGTTAGTTAGTTTGTGCAATACCAAATTTTTGTGGACGAGCTAGCACAAAAACTAGTGTGAATATCGAAACCAAATTTCACATGTAGTTTTGATTTGTAACGGCCCGCTGTCGCTCTGGCGACGAGCCTTGAGACACGGCCTCTAGATGACTCAGTCGGATCGTTGCGACGCTTTTGCATGACTGATAATATATCATTAATGCTATAAGTGAAGCAACTCGGTCTCGGCTGAGCATCGAATCGGATTCGAGCATTCGGATCTGGAGGGGCCAACCGCCAACTAGCAGCCCCTCCCCGCTTGGGCGCCCAGCCCGGCTTTCCATCAGGGCAAAAACAACGCCCTGCACACACGCAACATTGTTAGGACCCCATTGACTTGGTGGGGGGCGCGGCACAAAGCGCCACACAGCACTCAGCACGCACGAGCGCCCTAACAGGTCCATTGAGATTAAGAGCTGATTAGATTTTGGTGCATATAGACCCAAAATTAAGGGGGGTGGAGGAGGGGTGTTAAAAATTAAAAAACTAGGCCGTTTGAGCAAACTTTTATACATGATCAATAGACCCCCAGAAGTCTAAATATGCAAAAACTAACCACCCAAAATGGGAGGGGGGGGGGTGTAGGGTCAAAAAATGAAAATCTTGGCCATTTACCAAACTCAACTGGTACTAATCGGTGTCAAGGTGACGGACGGAAGACGGTACCATCCCTTGAAGAAGGAATTACCCTCGAAGGAGGAAATTGCTACCAGAAGAGAAGACAGAAGTTATCCTATACCTTTGGTCCATAAGGAATGTAACATCTTCACATAAATTTTCTTAAACAACCCATTTTATTTCTGTTCATTTCAATTAACGATAAAAGAAAATAAATTCACATAGTTAAAATTTAAATAATTCATAAAAAACTTTATTATTACTGAAACCCACACATCCATCACTTTTGTTTTATTTGCATTTTTATTATTTAAATTCATTTTTACTTTATCCAATGCGAAGCATGGGAGAAAGTATTGGAATCGCTCTCGCGGCAAGCGCGACTTCAAAGGGTCCTCAGGTAAAGACTACGGAACCCATGGACTCAATTAAGGTCACAAATTGAAGTATTCAATGAGATTGAATTTTAGCACGTGACGGTTTTGACAAAAATTACCTGGGATCTCGTCGAGAGGCCAAAAAGTGCCATTTTTTCATTTAGTGCGTGCGGATGGATGGATGGATGGATGGATGGATGTGTGTTATCGTTTTTTTCGTCCACGAATTTTTCCACACCGTTGCACCGAATGAATTGAAATTGAGAACCTACCAGTATTTTAACAAAATGAAGCGCTGATTAGTTTTTGGTACATATCGGTCCACAAACATTAGTACTTTATTTCAGTACTTTTTTAGTTTTTTTTAATATCTTGAAAATGACTTAACCAATTTTGATGAAATTTAATATCCTAATTAAGTACCTTGGGAACCACAAAAAAGGTCAAATAAAGTTTTTAGTAAAATTATATTTTAAAGTACTTTACTCTTGAACATATTAATATTTCAAATGAATTTGGATAAAGTTTAGCAACGATCCGTTGCAATATATTTTTACTTAAATTCAGTAACGTAGCTTATTTAAATTCCATAAATTTCAGCAACAAGCATTGAGAGAGAGACTACCCTGAAATACGCCCACCAATCAAGAAACAACTATTTAAGCAAACTCTTGCTATAAGAGAAAACCCACATCACTTCAGATCCAAACCTCATATCCATAGTCAAAAACAAACATCCATCATCACTAAACCCACTGCAACCTTTTAAAACATTTTTTTTTATTCCATTGATAGAGAGAAATCCTCACAAAACGTTTCGATTTTATTTAAATAAACGCTTTACGCTTGTTTACTATAAAAGATATACCGGGTGAGTTTTTACTTTATCCAATGCAAAGCATGGGTAAAGTATTGTAATCGCTCTCGGGGCGAGCTTGGCTTCAAAGGGTCCTCAGGTAAAGACTACGGAACCCATGGACTCAATTAAAGTCACAAATTGTAGTATACAATTAGGTTGAATTTTAGCACGTGACGGTTTTGCCAAAAATTACAAGGGGTCTCGTCGAGAGGCCAAAAAGTGCGATTTTTTCATTTAGTGCGTGCGGATGGATGGATGTATGAATGTATGTTATCGTTTTTTTGGCCCACGATTTTTTCCACACCGTTGCACCGATTGAAATGAAATTGAAAACCTATCATTAGTTTAACAAAATGAAGCGCTGATTAGTTTTTGGTACATATCGGTCCACAAACATTAGTACTTTATTTCCGTACTTTTTAGTTTTTTCTAAATATCTTGAAAATGACTTAACCAATTTTGATGAAATTTAATATCCTAATTAAGTACTTTGGGGAGCACAAAAAAGCTTAAATAAAGTTTTTAGCAAAATTATATTTTAAAGTACTTTACTCAAGAACATATTAATATTTCAAATGAATTTGGATAAAGTTTAGCAACGATCCGTTGCAGTTTATTTATCTTGAGACAGTCTTATAATTCAAAAACAGTGCATTATATGAAAAAAGTTTCAAATAAAAGTTTATTTATATCGAGGGGGAAACTAAATTACGCTATTGTTTGTTTAGCTGGAACAAGCTTTCAAGGGTATTTTGAGGTCATGTTCTGTTTTTTAAATGGAAATCTATATATTTCTTTACATATTCATAATCTACAAATGAAACTGAGCAACTTTTGTTGGAACTATTTTTGTATCTGACATCAAATAAACAAAATATTAAATCAATTAGATCTCAAAAAAACTAATAATTATTTCTAACAATTATTCGACTTAATTATCAAATAATAATGATCAAATATTTAATTATTAAATAAATAATTTAATAATAATTAATAATTTGATAATTTTTCGACACTGTTCTCTGACATTCCAAAGTGTTATCGCAAGTCTTCTGGATGAATTTGAGTTCCAATTGCGTTTTTCTTTACATTTCGTGTATTTTTTTTAAACAGATTTACAACACGATAAAATGAAGCTTGTGAGGGTGTATTCCTATCAGGGAAACGCTCGTCATCCATTTCAATGGCATCCCCATAACATTTCTTTCACATTCACCATAAATATGACTATTTCAATTCTGTCTTCAACATAAAATGTTCCATTTTTATTATGGTAATAAATACATTACGAGAAATAAACTTTTTTAAACTCAAAAAGTTCAAATAGTTCAATAAGTAGAAAATAATCTCTTAAATCCTTGTACCTACTTATAATGAAGTTTTAAAATCATTATAATCACTTATTTTCATTGTTGTGACTTTTCAATTTAATAATTATTTATTTAATAATTAATTATTTGATCATTATTATTTGATAATTAAGTTAAATAATTGTTAAAAATAATTATTACGATTTTTTTTGAAATCTAATTGATTTAATATTTTGTTTATTTGATGTCGGATAAAAAAATAGTTCTTATTAAAGCTGTTCAGTTTCATTTGTAGATTATGAATATGAAAAGAAATATATAGATTTCCATTTAAATAACAGAACATGACCTCAAAATACCCTTGAAAGCTTGTTCTAGATCTACAAACAATAGTGTAGTTTGGTTTCCCCTCTGATATAAATAAACTTTTATTTGAAACTTTTTTTCATATAATGCATTGTTTTTGAGTTATAAGACTCTCTCAAGATAAAAAACTCACCCGGTATATATGTATATGTATATGTTTATTTTCGTCAAGCAGAAGAAATTGATTGAAATCCTTGATTTCTTCTGTTGATTCAAAAATTCAATCGCACATTAGTTCCGAAATTTCGAAAAAGGAAAATGCCGAGATACCATAATAATAGCCGAGGGGTGAACCGCGATTGGAATTAGGTGTAGGAACCGTCTTTGGAATTATTTGGAATTACTTTGGAATTTATTAGATAATCTATTGTCTTCCACTCTGAAAGGAAAGTGGAAGTGGAAGTAGGTGTACTTGATTTTAGGTCGCGGTTCACCCCTCAGTAATAGCCTTATCAAATGATCAGAAATGAGCTAATTTATTATGATTTTTTTAAGCATTTGTCATTTTGTTGCATTGGAGATTTATTTATTTTTGAGATACATATTAATATGTTATTAGACAAGGAGATTAATCAATTTCAAATTGGATTTATTCCAATTTCGAATTGATTAATCCTAATTTGGAATCGAAAATGTATTGTTTTTACACTTTGAAAACGAGATGATCTAATTTCACCTCGCCCCCACCGCCACCGCCACCCCATACTCAGTTTTTGCATTTATAGCTTTCTAGTGGTCCACATATTATGTGTATATAGGTATATAAATAAATTCCGTATAATTATTATTTTTAATAAAATAATAATTTATCGAGTTTTTTAATCAATTAAATAAATAATAATTTTTTTGAATCTATTTTTTACATCAAATAATGTATAAGATTGTATTTGAGGTTTCGATTTCGTAGATTACTTCCCCCCACCATTGACTGCGCTTGATCTTCTAGCTTGCGATAATTAATATTTTTAGTCCGTGTTTATTAATAAGAAGAATTTTAATCAATTAAATTGGCAAATTCTAATATATAACAATATTTGGTATAAAGTATTCGTGAGTTTTAAAATTAAAAAACCAATTAATAAATAAAAGATAATTAAAAAAATATGTAAACAATCTATTTTATTGAGTTTTTCATCTATCAATAATTACTTTAATTAAGAAAAGATCAATTAAGATGAAATTTGTCGAGGTCCAGACCTAGCCAGATCGATTTCTCATTCTCAAAATTTGTTAATAGAGTTAGTTTCATCTAAATAGAAAAAAGATACAAATATATATACAATTTTTGTTCTTAGTTGAATAAAAGATTTCACTGTCGATGGTAACAGAATTGTTTTTATTTTAGGTTAAAAATAAAATAAAATGAGAGAGTCTTCTGTTTTTAAATAAAATAATTTTTAATTATTTCTAGAGACTATAGTTTCGAAGGCATTGCCTTCATCATCAGTCTATCACAAATATTTCAAATTAGTTACAAATTAAGATTTATACATAGAAAATTTTTCTATGTATAAATCTTAATTTGTAACTAATTTGAAATATTTGTGATAGACTGATGATGAAGGCAATGCTTCGAAACTATAGTCTCTAGAAATAATTAAAAATTATTTTATTTAAAAAACAGAAGACTCTCTCATTTTATTCAATTTTTGTTCGTTTAATAAGAATAGATTAGATATATTTTAGAATCCTTCTGACGAATAACAAAATTGTGAAACGACCCAAATTGATTAAGGAACATGAAATACACCCATAGGAAATATTTTTTTTTTCTCTCTCTCAAGTGTGTTATAATTATCAATTTGGATCGTTATTAGGAAATGTCAACTTGAAGTGACGTCACAGGGCGAACGCTGCATTGAGCCTGAGCGAGACAGACAGACAGACAGACAGACAGACAGACAGACGTAGATGGTGTTTTTGATATGTACGTTAAAATAATAATAATAATAATAATCATTTTGATATATGGAATTGAATTCTTATTTTCTCTCTCTCTCTCTCTCCTTCTATTTTTTCTTTCCGGCATATTTCTCAATTTTATCGTGTTATCGTCTTGAATATTTTCTGCCCCAATGCTCACCCACATTCCCTCTTGTCCCATTTTCCTTCTTTTTTTGGGGGGGGTGGGGGGTGGTTGGCGTTGATGTCAACATTGTTTTTCACTCAACATCGAAACTAAAAATATTTAATTTAATCATTTTTTTTTTTAATTAATCGCAAAGTTTATTTCAAATTCTTGTCTTATTTTTGTATACCTACAATTATTATTCGTGAAAAGATTTTTTAACCGACTTCAAAAAAGGAGGAGGTTTTCAATTCGACTGATTTTTTTTTTGTGTCTATGTTACCTGATATCTACGCCAATTGTGAACCAATTTTGATGATTTTTTTTACATTGGGTTCAGTCTAGTTTCCGATTCGTCCCGTTTTTTTTTTCATTGGTATTGGACCTTTTTTACTTTGTTTGTTTGTTTAGGCATAACTTCTTTGTTTATGAACCGATTTCGATAATTCGTTTTATATTGGTAAGAGGGTACCTTAGGAGTGGTCTCATATTAATTTAGTCTAGTTCTGAAGATATGATCAATGACGAAATAACGTAAATATTCAATTCTTATGAGCAAATAATCGAAATTATAATAAATATAATCTTTTATAAAAAAATCAATCTTAAAACTTTCATTTAAAACCCGCAAACGTTTCCAGAGAATTTCTATATTTATTAATTGAATTTTATTATCATTTTCTGATTCATTCACCCAACCCTTTTTCTTACGAGATCCATGCAAGGTATTATATTAAGTCACTATTAATAACATCACTAAAAAGAGAAAAATAAAAATAATTTTTATAAAAAAATAAAACCGACTTCAAAAAAATTAAATGCATCAAATAAAATAATAAAACATAAAAATCAAACAAAATCCACTAAAAGGTTTAAAATAATTATTATCTTATTTAGTTACAACTAAATGACGAAATATTAACATGAAATTACTTTTTGAAGTCGGTACCAAACATATACTTTTTATGAATCGCACACGACGGATCTTACTTAGTATGTTTGGCGGGTACGCTCGCTTATAGGTATAGTTTGTTTGGCACCGACTTCAAAAAGTAATTTCATGTTATTATTTTGTCGTTTAGTTGTAACTAAATAAGATAATTATTATTTTAAACCTTTTAGTGTATTTTATTTTATTTTTGAGTTCTTATTATTTTATTTGTTGCATTTAATTTTTTTGAAGTCGGTTTTTTTTTTTTATAAAAATTATTTTTTTTGAATTCCCCAAAAAAAAAAAAATAATAGAACCACAACAGTAGAAGAATTGATAAGCCGAAATCTTGAGCAGATTATTCTTGGGTGGCTGCCCTTATTGTCTTATTACAACCGACTGAGTTCACTGCTGCTTGCTTGCATTTCTCAAAGGGGAATTATAATAAGTTGATCTGCAAGGCCTGGTCTAGACACGCCTTCACTAATTATCATCCACTCGCCGAGCTAAGATTCGTTTTTAAAAATTTGTAAAAAGTCAAGAGATACTGTTAAGAGGTATAAAAGGTGTGGATAGCGGAATATCACAATGATAGATAATTTTATAAATAAAATATATAAAGCGTTTTATTGAGGTTGCACATTATTACTACTATGCTCCTCCTCAATCAGCTTAGCAAACAGGAAGTTGCTATTGAAGACATATGTATGGAGCATAGCCATGTACGGGTGTGAAACCTGGACAATTGGAAAAGCGGAGAGAAAGAGATTGGAGGCTTTCGAAATGTGGTGCTACAGAAGAATGATGAATATCAAATGGATGGATAAAATTACAAATGAAGAAGTTCTTGGAAGAATCGGAGAAAGAAGAACCTTGTGGAAGAGTCTGAAGAAGAGAAGAGGTCAGATGATGGGGCACACACTGAGACATGGGGGACTGCTTAGGGATATCTTGGAGGGGGAGGTGGGAAAGAAAAGGGGAAGGGGAAGAACCAGATTAGAATATTTCAACCAAATAATTGGGGATATGGGATGCCAGACATTTAGAGAGGTTAAACAGCTGGCGGGGGACAGAGTCGAGTGGAGACGGATTGTTGCATCAAACCAGTCTTAGGACTGTATACTCAATGATGATGATGATGATGACATTATTACAATACATAGAATAGTACATGAGGAAAAAGCAATATATAGAAAGTTACATGAACTCGAGTAGAAAATGAAGTGAGTAATAAATTAAGTTAAGATAGTCAACACCGGAGTGGCGCTGATGTCATATCGGAGGAGCCAATATTTGAACAGATACCAACCATATAAATTTCAAACGTAATTTTTCACATAAGGTTAAATTTTTATTAAAATTACCCATCATTAATTATAGGGTGGTCCATAAAGAGTCATTTTTGAAAATAGAAAGAAAACAAAACTATTATAGACTCCGGAGCAAAAAAATCGACCCACCAATAAAAACTTTATTAAATCTATATATGTATAATAAAAATGAATTTCTGTTGATTCGTAAGCGCAGATCTCTCAAATGCCTGGAAAGATTTGGCTAATTTTTTTTAAATGTTCGTAATAGTCCAATTCAGGTTAATACGTAAAAAAAAAATTGGAAAAGTTTCCGGAAAATTGGAAAATTCAAGAAAAACAAAAAAAAATTCAGGTTAGCCAACATAGCTTGCCAAACAATAAAAGAACTAAACTAACAAAAAAAACAAGTGTTGGCGGCCCTGTTTGTAAGATTTTTGAGTGTCATTCATTCTCAATAGTTCTGACTACATTATCGTTGAAGAATAATTTAATACTGCAACAAAGATTTAAAAACTATCTATTTTTTTTAAAGTAAATTTAAAAAAAAAACGTCATGATAACTAAATTTTTGAAAAAGTTATGGTTATTTAAAAAAAAGCTATTTTTTTTTCAAAAATTCCTAACTTCTTTTGGGTTGGGTGAAAATTTTTTAAAAAATTCTGAAAACCGTCTTTAATAGGCTAGAAAAAAATAAAAAAATTTTCAGCCAAGCTTTTGATTATATATATATATATATCATTTTTTCTATTGTATTTAAGACCCTCAGTCATTTCAAAAGAACTAAGCCTTTTGGCTTTTGTATTCGAGCTCATTCATTCATTTTAATATTATTTATTTATTTCAAAGTTAATTATAAAGGATTATTGAAACTATACTAACTAAACTAACTGAAATGAATTAATTAGATTTTGGAATTTGTTTAAAAATATATTTTAAAGATTAAAACCAAATATATATTATATATTAGGCTGGGTCAAAAAAATCCATTTTTTTACAAGTAACACGGAAAATGGGTTGCTAGATAACTTAAAAAAATTCTTTCTAAATATGAGCTCTTAATTTTAATAGAGAAGATCCTCCGCAACGCAGTTTCTTATTTTTTCTCAGTCCAATAGAAAAAATCATACCTCATCATTAATTAATTGTACAGAAAAATGTTTTTAAAGAATTTCATAGGAAATTTAATGCTCTACAAAAAAGGTATCTTATATTTTTTCCGTAAACCCCACCATTTGAAAGATATTGAAGATTTAAGTTTGATTATTTTAAGACAAATTTCATTTTTGTTTATGAATTTTATAACTCGACAATAAATGGCTATTATAAAATTCGCAATACAAATTTTTGTAGGAAATTAACTGCTCTATAAAAAAGGTGTCTTATGTTTTGGCGATTAAATTAAGCGTTCAAAAGATATTCATCATCAAACTTTCATGTGTAAAGATTTTAAGAGTTTTTGATTAGATATTCGAAAAATTTCAATTTAATTTATGAATTTCATACAAATTTCATTTTTTCTCATTAATATAAGTATTATTTTCAAAATTTTTGAATTTTTTTTTCAATTATTCTAAACATTTTATTTTTAATCATTAGAAATCACGATCATGTTTTTTTTTCGATAACGTCAACATTTTTCCACTATAGCTTCCACTATATTGTCCTAGAGAAAATTTCTTTTGAGAAAATTTTTTTTTCAAAAATTTTGAAAATAAAACTCAATTAATACTTATATTAATGACAAAAATGAAATTTGTATGAAATTCATAAATTAATTTGAAATTTGTCGAATATCTAATCAAAAACTCTTAAAAATTTTACACATGAAAGTTTGATGATGAATATCTTTTGAATGCTTAATTTAATCGCCAAAACATAAGACACCTTTTTATAGAGCAGTTAATTTCCTATAAAAATTTGTATTGCGAATTTTATAATAGCCATTTATTGTCGAGTTATAAAAATTCATAAAACAAAATGAAATTTGTCTTGAAATAATCAAACTTAAATCTTCAATATCTTTCAAAAGGTGAGGTTTACGGAAAAAATATAAGATACATTTTTTATAGAGCATTAAATTTCCTACGAAATTTATCAAGAACATTTTTCTGTCCAATCAATTAATGATGAGGTATGAATTTTTTTCTATTGACCGAGAAAAAAAAACTGCGATGCGGAGGAGCTTCTTATTAAAATTAAGAGCTCATATTTAGAAATTTTTTTTAAGGTGTCTAGCAACCCATTTTTCCGTGTCACTTGTAAAAAAAATAATGGATTTTTTGACCTACCCTATTATATATATAATATATTTATTCTCTGTAACTAATAAAACATCAATAAAGCAGGCACGTGGGGGTTCAGGGTGCGAAGCCCCTTGGCTAGCTAAATGCTCGCCATCGGCGGGCCTTGAAGCTAGTAGTAAATAATTTTTAATTTTTTCACAAGTAACTATACATTATTGAAATTATTGCTTATTGCAAGTGTACTTGCCACTGACTTAGCCCTTGATTAATTAGGCACACAATTTGAATTGCTTGGAACTTCAGAAATATCCATTTTGTATATTTTATCTTTCTATCAATGATGTTTAATTCAAAATTATTCATTGATATTGATATTTCAATTGGAATTTGATCTTTTATTAAAATTTTATTTAAATGTAAAATGATATTAAGAGAAAGTATGATAATTTGTAATTGTATCTTTTAATTTAATTTCACTTATTTTTTTATAAAATTCAAAAACTATCAACAAAATTTATTGAATATGTTAGTTTAAGAGTTATTAGAACAAAGTATATGAATATTTGTAAAAATTTTAAAAATAATTTGCTATTTAATAAAGATTTTATTGGTTGCTCGATTTTTTTGGACCGTAGTGTATTTAAAAGCAAGCATTTAATCTTATTCACTATAAAGTTTATTAAATGTAATTTTAGTTTTTGAAAATTAAATCATCAAGATGACGTGTTGCTACACTCTTCCAAACGGGCACGAAAATTTTGGAAAAATTTTAGTACGATTTTCTTTTGAAATGGCTTCCATTTCTTGCTGAATATTCAGCTTCAATTGATGCAATGGTGTCGGATTATTAGCGTATACCTTGCTTTTAATGTGTCCCTATAAAAAGAAGTCTGCTGGACTTAAATCGAGACTCCTCGGAGGCCAGGTTATGTCACCGCTCTCTTAAGAAACCTATCCCTTATCAGGCGCATGCTTTCATTTGAAGATCAAGAAGAAAAAACCCATCAAAAATAACTTAGCCGAAGATGAGACAGTGACAGATCGAAATGTCAACCCAGAAACCTCCTAAACCATGAATTTCATCCAAATCGTTGGAGCCGTTTTCGAGAACCCGATTGGATATACTAATACCGGGTGAGTTTTTTTTATCTTGAGACAGTCTTATAACTCAAAAACAGTGCATTATATGAAAAAAGTTTCAAATAAATGTTTATTTATATCAAGGGGGAAACTAAACTACGCTATTGTTTGTTGAGCTAGAACAAGTTTTCAGGGGTATTTCAAAGTCAACTTCTGTTTTTTTAAATAGAAACCTATATTTTTCTTTAGATTGCCAAAATTTACTAAAAAACCTGAACAACTTTCATTAGAACTATTTTTTTATACGACATCAAATAAACAAAATATTGTCGCGGTCGTAAATTCGCGATATAAATTTTCGATAAATTAAATTAATAATGTTTAGAAATTTAATATATATTCGGTGAATTGGTGAAGCATATTTCTTTTATAATAAATTATTTGTTTAAAGGTCATATTTTGCTGGGACAGGTAATAAAGGACGTGCTTTTCAACAATAGACTAATATTTGGTGGGAATGGTGGGAAAAGCAATTGTAATAGCAATAAATTTAGATTGACATGTTTAATACTTTAGGCCATCTGACTTTTTAGTGCCAGATATAAATTGAATTCTTGGAAATTCTTCCAGTAGAAGGAATTTCTAAAAACTGGAAGCGTTTCAATTAGGTCACCACGCCTTACTCATTAGGGTATCAACCAGTCAGAGGGTTTTTTTTGAAGTCTGTGAATTTTCGAGAGAGTTAGTTTTGAGAGAGTGGAGAGCAGTCAAGCAGTCAGTTTTGAGAGAGCCAAGCAGGCAGTCAGTGAGTTGTTGGAAGTCAGTCAGTTATAATGTACAAGTCCCCTTATACCAAATAAAACAAACCATGATGTAAAGTTAAAATGCGTTTTAATTCAACCCTTGCATAGAGATAGCGAACCTTTTTCCATCAACAGCGCACATCTACCAGCAACGGAGAGCTAGACCAGAGAAACCACGACTTCGAGGTCACGCTACCCTTAGTGAGGCATTCATATCCTCCGGGACTATGATATTGCCCGCTATAAATAAATAATTATTGTGTTCGCGCCCTTAACCATCCCGGGTCGCGACATATATTGGTGGCACCAGGTGGGATACAACCACGGGCCGCAACAATATTAAATCAATTAGATCTAAAAAAAAACCCCCAAATAATAATTATTCTTAACAATTATTCAACTTAATTATTAAATAATAATGATCAAATATTTAATTATTAAATAAATAATTTAATAATAATTAATAATTTAATAATTTTCCGAATATGTTCTGTGACATTCCAGAGTGTATCGCAAGTCTTCTGGATAAATTCCAGTTCTAATTTCTTTTGTTTTTTAACAGATTTACAACATGATAAAATGAAGCTTGTGAGGGTGGATTCCTATCAGGAAAACGCTCGGCATCCATTTCAATGGCAACCCTATAACACTTGTTCCACATTCACCATAAATTAAGACCATTTCAATTCTGTCTTCAAAAAAAATACTGTATTTTTATTATAGTAATTCAATATAACTATCTACTGGATTGACACGAGAAATAAACTTTTTTAAACTCAAGAATTTTAAATAGTTCTATTAAGTAGAAAATAATCTCTTAAATCTGGGTATAACGACGTTTTAAGATCATTATAAACACTTATTTTCATTGTTGTGACTTTTCAATTTAATAATTATTTTTTTAATAATTAATTATTTAATAATTATTATTTGATAATTAAATTAAATAATTGTTAAAAGTAATATTAAGATTTTTTTTGAGATCTAATTGATTCATGTATTTTATTTTTTTGATGTCGTATAAAAAAATAGTTTTTATGAAAGTTGTTCAGTTTTTTTTTGTAGAATATGGTAGCGCAAAAAAAAAATACAGGGTTCTATTTAAAAAACACAACTTAGGAGATCGTGCGCCTTCATATCATCCCATCGGCTATTCACCCCCTTGTGTTGGGGGAGTACATTCGGCCAACTAACAACGGCCGACAAAAAAGGTTCGATCATTTGTTAGATCGATCCTTAAACTCCCCCGCGACACGCCAGAAGCATACTTCCACGCCAAAATACGGGATGGCGGACTCGGACTGCCATCCCTTGGAAGCATGATTCCACTCTTGGTGCATGCCCGACTCAGTAGAATGAGGCAATCCGACTACCCGGCGGCCAGAGCGGCCGCTGAGTCGGTCACATGCATCCGGAGGTTAGCTTGGGCCGAACGGGTCCTGCGTAAGTTCGGCGGCGTGGAGGGTGTTGCGGCTTACTGGCGCGAGAACCTATACAGTAGCGTCGATGGCCGGGATTTGGAGATGTGCGCGGGAGCAAGGCCTTCTTTTAATTGGATGCTGCGCCCAGGAGTTATGAAGAACAACATATTTATCGAATTTTGTAGGCTTAGATCGGGGTCCCTTCCTTCAGGCGTAAGAACCAGCAGGGGAAGACGGCCGGAGGGGCCCCCGATGTGCCGGGCTGGGTGCAGACGAACTGAGACAACCGCGCACATCATCCAATGTTGTGATAGGACCGCGGATGGGCGGGTTAAGAGGCATGACGCTGTGGTACGATGTCTGGCCGACGATTTGATCAAAAAGGGAATGCGTGTCGAGTTGGAGTACTTGTACTCCAGCTCGGCGGGCAATAGAAAGCCAGACATCGTGGCAAAGGATGCGGCGGGGGTGGTGTGGGTTTTGGACGTCCAGATCGTCTCCGCGCTTGCAGGACTGGGTGTTGCCCACCGAAATAAAATAGAAAAATATAGGGGCAACTCCAGTCTGGTAGATAATATTGCGGAGCGATTTGGCGTCGGGGCGGGCTCGGTCAGGGTCGAGGCCATCACACTCTCGTGGAAGGGAGTGTGGTGGCATAAAGCGGTGGAGTCCCTCATCGCCCTGGGTATATCCCAAAAACAATAAACGATTTGACATATAGGGCGATGAGGGGATCTCTTCTTAATTTTTACACTTTCGGCAGAAGAACATGGAGAGCGGGTGGCGTATGATTATTTTTTGTGAATAAAAAAAAAAAAAGAAATGTGAAATGTGAGCCAGGATTAATCCTGGCTCTCTCAGCCACCCGCTCTGAATCTGAATTAATTTGTTCTGAAGCCGAAAGTGTGAAAGATTTGTGGGTAAATTTGTGTAATAATCTTAAATTTTCTTGTAAGAGGCGGCCCGCTCCTCGGAGGCCCAATAAATAAAATAAAATAAAAATACTCTTGAAAGCTTGTTCTGCGTCGACAAACAATAGTCTAGTTTAGTTTCCCCCCTGATCTAAATAAACTTTTATTTGAAACTTTTTTCCATATAATGCATTGTTTTTGAATTATAAGACTGTCTCAAGATAATAAACTCACCCGGTACACAAGAATTACTCATTTAATATAATAAAAATAATTACATTAATTAAAAACAAATACAAAAACTTCCGATAAATCTCGAAAATTTGATTTTAATAAATTTAGAAATTCGAAACGGTTTGATTTTCAAGAAATGTGTTCTCATAGAAAGTTCTTCCAATATTATATTCAAGCAGTTTTCTTTTAGTAAACGTTACCTTTAAAATCAGTAAAATCTTAATATTAGAAGACACAGTCTATATTTTTATATACTGATGTTAAGTATGACGTCATTTCACAAAAATCGAAAAATGGTAGAATGTAGCTAGTAGTAGTAGTAGTAATAATAGGGGTGGGGGGCGTGGAGAAAAAAAATCCTAAAAGAATTCCTTCCCTCTCTGTCCGCCTGTACCGTCGCCGTCGCGTCGGCATCCAAAGGTCCAGCCAGCTCAGCTTGG
Organism: Forficula auricularia; assembly: GCA_024734495.1. Classification (NCBI taxonomy): domain Eukaryota; kingdom Metazoa; phylum Arthropoda; class Insecta; order Dermaptera; family Forficulidae; genus Forficula; species Forficula auricularia. The sequence continues at coordinate 83,468 of JALMQS010000672.1, forward strand.
AAGGGCCAGCCAACCATTGGGTTGGTGGAGGCGAAGGTTCCATGAGTGAGTGATTCGTTGATTCAATTACGTCATTCCCCGGACACTTGCCCCCTCTTTCACCAAAGACTTAACTTTCCTCACTTGGTAATAATTTAATATTGATTCTCGCTAGAGAACAGCCACCGACACTTGCCAATTACTATTTCAAAAGTACCGAGCCACCCACCCACACCCACCCACCCACCCACACCCACCAGTCACTCATCTAATTGAAACAGTCAATTTTATACCCTGGATACTTTAACCTTGAATAATTTCTTCAAATCCTAATTCTGATCACTAAAGTATAAAGTATAAAGTTATAAATACCCGGTGAGTTTTTACTTTATCCAATGCAAAGCATGGGTAAAGTATTGCAATCGCTCTCGGGGCAAGCGTGGCTTCAAAGGGTCCTCAGGTAAAGACTACGGAACCCATGGCCTCAATTAAAGTCACAAATTGTAGTATTCAATTAGGTTGAATTTTAGCACGTGACGGTTTTGCCAAAAATTACATGGGGTCTCGTCGAGAGGCCAAAAAGTGCCATTTTTTCATTTAGTGCGTGCGGATGTATGTATGTATGTATGTATGGATGGATGTATGTTATCGTTTTTTTGGCCCACGATTTTTTCCACACCGTTGCACCGATTGAAATGAAATTGAAAACCTACCATTAGTTTGAACAAAATGAAGCGCTGATTAGTTTTTGGTACATATCGACCCACAAACATTAGTACTTTATTTCAGTACTTTTTTAGTTTTTTCTAAATATCTTGAAAATGACTTAACCAATTTTGATGAAATTTAATATCCTAATTAAGTACCTTGGGGACCACAAAAAAGGATAAATAAAGTTTTTAGTAAAATTATATTTTAAAGTACTTTACTCTAGAGTAAGAGAGTACTTTTTTAATTTTTTAAATTCTTTAAAATTTATTCATTTGAACCTTTTAATATAGCTCATTTAGCCTTGCTTAAATAAGAATGGATAGGCTTCTCTCTATGAAATGCTAAAAATTTGGGAGGAAATTTTATAAGTAACCATAGCAACTGCGTTGTTTTCTTATCCCTTACCTTTGCAGAAGACATAGAGGAATCGACTTTAAAGCAAAAATAGCGATTGATTCTCATCTAGTACTTGAGGAATAACAATTCTATATTGGATTTTTAACGTTTCGGTTTTTATTGGTCACCATTTCGGAAGACATAGAGGAATCGACTTTAAACCAAAAATAGCGATTGAGTCTCATCAAATACTTGAGGAATAACCATTCTATATTGGATTTTTGACGTTTCGGTTTTTATTGGTAACCATTGCTGAAGACATAGAGGTATCGACTTTAAACCAAAAATAGCGATTGATTCTCATCTAGTACTTGAGGAATAACCATTCTATATTGGATTTTTGACGTTTCGGTTTTTATTGGTAACCATTGCTGAAGACGTGGAGGAATCGACTTAAAATCAAAAATAGCCATCGATTCTCATCTAATACTTGAGGAATAACAATTCTATATTAGGTTTTTGACGTTTCGATTATTATTGGTAACCATTGCTGAAGACATGGAGGAATCGACTTAAAATCAAAAATAACGATCGATTCTTATCTAATTCTCAAGCTTGAGTTGTTTACCAAAAAAGATTTTAGTCTTTTTGATTTTAAGTCTATTCTTCCACGTTTTCAGTAGAGGTTGCCATTAATAGTCAAAACATCAAAAATGGAATGCAATAAGGTTATTCCTCTAGTATTAGATGAGAATCGATCGTTATTTTTGATTTTAAGTCGATTCCTCCATGCCTTCAGCAATGGTTACCAATAATAATCGAAACGTCAAAAACCTAATGTAGAATTGTTATTCCTCAAGTATTAGATGAGAATCGATGGCTATTTTTGATTTTAAGTCGATTCCTCCATGTCTTCAGCAATGGTTACAATAATAACCGAAATGTCAAAAATCAAATGTAGAATGGTTATTCCTCAACTATTAAATGAGAATTATTTTTGAATTAATGTCAATATGAACTACAAATTGCAAGTGATTTCTGATTAATAATAAAGGAACAAACATATTAATATTTCAAATGAATTTGGATAAAGTTTAGCAACGATCCGTTGCAGTTTATTTATCTTGAGACAGTCTTATAACTCAAAAACAGTGAATTATATGAAAAAAGTTTCAAATAAAAATTTATTTATATTGAAGGGGAAATCAAAATATGCTATTGTTTTTTGACCTAGAACAAGCTTTCGAGGGTATTTCAAGGACAAGTTCTGTTTTTTAAATAGAATCCTATATATTTCTTTTCATATTCAGAATCTACAAGAAAAACTGTGCATGTTTTATTAGAACTATTTTTTTATCCGACATCAAATAAACCAATTATTAGATCTCAAAAAAATTATAATAATTATTTTTAACAATCATTCAACTTAATTATCAAATAATAATTATCATATATTTAATTATTAAATAAATAATTTAATAATAATTAATAATTTAATAATTTTGTTACACTGTTCTGAGACATTCCAAAGTATAAATTAAGAACATTTCAATTCTTCAACAAAAAATGCTCCATTTTTACAATTATGATAATACAATAATATAACTATCTACTGGATTAGAGAGAAGAAAAAGCTCAAGAATTTTAAGTAGTTCTATAAAGTATAAAATAATCTCTTAAATCTCTGTAAAATGAAGTTTTAATATCAAAATAAACACTTATTTTCATTGTTGTGACTTTTCAATTCAATAATTATATATTTAATAATCAAATAATTTTTTTTTTTTTTTTTTTTTTTTGGCTTTTCGGCCTTTCTAGCCATAAGCCCAATTACGATACTAGCTATATTTTTAAAATTTGTCTCTACCCCCGGGGATCAGATTTTAGCTGGCTGCCTCGAGTCGGATTCGAACCCGGGTCCCCTGGTTAGCTCGCTGTCACGCTACCGCCTAGCTCTACTGACTCCCCAATCAAATAATTAATCATTATTATTTGATAATTAAGTTGATTGTTAAAAATATTTATTAGGATTTTTTTTTGAAATCTAATTGATTCATGTATTTTGTTTATTTGATGTCGTATAAAAAATAGTTCCTATGAAAGTTGTTCAGTTTTCTTTCTAGATTAAGTAGACCTATAGAAAAATATAGGGTTCCATTTAAAAAACAGAACTTGACCTCAAAATACCCATGAAAGCTTGTTCTAGGTGGACAAAAAATAGCATAGTTTAGTTTTGCTCTTGATATAAATAATCTTTTATTTGAAACTTTATTTCATATAATGCACTGTTTTTGAGTTATAAGACTGTCTCAAAATAAAAAACTCAGCAGGAATAATTGATAAAAATTCAATTACTAGATTGTAATTTATTTTTAAAGATTTTTATTCTTATTACTGAAGATGGTTTCGAAAACTGGTTTTTATAGTCCAGTCAAATTGTGTTTTTATCAAAAAAGTTTTGGGTGGTTCTGATTTATTGCATAGATATGTTTTTTGAGCGCTGAATCCAAATCTGAGGTCTCCCACCAAAATTTAGTAACGAAACATTGAAGAAAATGAAAAAAACGTTGAAAAATTCCATTTTTTGGCGGTTTTTCGCTAATAACTCGAAAACTATGAACTTTTCGTAAAGAACCTTCCTATTCAAAATGAAAGTAGATAAAATTTCTTACAAATTTTATTTATTTAGGTTTTTTCTCCGTCCAACTGTTCGGGCTCAAGCGCTAGTTGAAAATTGGCCTATTTTTTATGACTCGGCATATCCCAAAAACTCGCACTTTTTGATATTTTCCCATTTTGGCCATGAAGGAGCACGTATTCGACAAAGACAACTCTGTACATTTTTAAACTAGATTAAATTTTCTACAATGAAAACAAAGTTTCATCTTAATTGGATAAATGATAACCTCGTTCCGCAATGAGGTTGAAGTTTTGAAAAACTGTAATTTATTGAAAAAAAATTGCAGTTTTTCCTTCATAAAATGAAAACCAATCATCTTAGAAACTTGATTCTTATGTCAACTCTAGGAAATTATGTTCACTTGAACATTTATTTTTACTAATTTTTTGATAAAACTTTAGATTTATAGATAACCAGTGTTTTCCATGACACTTCTGAGGACTCGGATCATATCATGTCATGGAAAATGCTTGATATCTATAAATCTAAGACTTTTAACAAAAAGTAGTCCAAGCAAAGGTTCAAGTAAACAACATTTTCTAGAGAATGAGATAAGAATTAAGTTTCTATGATCGATCAGTGGTTTTCATTTTTTGATGGAAAAATTGCGATATTTTGCTAAAAATTGCAGTTTTTTGATAATTCAACCTTATTGCGGCACGGATTCCCATTAATCTAATTAAGATGAAGATTTGTTTAAATTGTAGCAAATTTAATCTAGTTTAAAAATGTATAAAGTGGTCTTTGTTGCAAACGTGCTCCTTCATGGTCAAAATGGAAAAATATCGAAAATAGTTCGAGACAGAAAAAATACGGAAATTTTCAACTAGCGCTTGAGCCCGAACGGTTGGAGGGAGAAAAAAAACTAAATGATGAAATTTGTAGGAAATTTTATGACCTTTCATTTTAAATAGGAAGATTATTTAACCAAAGTAGATAGTTTCCGAGTTATAAGCGAACAACTGCCAAAAATTGGAAATTTTCAACTTTTTTCCATTTTCTACAATGTTGCGTCATGAAATTTTCGAGGGAGACCTCAGATTTGTATTCAGCACCCCAAAAAACATATATATGCAAAAAATCAGAACCCATTTGAGCACAATTTGACTGGACTATAGATTTTAGTAATAAGAGAATTAGGACTTGGTTGGATGAGCGTCAAGGGGTGTAGGGGGGGGGGGTGTTGTCGACCACACCCTTTAAGTACCCTTACTGTGTATAAAAAATTTAAATAAGAAAAGATGAAGATTTACGGGGTTGAGATGAGAGCCCCCCCCCCCCCCTAGCCCTTTAGCCCTTTGCAAAGGGGGAGGAAACTTGAGCTAATCCCTTTTCGGGATTTGTTAATTAGATTTTTTATCGCTGACACCATCCAATGGAATTCTCTCTCTATTTTTATTTCTCTTTTTGCGCCCTCTTGGATAAATATAATTTAATAATAATAATAACTAACAAAAAAAAGTCACTAAAAAGTCTTTTTCCGGGCTATTTTTCGCTCTATCAGCTCGCTAATATTTCCTCCCTAACACTATTTACCCTGTGTCTGTGTCTGTGTCTGTGTCTGTGTCTGTGTCTGTGTCTGTGTCTGTGTCTGTGTCTGTGTCTGTGTCCACTTGGGCTGACTTGTGGAAAAGGAAGAAAAAATAATTCCATTTGAGGAGAGGATTGTCGGGGATAAATCTCGCCTGGTCCAGAGGCACAGTTGCTTGCCTTCTTACTTTTCTTTTTCTCTGCTCACAATTGACCTTTAAATGAAAAAGAAAAAACACATTTACAGTGAAAAAAAAGGATATATTAATAGTTAAGATGCTGCTATTCGAACCAAGCACCAATAAGTAAATTATTGTTATTTGAGTAAAATAGTGGAATAGTTAAATTTAATAGTTGGCTCTTTAAATAGAAGTACCTGGAGCCACCGAGCGATGCACGGTAACCCCTGACCCCCCCTCCCGGAACCACACACCTCACCCCCACCACTGCACCCCGACTCCGCACCACTCCACCCCAACCGTGCCTCCCGCCCCCGCATCCTCATACACCATACAGGGTATGGTCAAGTATTGTAATCGTGCATGAAAAAAGTGTTTTTTTTCCTTCTTTTTTTCGAAATATCTCAAAAACGGCTGAAAGTATTTTGATTAGAAAAATTGAGCGAAACCATGGCATTTCGCTCTACAAAAAAGCTCTAATAAGTGAGCATCGAAAAAATTATATTTTTCGAGATAATAATTGTTTTGTCAAAATGTCTGTTAGTTAGTTAGTCTGTGCGTTAATTAATATATTTAATTTTCTATATTTATAATGTTTAAGGTAAACTACATTAATTTTAATATACCGGGTAAGTTTTTTATCTTGAGACAGTCTTATAACTCAAAAACAGTGCATTATATGAACAAAAGTTTCAAATAAATATTTGATTTATATCGAAGGGGAAACTAAACTAAGCTATTGTTTATCGGCTTAGAACAAGCTTTCAAGGGCATTTCTAGTTCAAGTTCTGTTTTTTAAATGGAACCCTATATTTTTCATTACGTCTACTTAATCTACAAAAAAAAACTGAACAACTTTCATAAGAACTATTTTTTTATACGACATCAACTAACAAAATACATGAATCAATTAGATCTCAAAAAAATCTTAATAATTATTTTTAACAATTATTTAACTTCATTATCAAATAATAATGATTAAATAATTAATTATTAAATAAATAATCGAAAAATCCCAATAATGTAAATAAGTGTTTATAATGATTTTAAAACTTCATTAAATACCCACTCAGAGTTAAGAAATTATTTTCTACTTAATAGAACTATATTTAAAACTCTAGAGTTTAAAAAAGTTTATTTCTCTTGTCAATCCAGGAGATAGTTATATTGTATTAATAGATTTAATAAAAATGGAGCATTTATTGTTGAAGAAAGAATTGAAATGGTCTTAATTTATGCGGTGAATGTGGAAGAAGTGTTATGGATGCCGAGCGTTTTCCTCACAGGAATACACCCTCCCAAGCTTCATTTTATCGTGTTGTAAATTTCTTTAAAAAAAACTGGAAGTGTAAACGCTACGCAGAAACTACAACAGGCCAAAATAACGAAATTGGAACTGGAATTCATCCAGAAGACTTGCCATACACTCTGGAATGTCTCAGAATAGAGTCGAAAAATTATTAATTATTATTAAATTATTTATTTAATAATTAAATATTTGATAATTAAGTTGAATGATTGTTAAAAGTAATTATTAGAATTTTTTTTTTTGAAATCTAATTGATTTAATATTTTTTTTATTTGATATCGGATAAAAAAATAGTTTCCATGAAAGTTGCTCAGTTTTTTTTTTTTGGAAGATTAAGGATCCGTAAATAAATCTATAGGTTTCCATTTAAAAACAGAAGTTGAACTTGAAATACCTTTGAAAGCTTGTTCTATGTTCACAAACAATAGGGTAGTTTAGTTTCCCCCCCTCCTGATATAAATAAACTTTTATTTGAAACTTATTTATATATAATACATTGTTTTTGAATTATAAGACTGTCTCAAGATAAAAAACTCACCAGGTATATTAATGTAGGGGGTGGGAGGTTTTCACCCCCTACGATTTATCCCGGACAGGCCTCCACTTGTAGAAGGCTGGGTTTCACCCTCTTCGCTCATAGGGGTGAAATAAACAATAACACACATTCACTTCTTTATATATATATTTATTTACAAAAAAGGGGTTATATACAGATTCGTGTCTAGGGGTCGTCGTGAAACATCATAATACGCATCGTTAATCAATACATCGTGTCATCTTAAGCGGCTCTCGACTTCAACTGACTATAAACTAAACATATCGACAAACTTCACTTAACTTATATCTAAATCAAGGCGATATTAGGCGGGCTCTCATTGGCTCACAGAGCTCGAGCGTCTCAGTCTCTTTTCGCATAAATATTTCGTGAACCTGTAACATCTGTCACTCTTGCTCCGGCTTCTGAACAAAGAACAACCCTATGGGAAACCGCTCTCCCAGGCGACCCAGCGCCTACAAAAGCCTTGGCACAGACATCAGCCTTGAAATGCTAGCAAGGCGGTCCTATTCTAAAGTAAGTGGATTTTTCATTATTTCATTGGCGAACACATATATATTGAGACATCATTCTTATTTTTAAAAAGCATTTTCATCAATTGTTCTTGTCAGAACTAAACTTATTATTTTAAAAAGCATTTTCATCAATAGTCTTTTTAAAGACTAACCCTGTTTCAATATACTGTATGTGTTTGCAACTTCTTTTAATTTTAACTTCCTACAAATTCGGCCATCCTAATAGTTTTAAAGCCCCATTAAAACAAAACAATCCCAATCCTGTATAGAAAATCAAATTATACTAAAGTCCACAAAAATCGTATGAAAAATCCCTCGATACAATTTAAATCAAATCACTCTTAACACATAAAGCAATTTTCAACGTCTTAAACATAATAATTATATAGAAATAATATGCAACTTAATTCTAAAAGAAGATCATTTTAACAAAAATGATGATCTCCACATCTATAAGAATAATAAAGTATTAGACTTCCTCTTATATCTAAAATTGTTTCCTTCCTTCAATTCAAAAATCAAATTCTTCCACGTTTAATTTAAATTTAATTAATAATCATAAAAATTTAAATTTAAATTCTCTTTTCAAATGATCTCATTAAAATTTAACCCGAATCAAATATAAAATTTCTCAAGATTCCCATCTTTAATTTTAAAATTTCTTCGAATTTAAATTTTGAATTGAATTGAATATCTCGTCTTCAAATTAAATTCTTTTATTAAAATCTACCTATTTAACTCTGAACTTAATTTCTCTCTTTCAAAATTTGAAATCTAAAATTAATCATTCAACGTTCAAAACAAAATTATACTTCATAAAAACAAACTAATTTTTTAAACAAAAACCAAAAAAAATTTAAGAACAATGAATTGCTCAAACTTCAATCTTAATCAAAAATTTCGTCTTCATAATTTAAATTTCGAAATTTCTTATATATCAGCTTAATTTTATGATAGAAACATTTCTAACTTTCATGCAAAATATGTGACCATATATTTTAGCTAAATTCTAAATAATTGTTCAAGAAAAACCTTTATCCATTGTGCTACGTCTCGTATTGTTCGTAGGGTTCGTTTTCTCTTTCTCTTGGGTGGCGAGCTGCACGTTTTCACACATATACACTCACACTTCACTATGGGTGGGAATTTTTGGGGAAGGTCGCTGGGCTGCAAAAACACTTGTTTACACACACGTACGCACACACACACACCCGTGAACCCACGAACCCGCGCACCTGGCGCAAAAATCGCGTGACATCTTTCCTCGATCAAAAATGAAATTATTTTTCAAAAGTTTATATTCATCAATATTTTTCACAAAATAGCGTTTATTATAAATGATTTTTGAAATATCACATACACTATGAGTCACGTTTTGGGTCACACCTTTTGTTGCTATACCTGGGCGGTTATTATTCATCCTTCGTTGCGTATCTTTTTCTTTATCTTCTTGTTTCTAACAAAGAGCACTCTTTCATCTCTTTGTTGACTCTTCTTTCTTCTCGCAAATCCATAATTGAATTGATTTTTTCTATTTCTAGAATTCCTTCTTGGCTCTCATCCTTAAGCAATTTACCTTTTTCAAGTATATTCCTCGGCTTTAATTCTTCAAATTCTTCTTTCGGCTCATCCGTCAAGTAGGCAATTTCTTTCACACCACTTTCACTCAAATCAACTACATCCTCCTCGTCGGCATCTTCGTCTTCATCCAAATCGACATCGGCGATTTCTTCTTTGAACCTCTCCTTGTTGCCGTCGTCATCGGCGTCGTCCTCGTAGGCGTCCTGCTGCAGCTGGGCCAGAAAGGGAACTTTCTCGCAAAATGAAACATCTTCTTCGTAAACCTCGCTATGGACAAAGCAATCCTCTTTGCTTTGTTCAACATCTTCGTCGTCGTCCTCGTCGTCTTTTTCATCTTTTTGCGAGAATTCCTCTTTCAGAGCTGTTTCGAGCAAACTCCAAGAAGTCAAACCTCTTTCGCTTTGAATATAATCTTTCGCATAGCCTGCTAGCGACATCTTCACCAGAAAAAATAGTTCCGTCGAACCCCATCCGGATTCTTCAACTAAATCCTGAATCTCTTTGATCCACTGTTCGATTGAAATGCTCCCCGTTCCGTCGAACTTTTCAATCGAATTCCTGGCTTCGCAGAAGCTCCGAGAGAATTCATCTCCCCCAGCTGTTTAGCTGGTTGTCCGTCGTCCACGCGCGTGTCTTTTGATGAAGTCCCGTGCACCCTTTTCAGATGGCCAAAATCGGACAAGCTTACCACGAGATTTCTGGCAAGACACTTCTTGTCAGAGTCTGTGGGCAAGCCTAATATCGAAGAGATAATTACCAGGTCCGATTGAGAGAAGTCACTGCAAACGGCTTTTGCTTTGCGCTCTCGACTAGCGGCGCCAAAATTAAAGCCTTCGAAGAGCTTCAATTTCCGCCTCGTGTGTCGATTGCCTTCTTCGTCAAAAATAAGTTTAAAAAGCTTTTTGACGTCCTCAAAATCGAAGTCTGTCAAGTTTCTCTCGATATTGACATGCTGGCCAAGATTCTTCATTTTTCTAGGGCACAATTTTTCACCAGAATATCAACAAGATTCCACGTCGCGTTCCGTCATTTCGTCATCAAATCGTTCCCGGTAAGATGAACTTTTTATGATTCATCCCGGACGCGAGCACCCATTTGTAGGGGGCGGCGGGGAGGTTTTCACCCCCTACGATTTATCCCGGACAGGCCTCCACTTGTAGAAGGCTGGGTTTCACCCTCTTCGCTCATAGGGGTGAAATAAACAATAACACACATTCACTTCTTTATATATATATTTATTTACAAAAAAGGGGGTTTATACAGATTCGTGTCTAGGGGTCGTCGTGAAACATCATAATACGCATCGTTAATCAATACATCGTGTCATCTTAAGCGGCTCTCGACTTCAACTGACTATAAACTAAACATATCGACAAACTTCACTTAACTTATATCTAAATCAAGGCGATATTAGGCGGGCTCTCATTGGCTCACAGAGCTCGAGCGTCTCAGTCTCTTTTCGCATAAATATTTCGTGAACCTGTAACATCTGTCACTCTTGCTCCGGCTTCTGAACAAAGAACAACCCTATGGGAAACCGCTCTCCCAGGCGACCCAGCGCCTACAAAAGCCTTGGCACAGACATCAGCCTTGAAATGCTAGCAAGGCGGTCCTATTCTAAAGTAAGTGGATTTTTCATTATTTCATTGGCGAACACATATATATTGAGACATCATTCTTATTTTTAAAAAGCATTTTCATCAATTGTTCTTGTCAGAACTAAACTTATTATTTTAAAAAGCATTTTCATCAATAGTCTTTTTAAAGACTAACCCTGTTTCAATATACTGTATGTGTTTGCAACTTCTTTTAATTTTAACTTCCTACATTAATATTTCTTATAATCTTATAATGGGTTTTGAAATAAAAAAAAAAAAAAATTGTCATTTTTTTTAATATTTTAATTATTAAGATATTACTATTTGCAAAAAATATAAGTCGTTTTATCCAAATACCTAAAAATTTGGCCATATTTGGAATGATTCGATATATGTTGATTATTAATAAAATATCTTTGGAATAAATATGAACTCATTAAAAATGCTCAACTCTATCAATATATTTATTATAAAGAAATTGTTTTTTCAGTGTTCAAACCCCACTCTCCTCACGTTCAACATTCAGTTTTCAAAAAAAATGATTTTCAAAATTAATAAAATTAGATCCGAAATGCAACCGATCATTTTTAATCCGACTTCATTTTAATTATATATGTCAGAAGGGTTGTTTTCTCCTTCTCGAAAATCAAATCCGAGAATGCTAAGAATTGAACAATTCCGTTATTTTCTCATTGATTATATCATCAGAACTTGACCAAATTAATATGAGACCACCCCTAAGGTATCCTCTTTCCAATAAAAATCGGTCCACGTGGTAAAAAATTATCGATGAACTCACATTAAAAAAAAAAAGATTCCGACGAATTGAGAACCTCCTCCTTTTTTTTAATTAAAAAGACATTGTTGTTGTCTCGATTCCCAAATTATTGGTAATTATTGATAGATGAAAATCTCAATAAAAAAAAATGACTCGCCGGATGCCAGATTAGAACTTGAGACCTCTTGCATCAGAGGCACTCACTTTAATCACTGGACTATAGAACTATTTTAAAATACTTTGCTTTTTATTTTTACTAAAATGAATATTTTTGAATTAGTATGGAAATAATTGAATGTATTATATATAGCTATGTATTTAATAAATAGAATTCATTGAATAAATTGCGGCAAGGCAAATTTGAAATATATATAATTGAATTAAGCTGAAAGAAAGACAACAATTAATTTTAAATCCAGAAACATTAAATATATTAATAATTATTCCTTGGCCACCCCCCCCCCCTCCACTCTTCTAGTTAAAATTAAATATTCAATTCTCTTTTCTCCGGGCAATTATCTTTGAAATTGTCTTCCTAAAAAAATATTTGGTTAGTGAAAGTTATCACTTCTGTCGCACGTCCCGAGAGGCACATATTTTTTTTAATTTTATGTTTTTATTTCAGATCCTATACGATTATTTTTCTTTATTATTATTCTCCTATTTATTAATTTATAATGTTTATCAAAATGAACGAATGTGGGTAAATTGGTGTACGAGTAAACAAATAGGTATGCACATAATATGTGGACCATTGGAAAGATAGAAATGCAAAAACTGGGTCGGGGGTGGGGATGGATGTGGGGGGTGCAGGAGGTGGGGTGCAGTTGTGGGGGGTCCGTGTGGGGGGGGGGGGGTGGGGCGGAGGGGGGTGCAGTGTTGGGGGCGAGGTGTATGGTTTCGGGGGGCAGGGGTTACCGAGCATCGCTCGGTGCCTCCAGGTACTAAATATATTATGTTAGCTTACTTAAGCTTGAGCAAAGAAAATTTTGTTGTTTCACCAGAAATTAGAAAATTCATGAATATAATAAAAATAAACTGCAACGGATCGTTGCTAAACTTTATCCAAATTCATTTGAAATATTAATATGTTCTAGAGTAAAGTACTTTAAAATATAATTTTACTAAAAACTTTATTTAACCTTTTTTGTGGTCCCCAAGGTACTTAATTAGGATATTAAATTTCATCAAAATTGGTTAAGTCATTTTCAAGATATTTAGAAAAAACTAAAAAAGTACTGAAATAAAGTACTAATGTTTGTTGACCGATATGTACCAAAAACTAATCAGCGCTTCATTTTGTTAAAATACTGGTAGGTTTTCAATTTCAATTCAATCGGTGCAACGGTGTGGAAAAATTCGTGGACGAAAAAAACGATAACACACATACATCCATCCATCCATCCCCACGCACTTCAAAATAAACTGCAACGGATCGTTGCTAAACTTTATCCAAATTCATTTGAAATATTAATATGTTTGTTCCTTTATTATTAATCACATTTCACTTGCAATTTGTAGTTCATATTGACATTAATTCAAAAATAATTCTCATTTAATAGTTGAGGAATAACCATTCTACGTTTGATTTTTGACATTTCGGTTTTTATTGGTAACCATTGCTGAAGACATGGAGGAATCGACTTAAAATCAAAAATAGCCATCGATTCTCATCTAATACTTGAGGAATAACAATTCTACATTAGGTTTTTGACGTTTCGATTATTATTGGTAACCATTGCTGAAGGCATGGAGGAATCGACTTAAAATCAAAAATAACGATCGATTCTTATCTAATACTAGAGGAATAACCTTATTGCATTCCATTTTTGATGTTTTGACTATTAATGGCAACCTCTACTGAAAACGTGGAAGAATAGACTTAAAATCAAAAAGACTAAAATCTTTTTTGGTAAACAACTCATGCTTGAGTTGTTTGCCAAAAAAGATTTTAGTCTTTTTGATTTTAAGTCTATTCTTCCACGTTTTCAGTAGAGGTTGCCATTAATAGTCAAAACATCAAAAATGGAATGCAATAAGGTTATTCCTCTAGTATTAGATATGAATCGATCGTTATTTTTGATTTTAAGTCGATTCCTCCATGTCTTCAGCACTGGTTACCAATAATAATCGAAACGTCAAAAACCTAATGTAGAATTGTTATTCCTCAAGTATTAGATGAGAATCGATGGCTATTTTTGATTTTAAGTCGATTCCTCCATGTCTTCAGCAATGGTTATCAATAAAAACCGAAACCTCAAAAATCCAATATAAAATGGTTATTCCTCAAGTACTAGATGAGAATCAATCGCTATTTTTGGTTTAAAGTCGATACCTCTATGTCTTCAGCAATGGTTACCAATTAAAACCGAAACGTCAAAAATCCAATATAAAATGGTTATTCCTCAAGTACTAGATGAGAATCAATCGCTATTTTTGGTTTAAAGTCGATACCTCTATGTCTTCAGCAATGGTTACCAATTAAAACCGAAACGTCAAAAATCCAATATAGAATGGTTATTCCTCAAGTATTTGATGAGAATCAATCGCTATTTTTGGTTTAAAGTCGGTTCCTCTATGTCTTCTGCAAAGGTAAGGGATAAGAAAACAACGCAGTTGCTATGGTTACTTATAAAAATTTCCTCCCAAATTTTTAGCATTTCACAGAGAGAAGCCTATCCATTCTTATTTAAGCAAGGCTAAATGAGCTATATTAAAAGGTTCAAATGAATAAATTTTAAAGAATTTAAAAAATTAAAAAAGTACTCTCTTACTCTAGAGTAAAGTACTTTAAAATATAATTTTACTAAAAACTTTATTTATCCTTTTTTGTGGTCCCCAAGGTACTTAATTAGGATATTAAATTTCATCAAAATTGGTTAAGTCATTTTCAAGATATTTAGAAAAAACTAAAAAAGTACTGAAATAAAGTACTAATGTTTGTGGGTCGATATGTACCAAAATCTAATCAGCGCTTCATTTTGTTCAAAGAATGCTAGGTTTTCAATTTCATTTCAATCGGTGCAACGGTGTGGAAAAAATCGTGGGCCAAAAAAACGATAACATACATCCATCCATACATACATACATACATCCGCACGCACTAAATGAAAAAATGGCACTTTTTGGCCTCTCGACGAGACCCCATGTAATTTTTGGCAAAACCGTCACGTGCTAAAATTCAACCTAATTGAATACTACAATTTGTGACTTTAATTTAGTCCATGGGTTCCGTAGTCTTTACCTGAGGACCCTTTGAAGCCACGCTTGCCCCGAGAGCGATTACAATACTTTACCCATGCTTTGCATTGGATAAAGTAAAAAATGGCACTTTTTGGCCTCTCGGCGAGATTCCAGGTAATTTTTGGCAAAACCGTCACGTGCTAAAATTCAATCTCATTGAATACTTCAATTTGTGACCTTAATTGAGTCCATGGGTTCCGTAGTCTTTACCTGAGGACCCTTTGAAGTCGCGCTTGCCTCGAGAGCGATTCCAATACTTTCTCCCATGCTTCGCATTGGATAAAGTAAAAAAAGAATGCAAATTTGTATAGAATTTTTTTTTTCGATCAATGTTATATTTTGTCATAAATAATACATTATACCAAACTTAATAATTCATTTGTTTTTATAATATATAAATAATATTTACAATTTCTTTTATGTTTCGTTAGAGAATTCTCTCGGTTGTTTCGGGGTATATTTAAATATTATTCAAGGGAATTCAAGCAAAGGAAAAATATACTCCGAAAGTACTTATGTAATCAATTATTTATTTTTTTATTTCAAAAATAATTTTCCATTTGGGAGATTCTCATGAATATTTTATTAGTTTCCCCGCTAGATTTCGCATATTGTGTGGATATTGAATATCTCTCGAATGTTTTGCTTCACAAATTTCAATTGAATATACAGGGTGATTCACGGTTTTTGGAAAACGGAATCGTGAATTTTTCTCAAAATTTACCACCTAACATTTTATTACCTGTTCTAACGATCTATAATATTTTCAGCCTTGCGACGTTTCGGCTTCCATCGAAAAGTCGTAGCAACTTTATTTTTTTAAATGAAACACCCCGTATATTAACACGTTTTTCAGAACCGCCCTTTTATTAAAATACTTTTTGTTAAAATTGTCCTATACCTATCTCTATCGGTTTTCGAAATAAAAAATAATTTGTGTTAAATATGGTCCGAAACATGCTCTAATTAAACTTAAATAAATTAGTGCTCTCAATTATTTAAAGTTGATATTTTGCTGATAGTTCAGATAGACCCGAAGCATTTACTTTACGCCGAGAAATCGACTTCGATAAAGTGTGCTAAAATTACTATTATTTCCGTTATTTATAAAAAGGGTCAAAAGCTCGTTTTTTCAAATAAGACCCACTGTATATTACTCAATAAATTGAAAGACGATATATTATGTCCTTATACCTAAAACATCAAATTATTGAGTAATATAGAGTGGGTCTTATTTGAAAAAACGAACTTTTGACCCCTTTTATAAATAACAAAAATAATAGTAATTTTAGCACGCCCTGTATAATATGAAGTCGATTTCTCGGCGTAAAGTAAACGCTCTGGGTCTATCTGAACTATCAGCAAAATATCAACTTTTCATGAATTGAGAGCACTAATTTATTTAAGTTTAATTAGGGCCATGTTTTGGACCATATTTAACACAAATTATGTTTTATCTCGAAAACCGATAGAGATAGGTATAGGACAATTTTAACAAAACGGTATTTTAATAAAAGGGCGATTCTCAAAACGTGTTAATATACAATTAAATGTTCCAATTAAAAAAATAAAGTTGTTATGACTTTTCGATGGAAGCCGAAACGTCGCAATGCTGAAAATATTTTAAATCGATAGAACAGGTAAGAAAATGTTAGGTGGTAAATTTTCAGAAAAATCTGAATATTATTTTCCATAAACGTCTAACGTGCCATTGACCGTGAATCTCCCCTGTATAAATCAATTTTGAAACGTTAAATTATTTATTTATTATCTACTGTCACATTATATATATATTATCTAGAATTTCGAATTATTTATGAGACAACGCATTCCTAGCCAACATAGAAAATCGCATTTTATCGCAACATTAAATAATATTGACATTCCACACATTTGCTATAATAATAGTCTGGTGGAATATTTTGATATATTTTCCCTCTCTGTTGTTTTGGATCAGACCCAGATTTAGGCTTAGGCAAGCGGGGGGGGGGGAATAAATGTATAGAATAATGGGCCCAGAAGTAAGAGTGGGGGTTGGAGGGTGGGGTCATGTCGTAAATTATTATAAGTTATTTTATTAAATATTAAACATAAGAGAAGAGCCAGGTGTTTGGTAAAGTCATGTCTGGATGGCCACATCAGTTCTGTTCTTTAAATGGAAACCTATATATTACTATACATATCCTAAAACTACAAAAAAAAACTGAACAACTTTTATTAGAACTATTTTTTTATTCGTCATCAAATGAAAAGAATATTAATTGAATTAGATCTCAAAAAACAATCCTAATAAATATTTTTAACAATCATTCAACTTAATTATTAAATAATAATGATTAAATAATTAATTATTAAATAAATAATTTAATAAATTTTTGACACAGTTCTGTGAAGTCTTCTGGATGAATTCCACTTCTAATTTCGTTATCTTGGCCTGTTTCAATTACTTGATAGCCTTTACATTTCCTGTTTTTTAAAACACGATAAAATGAAGCTTGTGACGGTGTATTCCTATCAGGAAAACCCTCGGCATCCATTTCAATGGAATCCCAATAACGCTTGTTCCACATTCACCATAAATTAAGACCATTTCAATTCTGTCTTCGACAAAAAATGCTCCATTTTTATTATGTTAATACAATATAACTATATTTACTGGATTGACACGAGAAATAAACTTTTTTAAAGTCAAGAATTTTAAATAGTTCTATTAAGTAGAAAATAATCTCTTAAATCTGGGTATAACGAAGTTTTAATATCATTATAAACAGTTATTTTCATTGTTGTGACTTTTCGATTTAATAATCAATTATTTAATCATTATTATTTGATAATTATGTTGAATAATTGTTTAAAATAATTATTAGGATTTTTTTGAGATCTAATAATTGATTTAATGTTTTGTTTGTTTGATGTCAGATACAAAAATAGTTCTTATAAAAGATGCTCAGTTTTTTTTGTAGTTTAAGTAGATGTAAAGAAAAATATAGGGTTCCATTTAAAAAATAGAACTTGACTTTAAAATACCCTTGAAAGCTTGTTCTGGGTCGACAAATAATACAGTAGATTAATTTTTCTCCTTGATATAAAACATCTTTTCTTTGAAACTTTTTTCATATTATTCACTGTTATTGAGATATAAGACTGTCTCAAAATAAAAAACTCACCCGACAAAAAAATGCTCCATTTTTATTAAAATAATACAATATAACTATTTATTGGATTGACACGAGAAATTAACCTGATTAAACTCAAGAATTTTAAGTACTTCTATTAAGTAGAAAATAATCTCTTAAATCTGATTATAACGAAGTTTTCATATCATTATAAACATTTATTTTCATTGTTGTGACTTTTCGATTTAATAATTATTTATTTAATCATTGTTAATTGATAATTAAGTTAAATAATTGTTAAAAATAATTATTAAGAGAGATCTAATTGATTCATATATTTTGTTTATTTGATGTCGTATAAAAAATAGTTCTTATGAAATTTCTTCAGTTTTTTTTTTTTGTAGTTTAAATAGACGTAAAGAAAAATATAGGGTTCCGTTTAAAAAACAGAATTTGACTATGAAATACCCTTATAAGCTTGTCGAAAGTTCATCAAAAACTAGCGTAGTTTAATTTCCCCTGATATAAATAAACTTTTATTTGAAACTTTTTTCATATAATGCTCTGTTTTTGAGTTATAAGACTGTCTCAAGATAAAAAAAACTCACCCGGTATATTTTTTTTGCGTTTTATTCAAAGATTAGATTTGCTGTGAAAAAATAATAATATGTAAAGGTCAGTGAAAAAGCTGGATCGGGTTTCAAATTAAATGTTTGAATAAAAAAATTGAGTCACTGTTCTAGTTGACGAAAAATTGATGAATGGCTGCTCTGGATGGATTTATTTCTCTTTTTTTTTGGCTGGGTTGTCTAAATATGATCATGTAACACACACACACCCACACACAAACAGTCAATGATTTTCGACAAGATGGTTGATTTTCTTGTGTTTGAACTTTGGGCCCTCCCTATAAGCGCAAACTTGGTGCAAAAAGTCCCAGCTACCCAACGTTAGGATTAGTAGACAAGAATTTGTAGTCGTTTATTTAAGCTTTAAAGGGATTTAAATTCGAAATGTTTCAAGGATCGGCTACTTCTTTGGTTTTCTCTTGGTTTTCCAAATATCTTTTTGCCTCTTCCGATCTTCTTGCTTAAAAATTTAGCTTTAAGTAAAATATATAAGGTTGGCAACTAAGTAATTGCGGATTTCACTCATAGATGGCTTCAGTTGAATTTTTAGGTTTGCTGGCGTAGTCCAAATGTAAAACACATTTTGTTATTTGATAGTTGGCAATTCAGCTGTCAATGAGTAAAAAAAGTTTTTTGATCGGTTGGGTAGTTTTCGTTTGGCGTTCGTTGAAAAATGGAAAATCAAAAGGAACATTTTCGTCATATTTTGCTTTTTTATTTCCGCAAAGGGAAAAAAATATCGTAAGCTCACAAAAAGTTATGTGCTGTTTATGGCGACGAAGCCTTTAAAGAACGGCAGTGTCAAAATTGGTTTGCCGTTCTGGTGATTTTTCACTCAAAGATGAAAAACGCTCTGGTCGTCCAGTTGAAGTTGATGACAACCTAATCAAAGCAATAATCGATTCGGATCGTCACAGTACAACACGTGACATTGCAGAGAAGCTTCTTGTATCACATACATGCATTGAAAATCACTTAAAACAACTTGGCTATGTTCAAAAACTCGATACATGGGTTCCTCACGAACTGAAAGAAACGCATTTAACGCAACGCATTAACAGCTGCGATTTGCTAAAGAAGCGTAATGAAAATGATCCATTTTTAAAACGACTGATAACTGGCGATGAAAAATGGGTTGTTTACAACAATATCAAGTGGAAAAGAGCAGGCCAGGTGAACCAGCTCAAACAACATCAAAAGCTGGTATTCATCAAAAGAAGGTTTTGTTATCAGTTTGGTGGGATTACAAAGGCATTGTCTACTTTGAACTCTTACCACCCAACCGAACGATCAATTTTGTTGTCTACATTGAACAACTAACGAAATTAAACAATGCAGTTGAAGAAAAAGCGGGCCGAATTGACAAATCGAAAAGGTGTTGTATTCCATCATGACAATGCAAGGCCACACACATCTTTGGTCACTCGGCAAAAATTATTGGAGCTTGGTTGGGATGTTTTGCCACATCCACCATATAGTCCTGACCTTGCACCATCTGATTACTTTTTATTTCGATCTTTACAAAACTCCTTGAATGGTAAAAATTTCAATAATGATGATGATGTCAAATTGTACCTGATTCAGTTTTTTGCTAATAAAAACCAGAAGTTTTATGAACGTGGGATTATGATGCTGCCTGAAAGATGGCAAAAGGTCATTGATCAAAATGGGCAATACATTACAGAATAAAGTTATTTAGTTCTATGAAAAAATTGTCTTTGATTTTCTAAAAAAAATCCGCAATTACTTAGTTGCCAATCCAATATTACATAGAAATGGACATGAAGCGACGGTCATTCAGTGGATGACTTCCCTAATTGAATTTATTTTTCCAGTTAAAGTTAACATTCGATCTTCTGAATCCAGTACATAAAATTTCTTGTTTCACTGTTGTCCAGAAGAACGATGTCCGATATATTAGTGTGGTTTTCTAGTTTTCTTTTGTGTTCAATAAATTGATTGCTTATGATCTCACTAACTGATGGTACACCAAGGTCAATGTGTAGTCTTTCATTTGTAATATACCAGGGGGCATTTGATAATTTTCGATTGGGCTCTTTGAATTTTATTCAAGTTAGATTCACTGGCTGTGCCCCAGATTTGACAACCATACAACCATATCGGCTTGAGTTTTGACTTGTAAAATTAAATTAAAATTTACTCGGTTCAATTAATTTACTTGATTACAAAAAAATATGGAACTAAATGTTTATACAAATCAAAAGTCTCTAGACTAGTCTAGAAGAAAACCGCCAAAAGGAAAAATGTAATATGGCTTATCCGGTAGAATTCATCTGTGGCGCAGTTGGTTAGCGCAGCCTCGGCTAAAGAGGAAGACGCAGGTTCGAATCCTGCCGGATCCTAAATTTCATTTTTCCTTTTCAAAACAAAAAAATAATAATGAAATGATTTATTGATCTGCAAAAATTCGCAGACTGAATCATGAAAATTATTCAAATTTACGCTGTTCAATTAATTTACTTAATTATATATATATATAGATTATAATGGTTGTAATTAGGAATTCTATCTTATCTGTAGGGGCTAATTAATCATTTCGTTAATCAAATGAACATTAAGAACATGATTTCTATCGGGATGTTCTTAATGTGAATCCCATTAATTTCATAAATCTCTCTCTCTCTCTCTATATATATATATGTTATCTTTCAATAGTTGGCAGCCCCGGAGGTTGTCTTAAGGGATCTCGTCTCTCCGCCATCAACTCATCTTCATCTGTCAAGAAGACAAAGACAAAACAAAATCCGAAGGGACAACAAAGTTCAACGATTTGGGGCCGATAAGTCAGAGAAGCCCCCCCCCCCCGCCCCCATCTGAAAGAGAAGCTTCTTTTCTTTTTATTGGTCCAACAGATTGTCAATACAGTTGACTCTCTCTTTGTATTTGCCCTGCTCAACAAACACCAGAAGCAATTTCAAGCAAACATCTAAATATAAAAGAAGATCACTGGCGAGGGACCCCCCCCCCCCTGGGGGCTTCTCCTCATACTTTATTTACCCTTCATTTCAATTCGAATCACCCTTTAAGTATCGCTAATACCCTTTTTGACACATTTATAAATATGTCTCACAAACAATATGCCCAAGGGCAGGATGAGTAACGACAACGGCAAACCATTTCTTATCGCAAACTAACCGTAATTAAATATATTTCATATGTTTTACAAAAATTATGTTCTTTATTAATTTTTTGAACTACCTACCTTTTTTAGTCCAGTTAAATTGTTCTCTAAACAGCCCCTTTGGGGAAAGTTTTGGGGTAGTTTTGATTTCTTGATCATATCTACATGTTTTTTGGTGAGCTGAATCCGAATCTGAGGCTTGCTAACAAACTTTCATGACTGGACATTGCCAAAAATGCAAAAAAAAGGTAAAAAATCTCATTTTTTTGGCGTTTTTTTTGCTTATAACTCGAAAACTATCAACTTTACCTAAATGATCTTCATTTTCAAAATTAAAGTTCATAAAATTTTCTACAAATTGCAAAGGGGGGTGCAGTGGGGTGTAGGGGTGGGTGTATGTGTGGGGGTCTGGGGGGCGAGTTTCGGGGTTTCGGGGGCGACCCTAAATAATCGTATAGGGTCTGAAATAAAAACATAAAATTAAATAAGATTTGTTTCCAAGTTATATAAAAAAAGCCACTTCAACCACTTGATTTGTAAACACACCTGTAATGTTATGATTTAGACACCTGTTAATTAAAAACAAACAAAAAATTCCTAATTTTAATATAATATATTGCTATAACCTATTAGTGGGTTTTAAAATTAAAAAAACAATTAAAAATAAAAGATAATTGAAAGAAATGTAAACAAACTTTTTTATTGAGATTTTCGTCTATCAATAATTACTTTAATTAAGAAAAGATCAATTAAGATTAAATTTGTCGAGGTCCAGACCTAGCCAGATTGCTTTCTCATCCTCAAAACTTGTTAATAGAATTTATTTCATCAAAATCGGTAGAGCCGTTTTCAAAATAGAACCAAGATACATATATATATATATATAAATCAGTTTCTCGAAAACGGCTCTAACGATTTGGATGAAATTCGAGGTTTAGGTGGTTTTTGGTTTGACAATTCGATTTGTCACGGTCTCATCTTCGGCTAAGTTGTTTTTGATGGATTTTTTGTCAATTGAAATAATTATTCACAGGTGGTTGTTTGAATAAAAATTTATAATTACATTTTTTTCAATTTTATTTTTAATAAAATTAATTGATTTTTTTTTATTTTAAATTCCACTAATAGATCATTACATATAATATTATATATTAGAATTTGCCAATTTAATTAATTAAGGACATTATTCTATAAAATAATAATTTATTAGAGTATCAATTTCAATCTCTTAAAAAATCCAACAATTCGAAGGATCGTGCCTCCTTCTTCAGGATTTAAAAGGCTCAACGAAAGAACCTCTCGGTGTATATTAATATTATTTTTAATATTGCAATTAGATTCAAAACTTTGTGCCCAGTGATACGTCTCGATGATGGCCATAGCGGGTCAAATCTTTGGCAAAAATATAAATTAAGTTTTATTTTATTTTGGCTGCAATTAAAAATAGACCTTTTTACTCAATTTAAAATTTAAAATAGTATTAATATATCTCTTTTAACTGAATCCAGGTACTTATATACTAAGGTTCAAAAAAATCCACCCACCAATAAAAACTTTATTAAATGGCAAATTATTTTTAAAATTTTTACAAATATTCATATAATTTGTTCCATTAACTTTTAACCTAACATATTCAATAAATTTGTTGATAATTTTTGAATTTTATAAAAAAAAAATAAGTGAAATTAAATTAAAAGATACAATTACAAATTATCATACTTTCTCAATATCACTTTACGTTTAAATAAAGTTTTAATAAAAGATCAAATTCCATTTGAAATATCAATAAAATGAATAATTTTGAATTAAGCATCATTGATAGAAAAATAAAATATACAAAATGGATATTTCTCAAGTTCAAGCAGTTCAAATTGTGTGGCCTAATTAATCAAGGGCTAAGTCAACAACAAGTGGCCAGTACACTTGCAATAAGCAATAATTTCAATAATGTATGGTTACTTGTAAAAAAATTAAAAATGGTTTACTATTTAATAAAGTTTTTATTGGTGGATCGATTTTTTTGCACTTTAGTGTATATTATATATTTAGTTTGAGTACCCACTCAAGTATTCCCAAGAGTTACCCCTGGTTCTACTTCGAAGTCCATTATCACCTACTCTTGATTTCCAAATGACGATTGTAAAATATGGCTGAGCTCTACCAATGTTTATTAGTTTCGAAATAATACCTTATTAGGACACCTTTTACAACATAATACTATAATATAATATTAAAAGTAATAAATTCCTACATTAATATCTAGTTACCCCCCCCACCCTTATACTTTTTAGGGTAGATAAATCCAACCACACACCGAGAGAGAGAGAGATTATTCTTGTAATCTAATTTGTTTAAATCCGCATTCTAACAAAGACAGAGAGAGAGAGAGAGAATTTGTTCATTTCATTTTGTTATGATTGAATACATTAATTCTATCCAGCAGCAGTGTGGACAACACACACACACACACACACACACACATAGATATTACTTTAATAAATTCATTAGCCCATACCTGGGTGCATTTTATGCTTATCATTTCGCATTTTAAAGGGAGATAAAGGGATCAAAAAAACAACGACGGATTTAATAATAAAAATGTTCCGTACTATATTAAACGGCGGAGGCAAATGGCTGTTAATTTAGACCTTTGGAGTATGTCAAAAAAAAAAGCAGCAAATATAAATTCTGCTCTCTCCCGATTAATGCCAAACTGGGGAGGACCGAGATCTTGACGAAGACTACTCGTGCTAGTGTTGTGAGATCTGTCATTGTCTATGGACCAACTATTTGGCCCGATGCTATGAAGATTAAAACCTACGGTCATGGGATGGCCTCAGTGTACCGCCTAAGTGCATTGAGAGTGGTTAGATGATGCAGCCTGCGTTATAGCGGGAATGATATCCATCGACATACTCGCCGAAGAGCAGCAAAAACTGTAAGGGAAGGGGGGGGGGCAAGACGGGGCCTCCATAAATCTCAAAAACTAAAACAGTTTTAATAAAACTACAAAGGCCATCTTATGGTTTTATCTCGAAACTTTTCAGTGCTCCGATAGCGAAAATCTGAGCGGAGCATAAGAAGTTGCTGTGAGTAAAAAACGATTTTTTTAGTTATTTGATGTTATTTTTAGTGTGTTTTGAGCATGACTGTCAGAAATACACAGATTTTGACAACAAAGTTTTGTGTACTTTAAACTTGATTTTAGACTAAATATTTACACGATTACTTGTTCACGAGGGGGTGGGGGGTTATTAAGGGGCAAGGGGGGGGGGAATGTAACTTATGTACTAGGGAAATTGGGCTTTATATTGTTACGTTAATCTTAGTTTAATCTGCTTCGCTATTTGTTGATTGGGTGGGTGTGTCCCTCAGTGTCTGATCCAAGTGGCACGTCCCTAAAATGGAGAATGAAATTTGAGGTGATGAGTGAAGGATGTAGGGAAATGGGCTTCCTGGTACTAATGCTATAAATAATGTTATACAGACCAGTGGTTATAGAGACAATGAGATGGTTTTATTGATTGATGTACAATGCACTCTGTATCGGTATTGCAAGCGAAGCCCTGAGAGGAGCCTCCGGTGTGTGTGTGCTCGTTGTATACTCCTTGTAACCGGTGATTCAGCGCGTAGGTGTGTATGGCACTCCGCTGTGTGTGTAGATATATATATATATATGTGTATATATATATGACATAAGAGCTCTCCTATTCACTCCTGGCCTTGCGTGTATATTTAATTATAAGGCAGAAGTAAATGTATAAATAAGGAGAAGTCTGCGTTCTCGCTTCTACTCACTCTTGAAGTCATCCACTGCTGAACTTGATTATTGTATATGTATTCTGTGCACTTCGCTGGCAGTATACGCTCACTTGATAGCCTCTCTCAAGTCGATACTGCGGAACTTGAATATAAGTATAAGTGTAGGTGTATTCAGAGTCACTTCGATAGCAATAGATGTCCACTCATTCGCCGCTCTCATGATAGACTGTGGAACTTGCTCATGTCAATGCTCTTCTCTGTTGTTAATCACCGGTCATTTGCTACGCTTTCCCAGAACTCATAAGTTTCCCTTGTTTGATGATTAATTGATTGCCTCAATTAGACTTAATTAGGAATAAAAATAAGAATTTAATTAATTATAAAAATAAATTATGGTATCAATTCACAGGACCATTGCATGTTAATTTATAACCTCAAAAAATGTTTATCTTACAAAGTCCCGTTGGAGCAAAATCGGAGTACAGGGTACCCTATCTTACCCCAATATTTAGTGTATATGAAACTAGTTATGTATGTTTTATTTATACTAATTACAATGTTGATTTTGTTGCTGTTGATGCTACTGAAATTGATTTAGACACCGTCTACCGCACAACTAACTACGCTGCAGTGTGTTCCAATACCGCTATAATCCCCTGATTCTTCTCGTAACACAACCAGCAATCAGGCAACCAATTCTTATATTCAACAGTCCCGAGATCAGCCAAATTCATTTGGGGTTAAGAACGCGTGGCCACCTTCTAATTTACCTGTTAGTGGTCCTTCTCATTCTAATATTAATTTTTCTTCCAATCAACCAAAAACCTCTTTCGCCCTAGAGCCACGAAATCAGTCAAGTACTTCTCAAATTAATGTCCCATCGCATGTTCAATCATATGTGCTTAATCAGCCATCGACAACGCCACTTCAGCCAGAGGAACAGCCATGACCTAGTACTTCATTTCATCTCGTTAATCCCAGGCTTATGATGCCGATTCCGCGAATTGACCAAAGAAGAAAAAGACAAGTGCACAAAAGGGGGAAAAAACAGCCGTAATAACTTCTTCTCCCTATAAGAAAGAATTACAAGAAAAACTGAATGTCTTTATGGCAAGGGTTTATACTCTGAATCTCGGGAAGGGTGGATTACCTGTCAGCAATGCGGGAAGTGGGCACACCGCCTCATTCCATCCATAGAAGAGTAGTTAGGTATAATTTTCGCTTACACACTTTCTGACGGGACACGGGTGCTTTCGAGCATACCTCTACTGATTCAAGTTGAAGGAATCACCAATGTGTACGGACTGTAAAAAGACCCCAGAGGATGAAGAACATGTATTCTTTTATTGTCCGCGTTTCCTCATGCTTGGGCTCATGCTTGACTCTGAGGATTACTGGAAGATAGTGTCCAATTTCGCAGCAATCGTAACCAAAAAGCTAAGCCATCAGAGTGAAGGAATAAATTAATCCATTCCCAGAAGGAGGAGCCTCGAGCTACACCCCCTCCCACGAGGAAATACCTGACGGTGGTCCCATGGTAGGAAAGAGGGTGATGAAAAACAAGAGGTGGTTTTAGTGGGTAGGTATCCCACACGCTGCTGGGTACGGGCCCAGCAGTGTCTTTCTTTGAAGATTTCCACCTACCCTCGAAAAAAAAAATACTTTAATAATTTCAGTACCTGGAGCCACCGAGCGATGCACGGTAACCTCTGACCCCCCTCCCGAAACCACAGACCTCGCCCCCACCACTGCACCCCACTCCGCCCCACCCCACCCCAACCGCGCCTTTCTAGCTTTCTAGTGGTCCACATATTATGTGTATATTTGTTTACTCGTACACCAATTTGCCCACATTCGTTCATATTGATAAACATTATAAAAAAATAAATAGGAAAATAATAATAAAAAAATAATCTTATAGGATCTGAAATAAAATCATAAAATTAAATAAGATTTGTTTCCAAGTTATATAAAAATAAACTGCAACGGATCGTTGCTAAACTTTATCCAAATTCATTTGAAATATTAATATGTTTGTTCCTTTATTATTAATCAGATATCACTTGCAATTTGTAGTTCATATTGACATTAATTCAAAAATAATTCTCATTTAAGAGTCGAGGAATAACCATTCCACATTGGATTTTTGACATTTCGGTTATTATTGTAACCATTGCTGAAGACATAGAGGAATCGACTTAAAATCAAAAATAGCCATCGATTCTCATCTAATACTTGAGGAATAACCTTATTGATTCAATTTTTGATGTTTTGACCATTAATGGCAACCTCTATTGAAAACGTGGAAGAATCGACTTAAAATCAAAAAGACTAAATTCTTTTATGGCAAACAACTCAAACTTGAGTTGTTTACCAAAAAAGAATTTAGTCTTTTTGATTTTGAGTCGATTCTTTCACGTTTTCAATAGAGGTTGCCATTAATGGTCAAATCATCAAAAATTGAATGCATTAAGGTTATTCCTCTAGTATTAGATAAGAATCGATCGTTATTTTTGATTTTATGTCGATTCCTCCATGTCTTCAGCAATGGTTACCAATAATAATCGAAACGTCAAAAACCTAATGTAGAATTGTTATTCCTCAAGTATTAGATGAGAATCGATGTCTATTTTTTATTTTAAGTCGATTCCTCCATGTCTTCAGCAATGGTTACCAATAAAAACCGAAATGTCAAAAATCCAATATAGAATGGTTATTCCTCAAGTATTAGATGAGAATCAATCGCTATTTTTGGTTTAAAGTCGATTTCTCTATGTCTTCAGCAATGGTTACCAATAAAAACCGAAACGCCAAAAATCCAATATAGAATGATTATTCCTCAAGTACTAGATGAGAATCAATCGCTATTTTTGGTTTAAAGTCGATTTCTCTATGTCTTCAGCAATGGTTACTAATAAAAACCGAAACGTCAAAAATCCAATATAGAATGATTATTCCTCAAGTACTAGATGAGAATCAATCGCTATTTTTGGTTTAAAATCGATTTCTCTGTCTTCAGCAAAGGTAACGGATAAGAAAACAACGCAGTTGCTATGGTTACTCATAAAAATTCTTCCCAAATTTTTAGCATTTCACAGAGAGAAGCCTATCCATTCTTACTTAAGCAAGGCTATATGAGCTATATTAAAACTTTCAAATGAATAAATTTTAAAGAATTTAAAAAATTAAAAAAAGTACCATCTTACTCTAGAGTAAAGTACTTTAAAATATAATTTTACTAAAAACTTTATTTAACCTTTTTTGTGGTCCCCAAGGTACTTAATTAGGATATTAAATTTCATCAAAATTGGTTAAGTCATTTTCAAGATATTTAGAAAAAACTAAAAAGTACTGAAATAAAGTACTAATGTTTGTGGGCCGATATGTACCAAAAACTAATCAGCGCTTCATTTTGTTAAACTAATGGTAGGTTTTCAATTTCATTTCAATCGGTGCAACGGTGTGGAAAAAATCGTGGGCCAAAAAAACGATAACATACATCCATCCATACATACATCCGCACGCACTAAATGAAAAAATGGCACTTTTTGGCCTCTCGACGAGACCCCTTGTAATTTTTGGCAAAACCGTCACGTGCTAAAATTCAACCTAATTGAACACTACAATTTGTGACTTTAATTGAGTCCATGGGTTCCGTAGTCTTTACCTGAGGACCCTTTGAAGCCACGCTTGCCCCGAGAGCGATTACAATACTTTACCCATGCTTTGCATTGGATAAAGTAAAAAAGCCAATTCAACCACTTTATTTGTAAACTTGTAAACACACCTTTAATGTTATGATTTAGAAACCTGTTAATTAAAAACAAACAAAAAATTTTTTTTTTTTTTATAAATTTTATTAAACCAATTATTTTACATTAATTAATGTATACCTTGTACTTTAGCTTCGATTCCGAGATTACTTCTCCACCATCGAGTGTCCTTATTTATCTTTTAGTCCTTGTTTTTAGTAAGAGGAAAAATCTAATTAGATAAAAAAACCTCTTTTCCGATAATTATTTAAATTCCATTATTCCCCAATCAAATCGATTGGTATCCTTCCTCCTCTCCCCATCGTCTATCCCAACCCAAACAAAGAATTCTTAATTTTAATATATATATATTAATATTTGCTATAGCATATTAGTGGGTTTTAAAATTAAGAAACCAATTAAAAATAAAAGATAATTAAAAGAAATGTAAACAAACTTTTTTATTGAGATTTTCATCTATCAATAATTACTTTAATTAAGAAAAGATCAATTAAGATGAAATTTGACGAGGTCCAGACCTAGCCAGATCGTTTTCTCATACTCAAAACTTGTTTCATCAAAATCCGTAGAGCCATTTTCAAAATTGAACTAAGATACAAATATATATATATATATATATATATATATATATGGAATTTTTGCTCGTTTAATAAGAGTTGATAGCCCATACCTGGGTGCATTCTATGCTTATCATTTCGCATTTTAAAGGTGGAAAAAAAACAACGGCGGATTTAATAATAAAATTTTTCCCTGCCGACTCGTACTATATTAAACGGCGTAGACAAATGGCTGTTAATTTAGACCTTTGAAAGGACGGGGCAAGGTCTAGGAATAGGAATGCCAATCATCTGGCCACTTGAACCCATTCTGATGGCAATAAAATAATGACAACGTTTTATTTTTCATCGTAAATGCCTTCCTCGTCTATTAAGTAATCGGCTATATAAATTACTAAATGGCATCCAATCCTGATAGGAAACGACGACGCAGTCAATTATTCCATCATTCTCGCTTTATTATTTTATATTGAAAGAATTCATTTTCATTTCCCTTTCGGGTCATTTAATCTAAAACCACCCAGGGTGGGGGGGGGGCTTCTGTTTGGATCGGTACATTATTTATTTTTTATTTATTTATATTTAAATGTATTTTTCATATATATACCGGGTGAGTTTATTATCTTGAAATTCAAAAACAGTGAATAATATGAAAAAAAGTTTCAAATAAAAGTTTATTTATATCAAGGGGAAAAGTAAACTACGATTTGTCGACCTAGGACAAGCTTTAATGGGTATTTCAAGGTCAAGTTTTGTTTTTTAAATAGAAACCTATATTTTTCTTTACATTTCCTAAATCTCGAAGAAAAACTGAACAACTTTCATTAGAACTATTTTTTTATACGACTTTAAATAAAAAAAAATATATTATGAATTAATTTGATCTAAAAAAATCCTAATAATTAATTTTAACAATTATTCAACTTAATTATCAAATAATAATTGTTAAATAATTAATAAATCGAATACTGACAACAATGAAAATAAAAGTGTTTATAATGATTTTAAAACTTCATTATACACAGATTTACTAGATTATAATTGAAAGTAATGGAAGGCAGTCCGAGGTAGTGAGGAAAGAAAAAATTAACACATATAAAATAAGGTGTAATTTATTGGAATCCTTCCTCCTTCCTTTCAAACCGACGTTTCGGAGGATTTTTCCCTCCTTCTTCAGGGTTTCAAAGGGTCAATGAATGAAACAAATAAAATGTTTCCTTCTTCTCTCCACAGTAGTGTTCAAAAACTTTCTTCATTTGTAACAAAAGGCATAGAAAGACAAAAAAAATTTTTTCCTTCTTTTCTTAATTAGTTAATTAAGAAAAGAAGGGAAAAATTTTTTTGTCTTTCTATGCCTTTTGTTACAAATGAAGAAAGTTTTTGAACACTACTGTGGAGAGAAGAAGGAAACATTTTATTTGTTTCATTCATTGACCCTTTGAAACCCTGAAGAAGGAGGGAAAATCCTCCGAAACGTCGGTTTGAAAGGAAAGGAGGAAGGATTCCAATAAATTACACCTTATTTTATATGTGTTAATTTTTTCTTTCCTCACTACCTCTGGGCTGCGTTCCATTACTTTCAATTAAAATTTCTACCAGTCCGTCTCTCTCAAGAGAAAATTAATGCAAAAAAATTAATAGATTATTTTCTACTTAATTGAACTATTATACTTAAACTTTTTGAGTTTAAATAAGCTGACATATTCTGATTTGGCAATCCACTTATTTATATTTAATATATAATAAAATTGTCTTCTTTAAACATTAGCCACGGTTCTTTCTGCCTAACATATTATCAACGATGAACTCAAATTCAGTAAAGTGTGTGCGCCTCAGACATGGACGTTCGGGATGCGGTGCAAAAGTGGCTTCATGGCCAACAGAAAATCTTCTACCAGGAAGGCATCCGAGCTCGCTGGACCAAGTGCATTGCTAAATGTGGAGACTATATTGAAAAATAAGCTGACGTGTTCTGATGTGGCCATACATTTGACTTTACCATACAACCTGGCCCCTAAAATTATTTATAATCATGTAGGGGGGGTTAGTTTTTGCATTTTTGAACTTCTGGGTGTATACAAAATTTGGTTGAGTTTGGTAAATGGGCGAGATTTTCATTTTTTGACCATACCCCCCCCCCATTTTGGGCTGTTAGTTTTTGCATTTTTAGACTTCTAGGGTCCCACTGATTATGTATACAAAATTTAGTTGAGTTTGGTCAAATGGCCAAGATTTTAATTTTTTGATCATGCACCCCCCGGGGCGGTTAGTTTTCGCATTTTTAGACTTCTGGGGGTCCAATGATTATGTATACAAAATTTGGTTGAGTTTGCCTAGATTTTTAATTCCCCCCCCCTCCATTTTTGGCGGTTAGTTTTTACATTTTTAGTCTTCTGGGGTCCCACTGATTATGAATACAAAATTTGGTTGAGTTTGGTCAAATGGCCTAGATTTTTAATTTTTAACCCCTCCACCCAACTTAATTTTGGGTCGATATGCACCAAAATCTAATCAGCTCTTAATCTTAATGGACCAAAACTACGATTACCGAAATTTGGTTTCGATATTCACACTAGTTTTTGAGCTAGCTTGTCGACAAAAATTTGGTAACGCACAGACTAACAGACATTTTGACAAAACAATTATTATCTCGAAAAGTATAATTTTTTCGATGTTCACTTATTTGGGCTTTTTTGTAGAGCGAAATGCCATGGTTTTGCTCAATTTTTGTAATCGAAATAGTTTCAGCCGTTTTTGAGATATTTCGAAAAAAAGAGGGAAAAAAAAACACCTTTTTTATGCACGATTACAATACTTGACCATACCCTGCTGTATGGTAAAGTAAAAATAATGTATCTGTTGTACACCTATCTTAGTTTAATAAAGTTGTAGAACGAAAAGTGTAAGTAATTTTTGACTTATCCTAGTATTACTGATTGTTTCCAATCCTGAGGAAACCTGCTGTCTCGAATAGACATATTAATAATTTCTTGAACCTTTTCCAGAAGAAAATGCCCGTCAAGTGAAATAACCACATCACTGACGATATCAGTAGATGATCTTTTTTTTATTCAATTTCATAATTGCCTTAACTATGTATATCTTCCCGGTCGATCTCCCTAATTAGAAACTCTTCCGTTTGTTCGCCTTCATCTAGATATGGATGGATATGTAACATAGTTATTTTGATCCTTGTCATTTATCAACTTCAATATACACTGTGGTGCAAAAAAAAGTGGAACAGTAGTTTTTTCAAATAATTTTCAGAAATAAGCTGATGTGTTCTGATGTGGCCATCCACTTGACTTTACCATACAACCTGGCCCCTAAAATTATTTATAATCATGTAGGGAGGGGGTTAGTTTTTGCATTTTTGTACTTCTGGAATCCCACTGATTATGTATACAAAATTTAGTTGAGTTTGGTCAAATGGCCAAGATTTTAATTTTTTGATCATACACCCCCCCCCCTTTCGGGCGGTTAGTTTTCGCATTTTTAGACTTCTGGGGGTCCAATGATTATGTATACAAAATTTGGTTGAGTTTGCCTAGATTTTTAATTCCCCCCCCTCCATTTTTGGCGGTTAGTTTTTACATTTTTAGTCTTCTGGGGTCCCACTGATTATGAATACAAAATTTGGTTGAGTTTGGTCAAATGGCCTAGATTTTTAATTTTTAACCCCCTCCACCCAACTTAATTTTGGGTCGATATGCACCAAAATCTAATCAGCTCTTAATCTCAATGGACCAAAACTACGATTACCGAAATTTGGTTTCGATATTCACACTAGTTTTTGAGCTAGCTTGTCGACAAAAATTTGGTAACGCACAGACTAACAGACATTTTGACAAAACAATTATTATCTCGAAAAGTATAATTTTTTCGATGTTCACTTATTTGGGCTTTTTTGTAGAGCGAAATGCCATGGTTTTGCTCAATTTTTGTAATCGAAATAGTTTCAGCCGTTTTTGAGATATTTCGAAAAAAAGAGGGAAAAAAACACCTTTTTTATGCACGATTACAATACTTGACCATACCCTGCTGTATGGTAAAGTAAAAATAATGTATCTGTTGTACACCTATCTTAGTTTAATAAAGTTGTAGAACGAAAAGTGTAAGTAATTTTTGACTTATCCTAGTATTGCTGATTGTTTCCAATCCTGAGGAAACCTGCTGTCTCGAATAGACATATTAATAATTTCTTGAACCTTTTCCAGAAGAAAATGCCCGTCAAGTGAAATAACCACATCACTGACGATATCAGTAGATGATATTTTTTTTATTCAATTTCATAATTGCCTTAACTATGTATATCTTCCCGGTCGATCTCCCTAATTAGAAACTCTTCCGTTTGTTCGCCTTCATCTAGATATGGATGGATATGTAACCATAGTTATTTTGATCCTTGTCATTTATCAACTTCAATATACACTGTGGTGAAAAAAAAGTGGAACAGTAGTTTTTTCAAATAATTTTCAGAAATAAGCTGATGTGTTCTGATGTGGCCATCCACTTGACTTTACCATACAACCTGGCCCCTCACATATATTTAATATTTAATAAAATTATTTATAATCATGTAGGGGAGGTGGGTTAGTTTTTGCTTTTTAGACTTCAGGGATCCCACTGATTATGTATACAAAATTTGGTTGAGTTCGGTCAAATGGCCAAGATTTTTAATTTTTACCCCCTCCCCCCCATTTTGGGCGGTTAGTTTTTCCATTTTTAGTCTTCTGGGGTCCCACTGATTATGTATACAAAATTTGGTTGAGTTTGGTCAAATGGCCTAGATATTAATTGTTTGACCCAGCACCCCCCCTCCCCCTTAATTTTGGGTCGATATGTACCAAAATCTAATCAAATCTTAATCTCAATGGGCCAAAACTAGGTGTGAAATTTGGTTTCGATATTCGCACTAGTTTTTGAGCTAGCTCGTCCACAAAATTTGGTAACTAACAGACTAACAGACATTTTGACAAATAAATTATTATCTCGAAAAATATAATTTTTTCGATGTTCACTTATTAGGGCTTTTTTATAGAGCGAAATGCCATGGTTTCGCTCAATTTTTTTAATCGAAATAGTTTCAGCCGTTTTTGAGATATTTCGAAAAAAAGAAGGAAAAAAACACCTTTTTTATGCACGATTACAATACTTGACCATACCCTGTATGGTAAAGTAAAAACATAGTTTATTTAAACTTTTAATACATTCTGTGATTATACAAATATTTTTAGAGTGAAAACAATGTATTACTTTAATTTAAACCCTTTAAAATTGAATTTATTTAAACTAGCATAAATTTTCAGGTTTGAAATCTGATCCCTTTATTGAATTATTGTATTAAATGATTTTATCGTCTAATCTCGAAATTAAATTGAATATTTTAATGTTTATCAGTTCTTGATTTGAATATCTCATCTTTTAATTTAATTTCATTTGAAATATTGTCCAAGCAAAATACCTCTAAAGACCGAGGAAGTAGCTCAAGATGTAGCTCTAATAAATTTATTTATTTATTTATTTATTTATTTATTTATTTAAAAACAATGCTCTGAGGTGGCTACCTCGTAGAGCAGAAACAGAAAGAATATATATACAAATAGTATCATTTAAGTAAGCAAACATAACATATATAACATTTAAATGAGCAAACAGAAAGAATACACACATATATGATGGAAGATCGTGTAGCGGCCTGCTTTGCTTTGGTCACGAGCCTTTAGACACTGCCGCTAGATGACACAGTCAGATCATTGCAACTATTAATCAACAATATCACATAATGTATTAAACACTTATATATTGAAT
The DNA here is from genome assembly GCA_024734495.1 of Forficula auricularia. Lineage (NCBI taxonomy): Eukaryota > Metazoa > Arthropoda > Insecta > Dermaptera > Forficulidae > Forficula > Forficula auricularia. The sequence continues at coordinate 119,253 of JALMQS010000672.1, forward strand.
TATTAATTGTATGTTTCATGCTCAATCTATAAAAACATTGTTAATTTTTATATTACACCCACAAACAATTACGATTAATTAAATAAAGATGTTTTAATTGTGACTGAATTGCACTACGCACTTTGCATGACTGATAACATTTCAGCCATGTATTAAGTAAGGCAATTCGATCTCGATTAAACCATCATTCACGCAGGGCACGAACATCGCCCTGCGAGCATTCACCCACCAACTAGGCGGGTAGCGCTCAGTATTCACTGGAGCGAGCAACCATTGTTAGGTCCCCACCAACTAGGCGGGATCAAAGCGGAGAACAACGGCGCCAACCGGCCTAACAATGGGCTCACCTCCAGCAACCACCAGGGAACGAACATTCGCTCAGCATTCACCACACACGTAACTTGCTCAATTCTTTTAACTTTCCCCTTCCAACCAGCCTCACTCCGTCGCGGCTATGTGCTTGGACCCAGACAAAGGTTAATCCCAATTCTGGGAACAGTATGAACCTCGCCCCTTCCAACTTCATTGTTAGGTCCCCACCAACTAGGCGGGCAGCGCGGACACGCACCACGCAACAACGCACCACCTAACAGATTGTATCAGTATGTCGTTTTTAAAGCACTTAAAGCGGTTGGAAGTATCCAGAGAGCTCTGTGGATAAAACGATATAGAGAAACAAACTCTTATGCCAGGAGACCGGGATCTGGTCCAATTAGAGCTTCAAATAAGACAGAATTCATACTATTCTCCAGTATTGAGGGATCGGCATTGTACTCAAATTCAACAGCGCCTTCTACAAGCTCGACAAGTCAACCTAAGTGTTTGGACTAGCAGAAGACGTCCCCGGGAATTATGGTTGATGTCAATGAGACCAGTGACAGGCCCTTTTTTCACAAATTCATCAAAACTTGTTAAATTCTTCTTAGTTAGACTTTAATACTTGATTGAATGGGAGGCGGTTCAAGGCTAAATAAAAAGATGTTTCCGAATAAAAAAAAGACTCATTGGAAACTTCTCCAATTTATTAACTACACGAAAGAGGGAAGATCATCTGAAACGTCATTTCAAAAATGCAAAAGGATAATTTTCCAATAAATATTGGCTGTATCTATCTACTCTTATTAAACGAGCAAAAATTGTGTATATATATATATATTTGTATCTTGGTTCTATTTTGAAAACGACTCTACCGATTTTGATGAAATTCACGGGTTAGGGGGTTTTGGGGGTGACAATTCGATCTGTCACGGTCTCATCTTCGACAAAATTGTTTTTGATGGGATTTTTTCGTAATCAAATTAATTAAAAAAGGGTTATCTTTTCTTTTGTACCCAGACAGATAATGGGTTGGGTCCAATTGTTCTCAAAGCCCTTGAAGAAGTATTGTGATTGTGGTGTGTTGTTGTCAAGCATTAACTAAACCCGAACAAAGCTCGGTCTTCCAGGTATATTGCTATATATAAGTATTTGTATTATTATTATTTTTTTTAAAACGACTCTAACGATTTTGATGAAACCAATTCTATTAACAAGTTTTGAGGATGAGAAATCGATCTTGATGCGAAGCGGGGGTGGATGTGGGGGTGATGAAGGTGGGGTATCCGGGGGTAGGGCGAGGTTTCGGGGGTGGGGTCGAGCAGGCTGGAGGTGGGGGGTACAGTGGTCGAATACTATATAGATATATTTGTATTTTTTAATTTGAAAACGGCTCTCAATTAAAAATCGACCTTTTTAATCCGTTTTTTAAATTAAAAATAATATCAAAATAAAGCTTTTAACTGAAGGAAGAAGTTACCGAGCATCGCTTGGTGCCTCCAGGTACTTAAATGAAGAGCCAAATAAGACTTTTGGGTAAACTTCTTTGAGCAGTGTGGACAACCAAAAGGCTTCTCGCCTGTATGTGTACTTAAATGGACAGCCAAATTATTCAACATAGTGTTCCACTTTCTTTGCACCACAGTGTACTTTCTTCAATAAATTGATTATACTTATCAGCAATAAACAATTCATCTGTGTATGTTTTTCCATCAAATCTCATTTTGCTGTCTCAAGTCAATAGCGCAGTCTTTAAATATTCATCCACCTATGTCTAGAATTTTTACTCTTTTCAATCTCTTGTGCATAATAATACCTCGTTTTTTGCCTTTGTTTTTGATGTAACATGATTACGCGAAATCCCTGTAGATGTCCCAGTGTTCCCTTGTATTAGTAATGCACGCGGCCCTATAATTTAAGTCACGTGCCTCTTTGTCCAAATCTTTAATTTCATTATTAGAAAATTACTATAGAAAGGGTCATTGGTTGGGTCAAGACATTTTCTGAAAGGGCTTGGATAGGTATTGCGCTTATAGGAAACTGGTTTTTAACTAAACGTTAATAAAAACGTTTTATAATTGTTTTTATAAAGAACCTTATTTCATTTAATAAAATGAAAAATAATCAAGAATTTAATTTAAAAATCTTATTATATTAAACGAGCAATTCTTGTAAATACCGGGTGAGTTTGTTTTTTATCTTGAGACAGTCTTATAACTCAAAAACAGTGCATTATATGAAAAAAGTTGCAAATAAAAGTTTCTATATATCGAAGGGAAAACTAAACTAGCCTATTTTTTGTCGATCTAGAACAAGCTTTCATGGGTATTTAGTGGTCAATTTCTGTTTTTTAAATAGAAACCTATATTTTTCCTTACATATTCTTTATTCTAGAAAAAAAACTGAACAACTTTTATTAGAACTATTTTTTTATACGACATCAAATAAAAAAAATATTAAATCAATTAGATCTCAAAAATTCTAATAATTATTTTTAACAATTATTCAATTTAATTATCAAATAATAATGATTAAATAATTAATTATTAAATAAATATTTATTAAATCGAAAAGTCACAACAATGAAAATAAGTGTTTATAATGATATTAAAACTTCATTATACTAAGATTTAAGAAATTATTTTCTACTTAATAGAACTATTTAAAATTCTTGAGTTTAAAAAAGTTTATTTCTCGTGTCAATTCAGTAGATAGTTATATTTTATTACTATAATAAAAATCGAGCATTTTTTGTTGAAGACAGAATTGAAATGGTCTTAATTTATGGTGAATGTGGAACAAGTGTTATGGGGCTGCCAGGGATAGATCTCAAAAAATCCTAATAATTATTTTTAACAATTATTCAACTTAATTATCAAATAATAATGATTAAATAATTAATTATTAAATAAATATTTATTAAATCGAAAAGTCACAAGAATGAAAATAAGTGTTTATAATGATCTTAAAACTTCATTATACACAGATTTAAGAAATTATTTTCTACTTAATAGAACTATTTAAAATTCTTGAGTTTAAAAAAGTTTATTTCTCGTGTCAATTCAGTAGATAGTTATATTTTATTACTATAATAAAAATCGAGCATTTTTTGTTGAAGACAGAATTGAAATGGTCTTAATTTATGGTGAATGTGGAAGAAGTGTTATGGGGCTGCCAGGGATAGATCTCAAAAAATCCTAATAATTATTTTTAACAATTATTCAACTTAATTATCAAATAATAATGATTAAATAATTAATTATTAAATAAATATTTATTAAATCGAAAAGTCACAAGAATGAAAATAAGTGTTTATAATGATCTTAAAACTTCATTATACACAGATTTAAGAAATTATTTTCTACTTAATAGAACTATTTAAAATTCTTGAGTTTAAAAAAAGTTTATTTCTCGTGTCAATTCAGTAGATAGTTATATTTTATTACTATAATAAAAATCGAGCATTTTTTGTTGAAGACAGAATTGAAATGGTCTTAATTTATGGTGAATGTGGAAGAAGTGTTATGGGGCTGCCAGGGATAGATCTCAAAAAATCCTAATAATTATTTTTAACAATTATTCAACTTAATTATCAAATAATAATGATTAAATAATTAATTATTAAATAAATATTTATTAAATCGAAAAGTCACAAGAATGAAAATAAGTGTTTATAATGATCTTAAAACTTCATTATACACAGATTTAAGAAATTATTTTCTACTTAATAGAACTATTTAAAATTCTTGAGTTTAAAAAAGTTTATTTCTCGTGTCAATTCAGTAGATAGTTATATTTTATTACTATAATAAAAATCGAGCATTTTTTGTTGAAGACAGAATTGAAATGGTCTTAATTTATGGTGAATGTGGAAGAAGTGTTATGGGGCTGCCAGGGATAGATCTCAAAAAATCCTAATAATTATTTTTAACAATTATTCAACTTAATTATCAAATAATAATGATTAAATAATTAATTATTAAATAAATATTTATTAAATCGAAAAGTCACAAGAATGAAAATAAGTGTTTATAATGATCTTAAAACTTCATTATACACAGATTTAAGAAATTATTTTCTACTTAATAGAACTATTTAAAATTCTTGAGTTTAAAAAAGTTTATTTCTCGTGTCAATTCAGTAGATAGTTATATTTTATTACTATAATAAAAATCGAGCATTTTTTGTTGAAGACAGAATTGAAATGGTCTTAATTTATGGTGAATGTGGAAGAAGTGTTATGGGGCTGCCAGGGATAGATCTCAAAAAATCCTAATAATTATTTTTAACAATTATTCAACTTAATTATCAAATAATGTTGAAGACAGATTTGAAATGGTCTTAATTTATGGTAATTGGAACAAGTGTTATGGGGCTGCCAGGGATAGATCTCAAAAAATCTAATAATTATTTTAATTATTCAACTTAGTATCAAATAATAATGATTAAATAATTAATTATTAAATAAATATTTATTAAATCGAAAAGTCACAACAATGAAAATAAGTGTTTATAATGATATTAAAACTTCATTATACTAAGATTTAAGAAATTATTTTCTACTTAATAGAACTATTAAAAATTCTTGAGTTTAAAAAGTTTATTTCTCGTGTCAATTCAGTAGATAGTTATATTTTATTACTATAATAAAAATCGAGCATTTTTTGTTGAAGACAGATTTGAAATGGTCTTAATTTATGGTGAATGTGGAACAAGTGTTATGGGGCTGCCAGGGATAGATCTCAAAAAATCCTAATAATTATTTTTAACAATTATTCAACTTAATTATCAAATAATAATGATTAAATAATTAATTATTAAATAAATATTTATTAAATCGAAAAGTCACAACAATGAAAATAAGTGTTTATAATGATATTAAAACTTCATTATACTAAGATTTAAGAAATTATTTTCTACTTAATAGAACTATTAAAAATTCTTGAGTTTAAAAAAGTTTATTTCTCGTGTCAATTCAGTAGATAGTTATATTTTATTACTATAATAAAAATCGAGCATTTTTTGTTGAAGACAGATTTGAAATGGTCTTAATTTATGGTGAATGTGGAACAAGTGTTATGGGGCTGCCAGGGATAGATCTCAAAAAATCCTAATAATTATTTTTAACAATTATTCAACTTAATTATCAAATAATAATGATTAAATAATTAATTATTAAATAAATATTTATTAAATCGAAAAGTCACAACAATGAAAATAAGTGTTTATAATGATATTAAAACTTCATTATACTAAGATTTAAGAAATTATTTTCTACTTAATAGAACTATTAAAAATTCTTGAGTTTAAAAAAGTTTATTTCTCGTGTCAATTCAGTAGATAGTTATATTTTATTACTATAATAAAAATCGAGCATTTTTTGTTGAAGACAGATTTGAAATGGTCTTAATTTATGGTGAATGTGGAACAAGTGTTATGGGGCTGCCAGGGATAGATCTCAAAAAATCTTAATAATTATTTTTAACAATTATTCAACTTAATTGTCAAATAATAATGATTAAATAATGAATTATTAAATAAATATTTATTAAATCGAAAAGTCACAACAATGAAAATAAGTGTTTATAATGATATTAAAACTTCATTATACTAAGATTTAAGAAATTATTTTCTACTTAATAGAACTATTAAAAATTCTTGAGTTTAAAAAGTTTATTTCTCGTGTCAATTCAGTAGATAGTTATATTTTATTACTATAATAAAAATCGAGCATTTTTTGTTGAAGACAGATTTGAAATGGTCTTAATTTATGGTGAATGTGGAACAAGTGTTATGGGGCTGCCAGGGATAGATCTCAAAAAATCCTAATAATTATTTTTAACAATTATTCAACTTAATTATCAAATAATAATGATTAAATAATTAATTATTAAATAAATATTTATTAAATCGAAAAGTCACAACAATGAAAATAAGTGTTTATAATGATATTAAAACTTCATTATACTAAGATTTAAGAAATTATTTTCTACTTAATAGAACTATTAAAAATTCTTGAGTTTAAAAAAGTTTATTTCTCGTGTCAATTCAGTAGATAGTTATATTTTATTACTATAATAAAAATCGAGCATTTTTTGTTGAAGACAGATTTGAAATGGTCTTAATTTATGGTGAATGTGGAACAAGTGTTATGGGGCTGCCAGGGATAGATCTCAAAAAATCCTAATAATTATTTTTAACAATTATTCAACTTAATTATCAAATAATAATGATTAAATAATTAATTATTAAATAAATATTTATTAAATCGAAAAGTCACAACAATGAAAATAAGTGTTTATAATGATATTAAAACTTCATTATACTAAGATTTAAGAAATTATTTTCTACTTAATAGAACTATTAAAAATTCTTGAGTTTAAAAAGTTTATTTCTCGTGTCAATTCAGTAGATAGTTATATTTTATTACTATAATAAAAATCGAGCATTTTTTGTTGAAGACAGATTTGAAATGGTCTTAATTTATGGTGAATGTGGAACAAGTGTTATGGGGCTGCCAGGGATAGATCTCAAAAAATCCTAATAATTATTTTTAACAATTATTCAACTTAATTATCAAATAATAATGATTAAATAATTAATTATTAAATAAATATTTATTAAATCGAAAAGTCACAACAATGAAAATAAGTGTTTATAATGATATTAAAACTTCATTATACTAAGATTTAAGAAATTATTTTCTACTTAATAGAACTATTAAAAATTCTTGAGTTTAAAAAAGTTTATTTCTCGTGTCAATTCAGTAGATAGTTATATTTTATTACTATAATAAAAATCGAGCATTTTTTGTTGAAGACAGATTTGAAATGGTCTTAATTTATGGTGAATGTGGAACAAGTGTTATGGGGCTGCCAGGGATAGATCTCAAAAAATCCTAATAATTATTTTTAACAATTATTCAACTTAATTATCAAATAATAATGATTAAATAATTAATTATTAAATAAATATTTATTAAATCGAAAAGTCACAACAATGAAAATAAGTGTTTATAATGATATTAAAACTTCATTATACTAAGATTTAAGAAATTATTTTCTACTTAATAGAACTATTAAAAATTCTTGAGTTTAAAAAAGTTTATTTCTCGTGTCAATTCAGTAGATAGTTATATTTTATTACTATAATAAAAATCGAGCATTTTTTGTTGAAGACAGATTTGAAATGGTCTTAATTTATGGTGAATGTGGAACAAGTGTTATGGGGCTGCCAGGGATAGATCTCAAAAAATCCTAATAATTATTTTTAACAATTATTCAACTTAATTATCAAATAATAATGATTAAATAATTAATTATTAAATAAATATTTATTAAATCGAAAAGTCACAACAATGAAAATAAGTGTTTATAATGATATTAAAACTTCATTATACTAAGATTTAAGAAATTATTTTCTACTTAATAGAACTATTAAAAATTCTTGAGTTTAAAAAAGTTTATTTCTCGTGTCAATTCAGTAGATAGTTATATTTTATTACTATAATAAAAATCGAGCATTTTTTGTTGAAGACAGATTTGAAATGGTCTTAATTTATGGTGAATGTGGAACAAGTGTTATGGGGCTGCCAGGGATAGATCTCAAAAAATCCTAATAATTATTTTTAACAATTATTCAACTTAATTATCAAATAATAATGATTAAATAATTAATTATTAAATAAATATTTATTAAATCGAAAAGTCACAACAATGAAAATAAGTGTTTATAATGATATTAAAACTTCATTATACTAAGATTTAAGAAATTATTTTCTACTTAATAGAACTATTAAAAATTCTTGAGTTTAAAAAAGTTTATTTCTCGTGTCAATTCAGTAGATAGTTATATTTTATTACTATAATAAAAATCGAGCATTTTTTGTTGAAGACAGATTTGAAATGGTCTTAATTTATGGTGAATGTGGAACAAGTGTTATGGGGCTGCCAGGGATAGATCTCAAAAAATCCTAATAATTATTTTTAACAATTATTCAACTTAATTATCAAATAATAATGATTAAATAATTAATTATTAAATAAATATTTATTAAATCGAAAAGTCACAACAATGAAAATAAGTGTTTATAATGATATTAAAACTTCATTATACTAAGATTTAAGAAATTATTTTCTACTTAATAGAACTATTAAAAATTCTTGAGTTTAAAAAAGTTTATTTCTCGTGTCAATTCAGTAGATAGTTATATTTTATTACTATAATAAAAATCGAGCATTTTTTGTTGAAGACAGATTTGAAATGGTCTTAATTTATGGTGAATGTGGAACAAGTGTTATGGGGCTGCCAGGGATAGATCTCAAAAAATCCTAATAATTATTTTTAACAATTATTCAACTTAATTATCAAATAATAATGATTAAATAATTAATTATTAAATAAATATTTATTAAATCGAAAAGTCACAACAATGAAAATAAGTGTTTATAATGATATTAAAACTTCATTATACTAAGATTTAAGAAATTATTTTCTACTTAATAGAACTATTAAAAATTCTTGAGTTTAAAAAAGTTTATTTCTCGTGTCAATTCAGTAGATAGTTATATTTTATTACTATAATAAAAATCGAGCATTTTTTGTTGAAGACAGATTTGAAATGGTCTTAATTTATGGTGAATGTGGAACAAGTGTTATGGGGCTGCCAGGGATAGATCTCAAAAAATCCTAATAATTATTTTTAACAATTATTCAACTTAATTATCAAATAATAATGATTAAATAATTAATTATTAAATAAATATTTATTAAATCGAAAAGTCACAACAATGAAAATAAGTGTTTATAATGATATTAAAACTTCATTATACTAAGATTTAAGAAATTATTTTCTACTTAATAGAACTATTAAAAATTCTTGAGTTTAAAAAAGTTTATTTCTCGTGTCAATTCAGTAGATAGTTATATTTTATTACTATAATAAAAATCGAGCATTTTTTGTTGAAGACAGATTTGAAATGGTCTTAATTTATGGTGAATGTGGAACAAGTGTTATGGGGCTGCCAGGGATAGATCTCAAAAAATCCTAATAATTATTTTTAACAATTATTCAACTTAATTATCAAATAATAATGATTAAATAATTAATTATTAAATAAATATTTATTAAATCGAAAAGTCACAACAATGAAAATAAGTGTTTATAATGATATTAAAACTTCATTATACTAAGATTTAAGAAATTATTTTCTACTTAATAGAACTATTAAAAATTCTTGAGTTTAAAAAAGTTTATTTCTCGTGTCAATTCAGTAGATAGTTATATTTTATTACTATAATAAAAATCGAGCATTTTTTGTTGAAGACAGATTTGAAATGGTCTTAATTTATGGTGAATGTGGAACAAGTGTTATGGGGCTGCCAGGGATAGATCTCAAAAAATCCTAATAATTATTTTTAACAATTATTCAACTTAATTATCAAATAATAATGATTAAATAATTAATTATTAAATAAATATTTATTAAATCGAAAAGTCACAACAATGAAAATAAGTGTTTATAATGATATTAAAACTTCATTATACTAAGATTTAAGAAATTATTTTCTACTTAATAGAACTATTAAAAATTCTTGAGTTTAAAAAAGTTTATTTCTCGTGTCAATTCAGTAGATAGTTATATTTTATTACTATAATAAAAATCGAGCATTTTTTGTTGAAGACAGATTTGAAATGGTCTTAATTTATGGTGAATGTGGAACAAGTGTTATGGGGCTGCCAGGGATAGATCTCAAAAAATCCTAATAATTATTTTTAACAATTATTCAACTTAATTATCAAATAATAATGATTAAATAATTAATTATTAAATAAATATTTATTAAATCGAAAAGTCACAACAATGAAAATAAGTGTTTATAATGATATTAAAACTTCATTATACTAAGATTTAAGAAATTATTTTCTACTTAATAGAACTATTAAAAATTCTTGAGTTTAAAAAGTTTATTTCTCGTGTCAATTCAGTAGATAGTTATATTTTATTACTATAATAAAAATCGAGCATTTTTTGTTGAAGACAGATTTGAAATGGTCTTAATTTATGGTGAATGTGGAACAAGTGTTATGGGGCTGCCAGGGATAGATCTCAAAAAATCCTAATAATTATTTTTAACAATTATTCAACTTAATTATCAAATAATAATGATTAAATAATTAATTATTAAATAAATATTTATTAAATCGAAAAGTCACAACAATGAAAATAAGTGTTTATAATGATATTAAAACTTCATTATACTAAGATTTAAGAAATTATTTTCTACTTAATAGAACTATTAAAAATTCTTGAGTTTAAAAAAGTTTATTTCTCGTGTCAATTCAGTAGATAGTTATATTTTATTACTATAATAAAAATCGAGCATTTTTTGTTGAAGACAGATTTGAAATGGTCTTAATTTATGGTGAATGTGGAACAAGTGTTATGGGGCTGCCAGGGATAGATCTCAAAAAATCCTAATAATTATTTTTAACAATTATTCAACTTAATTATCAAATAATAATGATTAAATAATTAATTATTAAATAAATATTTATTAAATCGAAAAGTCACAACAATGAAAATAAGTGTTTATAATGATATTAAAACTTCATTATACTAAGATTTAAGAAATTATTTTCTACTTAATAGAACTATTAAAAATTCTTGAGTTTAAAAAGTTTATTTCTCGTGTCAATTCAGTAGATAGTTATATTTTATTACTATAATAAAAATCGAGCATTTTTTGTTGAAGACAGATTTGAAATGGTCTTAATTTATGGTGAATGTGGAACAAGTGTTATGGGGCTGCCAGGGATAGATCTCAAAAAATCCTAATAATTATTTTTAACAATTATTCAACTTAATTATCAAATAATAATGATTAAATAATTAATTATTAAATAAATATTTATTAAATCGAAAAGTCACAACAATGAAAATAAGTGTTTATAATGATATTAAAACTTCATTATACTAAGATTTAAGAAATTATTTTCTACTTAATAGAACTATTAAAAATTCTTGAGTTTAAAAAGTTTATTTCTCGTGTCAATTCAGTAGATAGTTATATTTTATTACTATAATAAAAATCGAGCATTTTTTGTTGAAGACAGATTTGAAATGGTCTTAATTTATGGTGAATGTGGAACAAGTGTTATGGGGCTGCCAGGGATAGATCTCAAAAAATCCTAATAATTATTTTTAACAATTATTCAACTTAATTATCAAATAATAATGATTAAATAATTAATTATTAAATAAATATTTATTAAATCGAAAAGTCACAACAATGAAAATAAGTGTTTATAATGATATTAAAACTTCATTATACTAAGATTTAAGAAATTATTTTCTACTTAATAGAACTATTAAAAATTCTTGAGTTTAAAAAAGTTTATTTCTCGTGTCAATTCAGTAGATAGTTATATTTTATTACTATAATAAAAATCGAGCATTTTTTGTTGAAGACAGATTTGAAATGGTCTTAATTTATGGTGAATGTGGAACAAGTGTTATGGGGCTGCCAGGGATAGATCTCAAAAAATCCTAATAATTATTTTTAACAATTATTCAACTTAATTATCAAATAATAATGATTAAATAATTAATTATTAAATAAATATTTATTAAATCGAAAAGTCACAACAATGAAAATAAGTGTTTATAATGATATTAAAACTTCATTATACTAAGATTTAAGAAATTATTTTCTACTTAATAGAACTATTAAAAATTCTTGAGTTTAAAAAAGTTTATTTCTCGTGTCAATTCAGTAGATAGTTATATTTTATTACTATAATAAAAATCGAGCATTTTTTGTTGAAGACAGATTTGAAATGGTCTTAATTTATGGTGAATGTGGAACAAGTGTTATGGGGCTGCCAGGGATAGATCTCAAAAAATCCTAATAATTATTTTTAACAATTATTCAACTTAATTATCAAATAATAATGATTAAATAATTAATTATTAAATAAATATTTATTAAATCGAAAAGTCACAACAATGAAAATAAGTGTTTATAATGATATTAAAACTTCATTATACTAAGATTTAAGAAATTATTTTCTACTTAATAGAACTATTAAAAATTCTTGAGTTTAAAAAAGTTTATTTCTCGTGTCAATTCAGTAGATAGTTATATTTTATTACTATAATAAAAATCGAGCATTTTTTGTTGAAGACAGATTTGAAATGGTCTTAATTTATGGTGAATGTGGAACAAGTGTTATGGGGCTGCCAGGGATAGATCTCAAAAAATCCTAATAATTATTTTTAACAATTATTCAACTTAATTATCAAATAATAATGATTAAATAATTAATTATTAAATAAATATTTATTAAATCGAAAAGTCACAACAATGAAAATAAGTGTTTATAATGATATTAAAACTTCATTATACTAAGATTTAAGAAATTATTTTCTACTTAATAGAACTATTAAAAATTCTTGAGTTTAAAAAAGTTTATTTCTCGTGTCAATTCAGTAGATAGTTATATTTTATTACTATAATAAAAATCGAGCATTTTTTGTTGAAGACAGATTTGAAATGGTCTTAATTTATGGTGAATGTGGAACAAGTGTTATGGGGCTGCCAGGGATAGATCTCAAAAAATCCTAATAATTATTTTTAACAATTATTCAACTTAATTATCAAATAATAATGATTAAATAATTAATTATTAAATAAATATTTATTAAATCGAAAAGTCACAACAATGAAAATAAGTGTTTATAATGATATTAAAACTTCATTATACTAAGATTTAAGAAATTATTTTCTACTTAATAGAACTATTAAAAATTCTTGAGTTTAAAAAAGTTTATTTCTCGTGTCAATTCAGTAGATAGTTATATTTTATTACTATAATAAAAATCGAGCATTTTTTGTTGAAGACAGATTTGAAATGGTCTTAATTTATGGTGAATGTGGAACAAGTGTTATGGGGCTGCCAGGGATAGATCTCAAAAAATCCTAATAATTATTTTTAACAATTATTCAACTTAATTATCAAATAATAATGATTAAATAATTAATTATTAAATAAATATTTATTAAATCGAAAAGTCACAACAATGAAAATAAGTGTTTATAATGATATTAAAACTTCATTATACTAAGATTTAAGAAATTATTTTCTACTTAATAGAACTATTAAAAATTCTTGAGTTTAAAAAAGTTTATTTCTCGTGTCAATTCAGTAGATAGTTATATTTTATTACTATAATAAAAATCGAGCATTTTTTGTTGAAGACAGATTTGAAATGGTCTTAATTTATGGTGAATGTGGAACAAGTGTTATGGGGCTGCCAGGGATAGATCTCAAAAAATCCTAATAATTATTTTTAACAATTATTCAACTTAATTATCAAATAATAATGATTAAATAATTAATTATTAAATAAATATTTATTAAATCGAAAAGTCACAACAATGAAAATAAGTGTTTATAATGATATTAAAACTTCATTATACTAAGATTTAAGAAATTATTTTCTACTTAATAGAACTATTTAAAATTCTTGAGTTTAAAAAAGTTTATTTCTCGTGTCAATTCAGTAGATAGTTATATTTTATTACTATAATAAAAATCGAGCATTTTTTGTTGAAGACAGAATTGAAATGGTCTTAATTTATGGTGAATGTGGAACAAGTGTTATGGGGCTGCCAGGGATAGATCTCAAAAAATCCTAATAATTATTTTTAACAATTATTCAACTTAATTATCAAATAATAATGATTAAATAATTAATTATTAAATAAATGATTTAATAATTATGCGATATTGTTCCAAAGTGTTTGAGTGTATTGCAAATCTTATGGATGAATTTCCAGTTCCAATTTCGTTATTTTGGCCTTTTAAGTTAAACTATTGGATAAACTTACTTTCTGTTGCTCCAGAAGATGGGTTAGCCACCCGAAATATATATATCGAGAATAAAGTCTCTCCAAAAATAAATTCGTTTTATTTTTATATCTTAATGTGAAAGCTGCCAAATATTTTTTATCAAATAATTTTAAAAAATGTAAAGCCTACGAAGAAACTTAAAAGGCCAAAATAATGAAATTGGAACGGGAATTCATTCAGAAGATTTGCGATACACTCTGGAATGTCTCAGAATATTGTCGCAAAATTACTAAATTATTAATGATTATTAAATTATTTATTTAATAATTAAATAGTTGATCATTATTATTTCATAATTAAGTTGATTAATTGTTAAGAATAATGGATTTTTTTGAGATCTAATTGACTTTTATTTTTTTTTATTTGATGTCGTATAAAAAAATAGTTCTAATGAAAGTTGTTCAGTTTTTTTAGTAGATTAAGGAAATGTAAAGAAAAACATAGGTTTACATTTAAAAACAGAACTTGACCTTGAAATATCTATGAAATCTTGTCCTAGGTCGACAAACAATAGCGTAGTTTAGTTTCCCCCTTGATATAAATAAACTTTTATTTGAAACATATTTTCATATAATGCAGTGTTTTTGAGTTATAAGACTGTCTCAAGATAAAAAACTCACCCGGTATTATTTATTGAAATTCAATAAATTTACAAAAATAGATATACTAAGTTTTATCTACTCTTATTAAACGAGCAAAAATTGTATATATATTTGTTTGTATATTTATATATTTGTATATTTTTTCTATTTTGAAAACAGCTCTATCGATTTTGATGAAAGCAACCCTATTAGCAAGTTTTGAGGATGAGAATGCGATTTGGCTAGGTCTGGACCTCGAAAAATTTAATCTTAATTGATCTTTTCTTAATTAAAGTATTTATTGATAGATGAAAATCTCAATAAAAAGTTTGTTTACATTTTTTTCAATTATCTTGTATTTATTAATTGGTTTTTTAATTTTAAAACCCAGTAATACTATATAACAAATTTTATTATATATTAAATAGGAAATTTTAATAATTTTTTTTATTATTATTTAATTAATATATAATATAATATTTTAATCAGAATTTTAAAATTAAAAACAATATTAATATATAGCTTTGAACTGAAGCAAAATGTTACCTAGCATCGCTCGGTAGCTCCAGATATTATATTTAATATTAGGTATAAATAAATAAATAAATAAATAAATAAATAAATCAATATTTGTTATAAAGTATTCGTGGGTTTTAAAACTAAAAAACCAATTAATAAATAATAGATAATTGAAAAAATGTAAACAAACTTTTTTATTGATATTTTCATCTATCAATAATTACTTTAATTAAGAAAAGATCAATTAAGATGAAATTTGTCGAGGTCCAGACCTAGCCAGATAATTTTCTCATCCTCAGAACTTGTTAAAAGAGTCTTTTGTTTCATTAAAATCGGTAGAGCCGTTTTCAAAATAGAATTAAGATACAAATATATAAATATATAAATATACTAGTATATACAATTTTTGCTCGTTTAATAAGAGTAGATGGATATTAGGTATATTTTAGTAGGTATAATAATTTATAAATTTTGTTCCATTTCGATATCATAACAAAATGGCGTTATCACTAAAGGAGGTAGATATTATTATAGATTTCCAATAGTCGTTAAATTTAATACTCGTAACATTTTTTTTTTGAACAGTATTAATGATGAAATATATTGTAGTAAGTAGCAAAAGAAGAAGAAGAAAAAGAAGAAGAAGAAGAGGGAGATCCATTAGTTAATTAATTGAATTTAGGTCGCTTGTAGAGCTAAAGGGAAGCAGGCAAGGGGTGCGGGGGTGCGGGGAGGGGTGCGTCGCTAAACATGAGAGGTCGTCGGAGGAGCAGCCATGCAAACTGAACTGAAGAAAGAAGGAGACAATAAATCTGAGTCCATTCATTAATCCACCCTGATCCCCACCCCCGACCCCTCTAATCCCCTCACATCCATTCATCATCCATGATATAGAACAGGATTTCTCAGTTATATACCTACCTCTAATCCCCCCCACCCTGAACAAGGGATTCAGCCAATTCTTAAGGAATGTTCAATAATAATACATTCAGATAAGTGAAATAACATGTACCATTTTAACCGATTTTGGAAAAAAGTTATGTATGTTCACGCATAACATATTTGTTTGTGGACCGATTTCGATGATTCTTTGTTTATCAGAAAGGTGTAACCTTAGGGTGATCCCATATTAATTTAGTCAAGTTCTGATGATATGATCAATGATAAAATAACGGAAATCGTCAATTCTTATGAGCAAATAATCGCAATTATTTATATATATAAAATTAAGGTTTTGTCTGTAGATTGGTCCAAATCACGCCAAATTTTGGTTGCACACGTTTCAAGCAAAGTTACGGACAAAAACACCCTCAACAAAATTCCTGTCTGTCTGTCTGTATTTTTGTCTGTCTGTATGTTTCCGTGGTTTCCGCGAAAAGTTGATCACGTAAAAACTGTGAAGGGATTATTATGAAATTTCATATTTACATCAAATGTATTCTAACTTACGTTTTTAGCTATATAACGTTTTCATATTTTGACCCCAAAAGCGGGTTTGGGGGGGGGCGCACGAATGAAATTATCAAATAACTCCTAAACTATTAACTCTACGGCAAATTTTATTATGAGCAAATTTGTAGGGGATGTGATTTCTGACAACTTTTGTATAAAAAAATTACCCCCAAAACCACCCAAAAAGGGGGGTAGGTCAAAAATGAAAATTCTTGCTCTTGGACCAAACTCAACCAAATTTTGTATACATAATCTGTAGGTCACTAGAAGTATAGAAATGGAAAAAATAAAGACCCAAAAGGGGGGGGTCAAAAAATGAAAATTATTACCCTTAGAGCCAACTTAACCAAATTTGTAATGGTACGGGTGCGGAGGTGGGTTAGTGTATGGGGTGCGGGGGGGTCCCGGCGGGATGAGGTCACGAGGGGTGGAATGGGGGTGAGAAAGTAAGACGGAGTAGGGTGAAGGGGGTGGTGCGGGCTGGAGTCTGGTGGGCATAGTGGATGTGGGGGTCCAGGGGGCTAGGCGGGGGGTGGCGCGTGGGGGTAGATGGAGTGGGATGAGGTCCATGGTGTGTGGGGTGCGAGGGTGAAGAAGGGGTTTGAGGTGAAGGCCCAGAGGCGAAGTGGGGTGGGTGGAGGGATTTGGGCGGGAGTTGGGCACGGGAGCGGGGTGGGTTTCGGGGGGGTCCAAGGGGCGTGCCCCCTTGCTATCAAGAGGGCCGCCGAAGCCAGGTCTTGCAGCTAGTAATAAATATATTGATAGAGTTGAGCATTTTTAATGAGCTCTTATTTATTCCAAAGATATTTTATTAATAATCAACATATCAAGATATGTCGTATTCAATCCAAATATGAACAAATGTTTAGCTATTTGGATAAAACGACTTATATTTTCTGCAAATAGTAATATCTTAATAATTAAGATATTTAAAAAAAAATTGACAAAAATTTTGTTGTTATTATTATTTTTTTTTTTTTTTTAAATTTTAAAACCAACTATATGATTATAAGAAATATTAATATATATAAAAATTATGGTAGTTTACCTTATACCTTATAATTATAGAAAATTAAATAAATTAAATAATTTTTTTTATTAATGAATAATTAATTACATATTTAAATGATATAAGCTAAAAAAATATTAAGAAAAAAATAAAAACCGACTTCAAAAAATTCAATGCAACAAATATGAAATCCACTAAAATGTATAAAATAATAATTATCTTATTTAGTTACAACTAAACTACGAAATATTAACACGAAATTACTTTTTGAAGTCGGTACCAAACAAACTATACCTATAAGCGCGCGTACCCGCCAAACGTACTAAGATCCGTCGAGTGCGATTCACAAAAGGTATATGTTTGGCACCGACTTCAAAAAGTAATTTCATGTTAATATTTCGTAGTTTAGTTGTAACTAAATAAGATAATAATTATTTTATACCTTTTAGTGGATTTTATTTGTTGCATTTCATTTTTTGAAGTCAGTTTTATTTTTTTCTTAAAAATTTTTATTTTTCTCTTTTTAGTGATGTTATTAATAGTGATCCTATTATCAGGACTTGACCAAATTAATATGGCACCATCCCTAAGATACCCCCTTTCCAATAAAAAAAGAATCATCGAAATCGGTTCATAAACAAAGAAGTTAGTCCTGAACAAACCTAACAAAAAAGGTCTAATACCTACGAAAAAAAAATGGGACCAATCGGAACGTAGACTGGACCCAATGCAAATTTTTTTTCAAAATCGGTTCATAATTGCCCGAGATATGAGGTAACATAGGCACAAAAAAAAAAAATTCAGTCGAATAGAGCACCTCCTCCTTTTTTTGAAGTCGGTTAAAAATATTTTTTATTATAAATAAAAAATATTCAAGTTTATATAATTTTTCTCGTAATTAAGTATTATTCCATTTAAAGAGCCAACTATTAAATTTAACTATTCCACTATTTTACTCAAATAACTATAGTGCTTGGATCGAATAGCAGCATCTTAACTATTAATATATCCAGAAAATATGAGAATACTTAATTCATATTTTTTTTTTTTTTTTTTAATGCAATCGAATGCAAGAAGGGGTGCACCAGTAAAGGTGTAGCCCCTATGGATCTCGAAAGACCCTTGCATTACCGAAGAGAAGGGAAAGTTGATTAAGTGAGAGGGTGTAGACGTAGGTGTCTATGCACCCTGGTTTTGAAGGTTTGAAGATCATAGGTGCTGGGAAAGATAGAGGCTGGGAGAGAGTTCCAGTTCCTTGAAGTCATGGGGATATATGTATTCGCGAATGAAGTGGTCCGGCACTTTTCCAATTTGACCGCAAAAGAGTGTTGGGAGTCGGCAAAACGTGTGCTGCGTGCAAAGCATGCTTTGGGGGGAATTATTGACTTTATCTCATCAGAGCACCTGCCGTGATAGTATCTATAGAAAAGGGAAAGGGCAGAGACATCTCTTCGATGAGCCAACGAGTCGAGGGAGTCGGTGAGGGTAGAATCGTCAATTAGCCTGACGGCTCGTTTCTGAATTGCATCAAGGGTAGCAAGAGAATATTTTGAGGCTCCTCTCCACAGATGAGAGCCGTATTCGAGACAGGGGCGGATTTGGGCCTTGTAGATGGTGAGAAGTTGTGGGGGTTTGTAAAATCGCTTGGACCTGAATAAGAAGCCAATCTTCCTTGCTGCAGATTTCGCCACAGAGGAGATGTGTTCATTCCAAGACAGGTCAGATGCGACAGAGACGCCCAACATGGATAGGCTGTCACACATTTTCAGGGTATTCGAATCGAAGTGAATATCAGGGAAATCTCTATTTTCGCGCCTAGAAATTAGACAACATTGAGTCTTATTTGAATTAAAGTTAACTAAATTTTGAGAGCCCCATTTATTCAGTTTGTCTAGGTCGAGAGTAATTGAGGAGGCAATATTGATTCGATTATTCGGGAGAGAGGGTTTGCCGTGTAGAGTGCTATCGTCGGCGTAACAATGAGTGGGGTTTGCCGTTTGATCAATAAGGTCGTTTATATAAATAAGGAAGAGTGTGGAGGAGACATTGAACAGAGATCGATTTCGACATAATTAACTTCACCGTCTATTCATATCAAATATAATTTCTTAACTATAAATATATCATTTTTTCACTGTAAATGTTTTTTTTTCTTTTTCATTTAAAGGTCAATTGTGAGCAGAGAAAAAGAAAAGTAAGAAGGCAAGCAACTGTGCCTCTGGACCAGGCGAGATTTATCCCCGACAATCCTCTCCTCAAATGGAATTATTTTTTCTTCCTTTTCCACAAGTCAGCCCAAGTGGACACAGACACAGACACAGACACAGACACAGACACAGACACAGACACAGGCTAAATAGTGTTAGGGAGGAAATATTAGCGAGCTGATGGAGCGAAAAATAGCCCGGAAAAAGACTCTTTAGTGACTTTTTTTTTGTTAGTTATTATTATTATTAAATTATATTTATCCAAGAGGGCGCAAAAAGAGAAATAAAAATAGAGAGAGAATTCCATTGGTCCATCTGATGATATTGGAGCTGACAAAATCAGCTAACGTGTTTATAAAAATTCAAGATTATAAATTTAATAATTTTTTCAAAAATTGTAATACACCGCGCTTTTTTATTTAATTTTAAAATATACATTCATCATTTTAACAGGAAATTCGATATATTAGGTTGATGCATAATTATGGAACGTTTGTATTGGCGCGTTTTTCTTTAGCCAAAAATGGCGTTTTGTTTATTTTTTTTTATAAAAACAATCTTCTCTATTTATAGTTAATAAAAATGCGTGTCGAAAACCATATTTATATTCGTCACTACGAGAAAGGATGGAAGGCAGGACAGTCATTTGGCGATCTCAACGAACTTTTTGGCGAAGGAACAATTACTGATAGTGCAGTACGGAAGTGGTTTGCCCGTTTCAAATCAGGTGACACTAGGAGGCTTGGAGGATAAAAAAGGAAGAGGTCGGCCATCGGATTTTGATGATCAGGCACTTCGGACAGCCGTGGAAGAGGATGAAAGCCTTAAAACACGAATTTATTTATTTATTTATTAACGGGCAGTCACACCCTTTTTCACAAATCACAAGTACATGTATATAAATAGTAAAGTATGAGAAAAAAAATAATATAAAAATAAAGTATAAATGACAAAGATAATAGGAAAAGATAGATGATAACATAAACATATTATAATTATAAAACAAAGTCCAATGATAAAGGTATAAAAAAAAAAATATAGATTATTAGTTAAATATAAAAAAAAAAAAAACATAAATAGACTTAATACAAATTATATAAATTTGAAATATAAATTCAGAACAAGATTATAAATCTAATATAAGTAGATATAAATACAAAAAACAATAAATAAACTTAGTACAATTTATATAAATTTAAAATATAAATTCAGAACACAACATAAATCTAATATAATTAAATATAAATATAAAAACAAAGTAAACTTAAAATAAAATATATAAATTTAAATCATTTAGATCAACCATGGCAAAAAAAAACACAATTAACGCCAATTAAATAAGATTTGATTTACCCACACTATAATATGCTAGAGAGCTTGGACCTAAAAGTTCTGAGACTATCACTGAAGAAGTCAACCTGGCAACTAACTTTGGTGACTGCAGACTTCAATGTCGACCAATCAACGATCGTTCGACGAATTTTATTAATTAAATTATTTATTATATTTATTATATTTATTTATTAAATTTTATTATTGTTTTTGCTGAATAAAAATATTTTTAAAAAACGTTCCATAATTATGCATCAGACTAATAATTAATCCTAATATAATTAAATAGTACCTGCCCACCGAGCGATGCTCGATAAATCTTTGTTTCAGTTAATAGCTATATATTAATCCGTGAACCCCCCCCCCCCCTCGCCCCCCGACCCCCATCACTTCACCCCACCTCCCTGCCACCCACTCCTACACCCCCACTCCGCCCCCAAAACCCCGTACCTCCTCCCGGCCCCCCAGCACTGAACCCCATCTCCTGCACCCCCACATCTACCCCCGCCCACGCACCCAGTTTTTGCATTTCTAGCCTTCAGTGGCCCACAGATTATGTGTATATATTGTAGGAGACAATAAAAGAGTGTATCTTCTGCTGGAATTATAAATTTTATTTATTTATAACGAGACTATAGTTTCGAGGGCTTTACCAAAAATTAATTTCTGTCAATCCATTGTAATAGACTGATGAAAAGGGCAAAGCCCTCGAAACTATAGTATCGTTATAAATAAATAAAATTTATAATTCCAGGAGAAGACACACTCTTTTATTGTCTCCTACAATATATAAAAATTCTGCTACTCTCGGCACAAAAAACTTTCAATTTAATATGTGTATATAGGTATATAAATAAATACGGTATAATTTTTTTTTTTTTAATTAAATAACAATTTTTGAATTCATCAATTAAATTGTCAAATTCATATTTGTGGGATTTAAAACTCCATTTCTAATCAATTAAATTGCCCAATTTTTAATATATAATAATAATTATAATGATCTTATTGTGGGATATAAAATTAAAAAACCAATTATTTATTAAAAGGAAATTGAATAAAAATGTAATTATACATTTTTATCGAGACAACCACCTGTGAATAATTATTTCAATTAACAAAAAACCCATCAAAAACAACTTAGCCGAAGATGAGACCGTGACAGATCGAATGTCCAACAGAAAACCCTCCTAACCTGTGAATTTCATCCAAATCGTTAGGGCCGTTTTCAAGAACCCGACCGGATGGATATATATATACAAACTTTGCTCGTTTAATATAAATATCTGGAGCCACCGAGCGATGCACGGTAACCCCTGCCCCCACTCTCCAGAAACCACACACATCGACCCCCCACCCCCGGATCCCCCACACCTGCCCCACACCTCCTGCACCTCCCATATTCACCCCACCCTGCACCCAGTTTTTGCATTTCTAGCTTTCTAATGGTCTACATATTATGTGTATATTTATTTTTACTCATACACAAATTTCCCCACATTCGTTCATATTGATAAGCATTATAAAAAAATAGTCGTATATAGGATCTGAAATAAAAACATAAAATTAAATAAGAATTGTTTCCAAGTTATATAAAAAAAGCCACTTCAACCACTTTATTTGTAAACACACCTGTAATGTTATGATTTAGACACCTGTTAATTAAAAACAAACCAAAAATTGAAGGAGACAATAAAAGAGTGTATCTTCTGCTGGAATTATAAATTTTATTTATTTATAACGAGACTATAGTCTCGAGGGCTTTGCCCTCTTTCATCAGTCTATTACAATGTATTCACAGGAATTAATTTATGAATGAAAGTATTACATTTTTCAACACATGAAAAATGTAATACTTTCATTCATAAATTAATTCCTGTGAATACATTGTAATAGACTGATGAAGAGGGCAAAGCCTCGAAACTATAGTCTCGTTATAAATAAATAAAATTTATAATTCCAGCAGAAGACACACTCTTTTATTGTCTCCTTCAATATATAAAAATTCTGCTACTCTCGGCAAAAACTTTCAATTTAAACCAAAAATTCCTAATTTTAATATAATATATTAATATTTGCTATAATCTATTAGTGAGTTTTAAAATTAAAAAAACAATTAAAAATAAAACATAATTGAAAAAAATGTAAACAAACTTTTTTATTGATATTTTCATCTATCAATAATTAATTTAATTAAGAAAAGATCAATTATGATGAAATTTGTCGAGGTCCAGACCTAGCCAGATCGTTTTGTCATACTCAAAACTTGTTAATAAAAATTGTTTCATCAAAATCGGTAGAGCCATTTTCAAAATTGAACTAAGATACAAATATATATATATATATATATATATATATATATATATATAAACAAACAATTTTAATAAATTTAATTAAAAACATTGATCGGGAAATACCAAATGATTATTTAAATATTTATTTGACTACCTGGGAATACTTACCTACGTCCGAATTTCCATTTCAACCACTCTCTTTCTCACATTAAATTTTCCGTGAAACATATGCCCCTAGTGGATTAAATAATGTTTGTCGCGTTGCATTTGATTGAAGCGGACAGTAAGGTCCGACTTTATACCGGGAATTACTACCCCGAACTAAAATATCTTCGAGGGACCATCTCCATAAGCGCATCGCCATCAAGTCTTCAGGGATAATTACCAAATGGTGTCGCCCAGGCTTTCGTCGCAAACGGGATATTGGCTACCCACACAAACCATTTGACCTTTATCTTAAAAGTCAATTTACTAACTTATATCTTTTCTATCTTCTTGAATAGGAAGTTTATTTATTTGTTTTAATAAAAAAAAATTCCCACTAAATATTTTTTGATTTGTAGATTGACTATTTTTGCTAAAAATAAATTAATGTTTTTTTTAATGTTTAAGCAAAAATATTGAAATATAAAATATAAGTAAATAACTGGTAGGAATTAAAATCGTCAAAGTGAAGTTTGAATTTAAATTTGATTTATTAGGTTGGTGCGCCTGGATTTAGGCAACATATTGCGCGCTGAAGAATGAAAGCTGCGTAAGAGCCAGGCGAGGGGCCAGTCGTGGCTTACAATTTGTTGTCTAGATTTATTTTACCAACATTTTCAGGTTGGAATAATAAATAGGGTAACCAAACGCCTTCTAGACCCCCCACCCCCAACCTCCACCCCAAGCCCGCCCCCGAAACCCCACACCTCACCCCACACCTTTGGATCCCATACCTCCTGCGCTCCCCACATCCATTCCCACCCCGCACCCAGTTTTTGCATTTCTGGCCCTCTAGTGGCCCACAGATTATATACTATATATAAGAGCCTAGATTAATTTGTAACAACGCTGAGAGAATTTTCTTTAAAAAAATTACCCTCTTGCCTAGAATCGAACCGACGAACTCTTGAACTAAGGGCATTAGCTCTAGCCATTAGACCAATGTAACATTAATATTTATTACTTGATTTCTGTTACTAAAACTATATATTTTTGATTTAGACTTTGTGTCGAGATAATATTGTATTCATTTGAACTCGAATGAAAATGAAAAAACACCAATAGATTTTAAATCAAGAAACATTAAATATATATTAATTAACGAGGCAAATTTGAAATATAATTGTAAACTGGACTCGAATTTTGAAATGAAAGACTCCAATTCATTTTAAATTAAGAAACATTAAATATATTGATAATTATTCCTCCTCCCCCCCCTCACCACTCAAAAATTAAAGAGGCAAAACTTTCAAGAGACGATGTATTTTCGGCAGTTTACAAGTATACATTTGGATTGTGGTTTTTTTAAGAGAAATAAAAATTTTCGACCGAGACGCTGCCCGCCAGGGCACCAGCTCGGAGGGCCGAGCTTTGAGGGCGTGCCGAAGTCACGCACGAAAAGCTCGTGTGTATATAGGTATACTAGCTTCAAGGCCCGCCTTCGGCGGTCCTCTTACTAGCCAGAGGGCACGCCCCTTGGACCCCCCCTCACTCACACCACCAGCCTGCCCAACACCCGCTCCAACACAACCCGTGATCTCCACCAAGCTTTTGCATTTGACCACTCATTCTAGAAACTTGATTTTTATCACATTGTCTAGGAAATTTTGTTGACTTGAACGTTTACTTGGACAGCTTTTTGGTTAAAAGTCTTAGATTTATAGATATCTAGCATTTTCCATGACAGGAATTGATCCATTATTTCAAAAAATTGCAATTTTCCCATCATTAAAAATAATTTTTAAGAAAAAAATAAAAACCGACTTCAAAAAATGAAATGCAACAAATATAAAATCCACTAAAAGGTATAAAATAATTATTATCTTATTTAGTTACAACTAAATATTAACAAGAAATTACTTTTTGAAGTCGGTGCCAAACAAACTATACCTATAAGCGAGCGTACCCGCCAAACGTACTAAGTAAGATCCGTCGAGTGCAATTCATAAAAGGTATATGTTTGGCACCAACTTCAAAAAGTAATTTCGTGTTAATATTTTGTCGTTTAGTTGTAACTAAATAAGATAATAATTATTTTATACCTTTTAGTGGATTTTATATTTGTTGCATTTAATTTTTTGAAGTCGGTTTTTATTTTTTTCTTAAAAATTATTTTTATTTTTCTCTTTTTAGTGATGTTATTAATAGTCAAGTGATATGATCACCATATCATCAGAACTTGACCAAATTAATATGACACCATCCCTAAGACACCCCCTTTCGAATAAAAAAAGAACTATCGAAATCGGTTCATAAACAAAGAGGTTAGGTCTAAACAAACCTAATAAAAAAGGTCTAATACCTATGAAAAAAAACAAAAAAAAAAATGGCACCAATCGGAAGCTGGACCCAATCGACTAGACTGGATCCATGCAAAAAAAATTTTTAAAATCGGTTGAGAATTGGCGGAGATATGAGGTAACATAGACACAAAAAAAAAAAAAGAAAAAAAAATTCAGTCGAATAGAGAACCTCCTCCTTTTTTGAAGTCGGTTAAAAATAAAAACTACTAATCTTAGAAACTTGATTTCTGTCTCATTCTTTAGGAAATTCTGTTGAGTTGAACGTTTTTTTGTAGCACTTTTTTGATAAAACTCTTAGATTTATAGATATCCTACATTTTCCAAACAGGATATGATCCGAATCCTTAAAAGCCTCATGGGAAAATGCTTGTTATCTATAAATCTAAGAGTTTTTAAAAAATATGGTCCAAGAAAACATTCAAGTCAACAAAATCTCCTATAGAATGAGATAGGAATCAAGTTTCTAGGCTGAGTGGTTTTCAATTTATGAGGGGAAAATTGCGATTTTTTATAATTCACAAATGTAACCAGTGCTCGTACGCCAAAACTAATAATTTTACGAATAAAAGATAAATACCTAAATTGTAGGAAATTTTTTCTAGTTTCATTTTGTATATAATTGTTTTAATCGAGGAATTGAGTCAGAAAGGAGATATTGTCAAAAAAGTGCTTTTAGGCGCCATTTTTCCAATATGGCGTCGCGAACGGCAAAGATACGAGCTAGTACAGTTGAAATTCGGAAATAGCACATCAAAATCTATAAAATTACTTATTTTCAAAACTCCCAGTAAAAATTAATTTAGAATTCCGCGGAGTAAACTCGCGAGCAAATCCACTCAACGGAATTTTTAACAAATTATAAGTAAATTTGTTTTTCTAGTATATTTATACAAATATAGAAAATTATCAAATTAATTAAATTAATCTTAAGAAATTCAAAGAGAAATTCAAAGATGTTTTTATAAAGCGAAATTTAGAGAGTGCTTGGCGAGACTGCCGTTTTGTAAGAGCCATTGAGGTCCGGCTGATTCTCCATCCTGAGCTAAGTATTCTCTAAATTTCGCTTTATGAACACATCTTTGAATTTACTTGGATCAATTTGGATTAATTCGATAATTTCCTACTATTTGTATAAATATACTAGAAAAACAAATTTACTTATAATTTGTTAAAAATTCCGTTGAGTGGATTTGCTCGCGAGTTTACTCCGCGGAATTCTAAATTAATTTGTATCATCTCTCTATGTAAGAATAGACTTGTAAAAGGCGTCTGAATCGAGAGGAAGTAATATATAAAGAACTTGAGATGCCACGTCCCTCTGGGTGGTCCGGGGTGGGGTATCATCGCGGGCTATACGCGGATTGATACCGGGTAACACCTAGATGGACGCATATCTTTTTTCGCTCTCTTGGTTCAGGATGGAGAATCAGCTGGACCTCAATCGGTTCTTATAAAACGGTAGTCTCGCTAAGTATTCTCTAAATTTCGCTTTATAAAAACATCTTTGAATTTCTCTTTGAATTTCTTAAGATTAATTTAATTAATTTGATAATTTTCTATATTTGTATAAATATACTAGAAAAACAAATTTACTTATAATTTGTTAAAAATTCCGTTGAGTGGATTTGCTCGCGAGTTTACTCCGCGGAATTCTAAATTAATTTGTATCATCTCTCTATGTAAGAATAGACTTGTAAAAGGCGTCTGAATCGAGAGAGTAATATATAAGAACTTGAGATGCCATGTCCCTCTGGGTGGTCCGGGGTGGGGTATCATGCGGGCTATACGCGGATTGATACCGGGTAACATCCAGATGGACCATATCTTTTTTCGCTCTCTTGGTTCAGGATGGAGAATCAGCTGGACCTCAATGGTTCTTATAAAACGGTAGTCTCGCTAAGTATTCTCTAAATTTCGCTTTATAAAAACATCTTTGAATTTCTCTTTGAATTTCTTAAGATTAATTTAATTAATTTGATAATTTTCTATATTTGTATAAATATACTAGAAAAACAAATTTACTTATAATTTGTTAAAAATTCCGTTGAGTGGATTTGCTCGCGAGTTTACTCCGCGGAATTCTAAATTAATTTGTATCATCTCTCTATGTAAGAATAGACTTGTAAAAGGCGTCTGAATCGGAGAGAGTAATATATAAGAACTTGAGATGCCATGTCCCTCTGGGTGGTCCGGGGTGGGGTATCATGCGGGCTATACGCGGATTGATACCGGGTAACACCTAGATGGACCATATCTTTTTTCGCTCTCTTGGTTCAGGATGGAGAATCAGCTGGACCTCAATGGTTCTTATAAAACGGTAGTCTCGCTAAGTATTCTCTAAATTTCGCTTTATAAAAACATCTTTGAATTTCTCTTTGAATTTCTTAAGATTAATTTAATTAATTTGATAATTTTCTATATTTGTATAAATATACTAGAAAAACAAATTTACTTATAATTTGTTAAAAATTCCGTTGAGTGGATTTGCTCGCGAGTTTACTCCGCGGAATTCTAAATTAATTTGTATCATCTCTCTATGTAAGAATAGACTTGTAAAAGGCGTCTGAATCGAGAGAGTAATATATAAGAACTTGAGATGCCATGCCCCTCTGGGTGGTCCGTGGTGGGGTATCATGCGGGCTATACGCGGATTGATACCGGGTAACATCCAGATGGACCATATCTTTTTTCGCTCTCTTGGTTCAGGATGGAGAGATCAGCTGGACCTCAATGGTTCTTATAAAACGGTAGTCTCGCTAAGTATTCTCTAAAATTTCGCTTTATAAAAACATCTTTGAATTTCTCTTTGAATTTCTTAAGATTAATTTAATTAACTCCCAGTAAACTTTCCAGGTAAAACTAGCATCACCTTTAAACATAGTAGTTTTGAGCAGGGTGCACAAAATACGCCTGGAATCGTAACTATAAGCACATAGTAGTAATATGATCTTAATTCGTTTTGAGTAGCGATGGATGCATTGGCAGAGTTTCCTAATTGCTTCTCTCGCCCTTAATGGATGGACTGCTTCACTCCTTGGGCTCATTTATCTCCCTGCTTTCGTTCTTGGGGTGCAAATGGCTGTCGCTTTTGAGAGAAAAAAAAGAAGTTGTTTCTTAAAATTCTTTCTGCTTTTAATTAAAAAGAAAAGAAAAGAAAAAAAAATTGCTTTTTAAAAGAATGTCAATTGCTATTCGGTCTACTGAAGCAGCCATCTCTGTCACGATAGCGCATCCATCCATCATCGATTCCACCATCAGAGATGGGCAAATCACAAGTGTTAAATGAATGAACCACTAAATAACATTGAAACATTAAAATCCATTCAGGAATGTATAGATCAAGGGTGTCCAACCAGCGTTAATATAAATGCGGCCCTACACAAAATCGTAAACTTATGAAAATAAACTCCAATGGATCGTTGCTAAACTTTATCCAAATTCATTTGAAATATCAATATGTTTATTCCTTTATTATTAATCAGATATCACTTGCGATTTGCAGTTCATGTTGACTTTAATTCAAAAATAATGATGGATTATCATTTAATAGTCGAGGAATAACCATTCTACATTGGATTTTTGACGTTTCGGTTATTATTGGTAACCATTGCTAAAGACATGGAGAAATCGACTTAAAATCTCAAGCTTGAGTTGTTTACGAAAAAAATTTTAGTCTTTTTGATTTTAAGTCGATTCTTCCACATTTTCAGTAAAGGTTCCCATTAATAGTCAAATCATCAAAAATGGAATACAATAAGGTTATTCCTCTAGTATTAGATAAGAATTGATCGTTATTTTTGATTTTAAGACGTTTCCTCCATGTCTTCAGCAATGGTTACCAATAATAATCGAAGCGTCAAAAATCTAATGTAGAATGGTTATTCCTCAAGTACTAGATGAGAATCAATCGCTATTTTTGATTTTAACTCGATTCCTCTATGTCTTCAGCAAAGGTAACGGATAAGAAAACAACGCAGTTTCTATGGTTACTTATAAAATTTCCTCCCAAATTTTTAGCATTTCACAGCGAGAAGCCTATCCATTCTTACTTAAGTTAGGTTGAATGAGCTATATGAAAACGATCAAATGAGTAATTTTTAAAGAATTTAAAATAAAAAATTAAAAAGTATTATCTTACTCTAGAGTAAAGTACTTTAAAATATAATTTTACTAAAAACTTTCTATAACTTTTTTTGTGGTCCCCAAGGTACTTAATTAGGATATTAAATTTCATCAAAATTGGTTAAGTCCTTTTCAAGATATTTAGAAAAAACTAAAAAAGTACTGAAATAAAGTACTAATGTTTGTAAGCCGATAAATACCAAAAACTAAACAGCGCTTCATTTTGTTAAACTAATTTTACGTTTTCAATTTCATTTCAATTGGTTCAACGATGTGGAAAAAATCGTGGACGAAAAAAACGATAACATCCAAATGAAAAAAATGGCACTTTTTGGCCTCTCGACGAGACCCCATATAATTTTTGGCAAAACCGTCACGTGCTAAAATTCAAGCTAATTGAATGCTACAATTTGTGACTTTAATTGTGTCCATGGGTTCCATAGTCTTTACCTGAGGACCCTTTGAAATCGCACTTGCTGCGAGACCGATTACAATACTTTAATAATAAATAATAATAATAAACTAATAAACATAAAGCCAAAAAGCGTGCGCCCCATACTTTTTGACATTATGTTTATTAGTTACAGTACAATATTTTGTACTTTTAGAGAATTACCTAGAAAAGCGTGTTTTTTAATTTTTTAAAATGTTCCTGAATTCTCTCCGAAATCTGAATTGTGTTAAGTATATATATAGTATTTGTAATCTAACTTGGTGATGGTTTATTTGTGAAACACCATTAACTCCAACCTAATAGAATTTATTTGTAATCTGATTGATTGTGATTTTATGTTTGTTGTTGTTGTTTTAGTATTATTTTTCGTTAGTTGTTTGCATTTATTCAGATTGTTCGAAACCCATGGTTGTTTTACGATTGTTCATAAAATACCCCCAACAGACACACTCACACACTGACAGACAGATTGCACTTTTTCCATTCTCGGTAAACCGCCCTCGATATATATTTATTAGCTGTCGTTCGCGAAAGGGGTAAAAGGGTCGCGAACCTTTGTGTTCAATGTGACCCTGAGAAACCCTCCAGGACAGGCTGGGGCAGAAAACGCTTATCCTGAACGACAGGTGGTCGACTCTTTAAATAATAAAACCTCCCACGCCGCCTGGCTGCTTGGCCGGCTGAATATTAATTTCCCAGACACAGTTGCAACACTTGACCACTTGGCCACATTTGCAGGCATCGAGGCTCCGTGCGGGGTTTCGATTTTTATCTTCACCAGATTGTTCTTCAAAATTCTAAAGAGAAATCTACTCTTATTAAACGAGCAAAAATTGTTTATATATTTATTTGTTTGTATCTTAATTCTATTTTGAAAACGTCTCTACCGATTTTGATGAAACAAAAAATTCTATTAACAAGTTTTGAGGATGAGAAATCGATCTGGCTAGGTCTGGACCTCGACAAATTTCATCCTAATTGATCTTTTCTTAATTAAAGTAATTATTGATAAATGAAAAGTTTGTTTACATTTTTTTCAATTATCTTTTATTTTTAATTGGTTTTTTAATTTTAAAACCCACTAATAGGTTATAACAAATATTATACTTATACACAATTGGCCAAGAGTCTAGAAATGATATGAGGGAGAGAATGAGAGAGAATTAAGATCCAATCGACTTGATTGGGGAATAATGGAATTGAAATAATTATCGGAAAATAAGTTTTTTATCTAATTAGATTTTTCCTCTTATTAAAAACAAGGACTAAAGATGAATAAGGACACTCGATGGTGGAGAAGTAATCTCAGAAGTCGAAGCTCAAATACAATGTATACATTAATTCATGTAAAATAATTGGTTCAATAAAATTTAAACATTTCGATTTTTGAATTCCTTGAATTTCAAATAATTATAATTTCACAATGTAGTCTAGTCATTTGGTTCTAAAAAAGAAGGTTACATGGAAAGTTTTCTCGGAGTTTTGAAAAATGCTAATTTATAGATTTTGATGTGCTCTTTCCGAATTTCAACTTTCCCACCTCGTATCTTTGTCATTTTCGCCGCCATCTTGGAAAAATGACGTCTAAAAGCAGTTTTTTGACAATATCTCCTTTCCGACTTATTTCACGATACATACATTTATATACAAAATGAAACTAGAGAAAATTTCCTACAATTTATGTAATCACCTTTTTTTATGTAAAATTGATAATTTTGGCATACGAGCGCCGCAAACTATTATACATCTACGTCAACCCGTGATATTTAATTTTAACTGATTACATTTGTGATTTATAAAAAATCGTAGTTTTTCCTTCATAAAATGAAAACCACTCACCCTAGAAACTTGATTCTTATCACATTATCTAAGAAATGTTGTTGACTTGGACGTTTACTTGGACCACTTTTGTTAAAACTCTTAGATTTATAGATATTTAGCATTTTCTATGACAGGAAATGATCTATTGTTTCTAAAAAATCGCAGTTTTACCTTCATATAATGACAAACCCTAGAAACGTGATTCCTATCACATTCTCTAGTAAATTTTATTTACTTGAAATTTTATTTGGACCGCTTTTTGATAAAACTCTTAGATTTATAGATATCCTACATTTTCCGGACTAGTCCAATCCTCAAAAGCGTAATGGAAAATGCTGGATATCTATAAATCTAAGACTTTTAACAAAAAGTGGTCCATGGAAACGTTCAAGTAAACAAAATTTCCTACAGAATGAAATAGGAATCGACTTCCTAGGATGAGTGGTTTTTATTTGATCTAATCTGTTAAAATTAAATGTCACGGTTTGGCGGAGATGTATAATAGTTTGCGGCGCTCGTACGCCAAAACTATTAATTTTATGAAAAAAAAGGTCATTACATAAATTGTAGGAAATTTTTTCTAGTTAAATTTTGTATATTGATGTTTTTATCGTGAAATAAGTCGTAAAGGAGATATTGTTAAAAAACTGCTTCTAGAAGCCATTTTTCCAATATGGCGGCGCGAATGACAAAGATACGAGCTGGAAAAGTTGAAATTCGGAAAGAGAATATAAAAAAATATAAAATGATATTAAATTGCGAATTTAAAGGTGGCGCTATCCCCTACAAATCCACTTTGAATTTTCAAGTTTTAAAGGGTAAAAGTTTTTCCTTAACTTAAAGCCTTGTTTACAGGCACGTAACCCCGCACTCCCCACCAACCCAATCATGTTCAATCCCATCTGTGCGTATGCCCGTATTTGGATTCTGATAACCTAAAGCCGTAGAAAGTTCGTTCTTATACCATAATGTTTGCTTCAACACACCTCTCCCCAACCACTGCACACCCACTCCGCCCCACCCCACCACAACCGCGTCTCCTATCCCCGGATCCCCCACAACTACAACCCCCCACATCCACCCCACCCCGCACCCAGTTTTTGCATTTCTAGCTTTTTAATGTTCCACATATTATGTGTATATAGCTGTTTACTCGTACACCAATTTGCCCACATTCGTTCATATTGACCAACATTATAAAAAATAAATAGGAAAATAATAATAAAAAAAATATTCGTATAGGGTCTGAAATAAAAACATAAAATTAAATAAGATTTGTTTCCAAGTTATATAAAAAAAAGCCACTTTTTAATTTGTAAACACACCTGTTTTGCTATGAATTTAGACACCTGTTAATTAAAAACAAACAAAAATTCCTAATTTTAATATAATATATTAATATTTGCTATAACCTATTAGTGGGTTTTAAAATTGAAAAACCAATTATTAAATCAAAAGATAATTAAAAAAAAATTAAAAAAAAATTTATTGAGATTTTCATCTATCAATAATTACTTTAATTAAGAAAAGATCAATTAAGATGAAATTTGTAGAGTCCAGACCTAGCCAGATCGTTTTTTCTCATCCTCCTTTGGTTTCATCAAAATCGGTAGAGCCGTTTTCAAAACAGAACTAAGGATACAAATATACAAACAAATGTAGTAAAAAAAAATATACAATTTTTGCTCGTTTAATAAGAGTATAGATTTTTACAATTTTTTCTCTATAGAAGACTGTGAATCACTTGGTTAACTTTTTCTCCAGCCCAAGGGGATGGATGTTTCCTTTAATTTGCTGGTCGTGATCTTGTCTCTGCCTTGCCCTCTTGCTGTCTTTTAGGCATGATAGTAGCATCCTTGTCTGTCAACCAGCCAGCCCTCAAGCAACTGTGCCCTTCTGTCCTGATGATGGATTAATCACATTAACAAAACTCTTCCTCCAACTTTCTTATCATCCAACCACTTTTTATTTTGCTTTATCATCCCCCCCCCCGCCCGCCCGCGCCCCCTCCCCGCCCTTTCCAACTTTTTTTTTATCACTGCAACATTTTTAAATATGAAAAGAGATAGAAGAGAAATGTAAATGGTGCGGGGGTGGGGGTGAGATGGCTGTGGCTGCATTCAGCCCCCCCCCCCAACTAGAGCCCTAGACAATACAAAATACACAATACAACAGTTTCACTTGTCACAGTAATGGAAATAAAATCACTCCAAAGTTATTAACGTGTGTGTTTCGAGTAGATTTGAACATCTACACTATATTATTTATTGATGTAGGTATATGCTTTTATACCCTGCCTTTGTCAGTAAATGTACCAGCCCGATAGCTGAATTAAATTAAATTAGAGAACAAAGAACATATTTTTCAATTCTACACTGAAAAAACAATTTCTTTATAATAAATATATTGGTAGAGTTGAGCATTTTTAATGAGCTCTTATTTATTCCAAAGATATTTTATTAATAATCAACATATATCGAAATCATTTTTTAGGTATTTAATCCAAATATATTATATACTTGAGTGATATATATTTATTCTATTCCCAGGTAACACACAATATCCTCAGAATATTCTAAGAAGATTTAAATGTCCTTAGAATATCCTTAGAATATTCTTAGGATATTGTGGTTACCTGGGTTATAGATATCTCATACTAAATGAATCTCTTGTTTATTTCTATTGAAACCTCTTATTATATTAGTTAATAGAGTAAAGGGGTGTGTAGTTTCACAGTGAAAGGGTGGTGTAGGTTTTCACTAGTGAAACTACACACCTTTACTCTATTAACTAACATCATGTTTCACCTAAAACCTACACCACTTTCCATAAGTAAGAACTCTTATTATATATAAACAAATGTTTTTTTATCATAAAAATGACTTAGATTTGTCGCAAATACTGATATCTTAATAATTAAGATATTTAAAAAAAAAATTAACAAAAATTTTGTTTACATTTTTTTAATTATTATTTTTTTTTTTTTTAATTTTAAAACCCACTATAAAATTATAAGAAATATTAATATATATTAAAATTAGATTACCTCGTAGCTTAAATCAAATATAATAATTAATTAAAATTTTTATCTAAATAATTCAACCAAATAAATATTTATATAATTCATTTGATTGAATATATGTAGATTATACATCAAATGAATATATAAATCTTCTAGTCAGAAATACATACCTATATTTATTATAAAAAAATTATTCAAGTTTATATCAATTCCTTGTTGTAATTACGTATTATTCTATTTAAATACCGAAATATTAAATTTAACTATTCCATTATTTTGCTCAAATAACAATATTTTCATAATTTACTTATTAGTGTTTGGTTCAAATAGCGGCATCTTAGCAATTAATATATCTAGAGTTGGTACGAAAATATGAGAATACTTAAAATACCATACGTATATTATTTATTCATATTTAAGAGAGATTGATTTCGCCATAATTACCTTCACCATCTATTCATATCAAATAAAATTTCTTAACTATAACATATCGTTTTATCAGTGTAGCCACTGATCCCAGTACTCAATCTAATACTTAATGTGTATTTTTACTTGAGCCCTTGTTCCTCCCCGCATATAATAAACTAATAATAATAATAATTTTCCCTTTTTTTCTTTGTTTCAGGATTATTATGTGATTATTCAAGTTATACTCTTCGACCAGTGCCCCGTCTCCTGAGGATTGTATTAATGGATAACCGAAGGCGTTGTCCTTAACGAAACGGGTGTCGTGTCCACATGCGTCCGCGGCATCCAAACAGGGAACAAAATCAGCAACAAGATGGCGACGAGGACGACGACGAGGCTGACGACGGGCCGGCGAGCGTTGTTCTGAGTGGACGTGGACAACAACACCGGCAATGGAGAACTGCACCCACAAGATGATGGAGATGCTCACGGAAATGACGGAAAGCTCCTCCTTGGTGATCGAGTTTGTCATCTACGGCGTATTGATGATCACCATCGGCCTCTTCGGAATCGTCGTCAACATCATCTCCATGATCATCTTGTCACGGCCGCAGATGAAATCCAGCATAAACTACCTGTTGATCGGACTAGCCAGGTGCGACACTGTGCTGATCGTGACGTCATTCCTGTTGTTCAGTTTCCCGAGCATCTACAAGTACACGGACTACATGGAATCCTACTTCGAGATCTTCCCCTTTTTGGTGATCTACGTGTTCCCCATTGCGATGATCGCTCAGACAATCTCCGTGTACCTGACGTTGACGGTGACCCTCGAGAGGTTCATCGCCGTCTGCCTTCCTTTAAGGGCCAGGTCCCTCTGCACCTACGGCCGGGCCAGGATCTACGTCATCGTCATCGTCATCTTCTCCATTCTTTACAACCTAGTAAGGTGAGATTAGAAATTTAGAAAAGCACTAAATAGTAGTTAATCTAATCTTATTGTATTAAACGAGCAATTCTTGTATATATAGACCCCCAAAACCCCGCACCTCACCCCCGGATCCCCTACATCCATCCGCACCCCGCACCCAGTTTTTGCATTTCTAGATTTCTAGTGGTCCACAGACCATGTGTAGTATATAGGAATATAAATAAATTTGAAAAACAATTTATCTAGTTTTTGAATCAATTAAATAAATACTAATTTTATTGAACCAATTTTTTACATGAAATAATGTATACATTGTATTTGAGGCTTCGATTTCGGAGATTACTTCCCCACCATCGAGTGTACTTGATCTTCTAGCTTGCGATAATATTTTTAGTCCGTGTTTTTTAATAAGAAGAATTTTAATCAATTAAATTGGCAAATTCTAATTTATAACAATATTTGTTATAAAGTATTGGTGGGTTTTAAAATTAAAAAACCAATTAATAAATAAAAGATAATTGAAAAAAATGTAAACAATCATTTTTATTGGCATTTTCATCTATAAATAATTACTTTATTTAAGAAAAGATCATTTAAGATGAAATTTATCGAGGTCCAGACCTAGCCAGATCGTTTTCTCATCCTCAAAACTTGTTAATAGAGTTTTTTGTTTCATCAAAATCGGTAGAACCGTTTTCAAAATACAACTAAGATACAAATATATAAATACGAGCTTTTCGTGCGTGCCTTCGACACACCCTCGAAGCTCGGCCCTCCGGAGCTGGTGCCCTGGCGGGCAGCGTCTCGGTCCAAAATTTTTTCGAGGGGGGAGGAATAATGATCAATATATTTAATGTTTCTTAATTCAAAATGAATTGGAGTCTTTCATTTCAAAATTCGAGTCCAAATTAGAAATTAGAATATCAAATTTGCCTGGTTAATGAAAATCGATTGGAGCCGCGCTGACAATTATATTTCAAATTTGCCTCGATAATTAATATATAATTTAATGTTTCTTAATTTAAAATCTATTGGTGTTTTTTCATTTTCATTCGAATTCAAATGAATTCTATATTATCTCGACACAAAGTCCAAATCAAAAATATCTAGTTTTAGTAAGAGAAATCAAGATAGAAATATTAATGTCGCAATGGAGTAATCGGTAGAGCCAATGACTATAGTTTAAGACTTCGTCGGTTCGATTCTAGGCAAGAGCGTAATTTTTTTAGAGAAATTTCTCTAAGCGTTGTTACAAATTAATCTAGATGAATATTATATAGTATATATATATACAATTTTTGCTCGTTTAATAAGAGTAGATTGAATTCTACTAATACGTTTCCAAAAGAAAATACTTATAATTTTTTAGATTTTAGATAATACAAATGGTGTCTCTAAAAACGGATGAATTTTCTGGAGCACCATTTTGTTTAATTGATTCTTATGAAAGTTGCTTAGGAGATGAAAAATCTACGGAACCGAATTGTATTTATTTATTTTTCAACTGTCATTCAACATATTTATTTATATAAGAGATATAATTTGTTAACAGTGTGTGTAAATTTAAGCACAATGCCACCAATTGTGTAACACCTAATACCTACCTACGTCCCTACGCCCCTACGCCCCTATATTCTAAAGGGATTATAAAGTTTCGAACGGTTTCGAATGCAAACTTGAATATAATATATTGTTTTTCGTGGCAATTGTTCCGAGAGAGTAAGCAGGGGTGCCAACTGCACGATTGGAAATTACGTAAGTACAAGTGGGAAGGGTGAGGGAATGATTTGCAAACACCCTCAGGGCTGCTCTAAATACTCAAAGGAGCTTAGCAAATCGCTCAGACGCCAAACAACATGCTCTAGCAAGTTGTTTAGCCAAGAAGAAAAGCCAGAAACCTCTGGAGAAACGTTCCATTTGCTGGAAACAACAGAATAGAGTCGGCTATCTCACACTTTACACTAACACGAACCTGCTTGGTATAGGTGTTCTCAATATAGTTGATACGCGTATTCGATTTGCTAACTTTCACACTGCATGCACAAAAACCTTTTAAATTAAATTTGAAATTAATTAATTATTACAAGTACAACAAGTATTTGCGTCTGAGATATTATTTTGCTGCGAATGAAACCGAGGATGATGACGTAATTTGTTATAGAATCTACTCTTATTAAACGAGCAAAAATTGTATATTAATTTGTATCTTTGAAAACGGCTCTACCGATTTTGATGAAACAAAAAACTCTATTAACAAGTTTCCAGGATGAGAAAATGATCTGGCTAGGTCTGGACATCGACAAATTTCATCTTAATTGATCTTTTCTTAATTGAAGTAATTTTTTTTTCTTTTTTACGAAACTATTTATTTTATTTAAATTTGTCCCTACCCCGGGGTCAGATTTTGGCCGGATGCCTCGAGTCGGATTCGTACCCGGGTCCACTTGATTAGCAGGGAAGACACGCTACCTCCTAGCCTATCCGACCCCCAATTAAAATAATTATTGATAGATGAAAATCTCAATAAAAAAAGTTTTTTTACATTTTTTTCAAATATCTTTTATTTATTAATTGGTTTTTTTAATTTTAAAACCCACTAATACTTTATAGCAAATATTATTACATATATTAAAATTAAACAATTTAATTGATTGATGGATTGGTGGGGATGGGGAGAGGAACCAATCGACTTGATTGGGGAATAATGGAATTAAAATAATTATCGGAAAAGAGGTTTTTTTATCTAATTAGATTTTTCCTCTTATTAAAAACAAGGACTAAAGATGAATAAGGACACTCGATGGTGGAGAAGTAATCTCCGGAATCGAAGCAAATAATACAATGTATACATTAATTAATGTAAAATAATTGGTTTAATAAAATTTATAAAAAAAAAAACAATTTAATTGTTGGCGGGAGGACGAGGAGAGAATAATGGTATTGAAATAATTATCGGGAAAGAGTTTTTTATATTTAATTAGTTTTTTCCTCTTATTAAAAACAAGGACTAAAAAGATGATCAAGGACGCAGTCGATGGTGGAGAAGTAATCTCTGGAGTCGAAGCTCAAATACAATGTATACATTAATTCATGTAAAATAATTGGTTTAATGAAATTTAAAAAAAAAATTAATTGATTATAAATTCGAGTATTAAATCCCACAAAGAATTAATAATAACTATTATATATATATTAGAATTTGACAATTTAATTGATTATTTTAAAATTCGATATTTTGTTATTTAATTAAAAAAAATAATTATACAGAATTTGGTGGAGTGGCGAGTTCGGGGTCCAGGGGGCATAGCGGAGGTGCGGTGCGCGGAGGCCGTACGGGGTGGTTGTCCAGGGGGCGTGGCGGGGGTGTGGGTATGGGGCTGGGGTCCAGGGGCGTAGCGGGGCTGGTATGAGGGTGGTGTCCAGGGGGTGGGGTTCCGGGGTGGTATGCAATGACGGGGTGGTTTTTATCAGAATTTTAAATTAAAAATAATATTAATATTTAATTTTTTTTTGAGTGAATACTGAATAGACTTAATATTTTAATTAATTATCTTCCCTATGAGGTTTAATAAGTCACAATTGTGAAAGTTATATTTTCACCATTTAGGACAAAGGAAATTAATTAAATTTTTTCTTCTTTTTTCTCTTTATCTTGTTTGTTCTTTTAATTTAAATTTTTACAGATTGAGACAGTTTCAGCAACCATTCGTCGCCATCTTCAGTCTAAAATACAAAAAAATACAAAAAATAGTACTGTGAATCACATTTCATCTCCAAAAGAAGTGAATTTTACTCCCCTTATCTGATTCCTACAATGAAAATTCTAAGGAATACTGAATTACAGAAATAGGTAAAACTATATAATCTACATAATAAAAATGAATTTCTGTTTCTTCGTAAGCGCAGATCTCTTAAATGCCTGGACCGATTTGGCTAATTTTTTTTTTAAATGTTCGTAATAGTGCAATTCAGGTTAATACGTAAAAATAAATTGGAAAAGTTGCCCGGAAAATTGGAAAATTCAGGAAAAACTAAAAAAAATTCAGGTTAGCCAACATAGCTTGGCAAACAATAAAAGAACTAAACTATCAAAAAAACAAGTGTTGGCGGCCCTGTTTGTAAGATTTTTGAGTGCCATTCATTCTCAATAGTTCTAACCACATTATCATTGAAGAAGAATTTGATACTTCAACGAAGATTTAAAAAAACTATCTATTTTTTTAAAGTAAATTTTAAAACAAAAATTTAAAAAAAAACGTCATGATAACTAAATTTTTGAAAAAGTTATGGTTATTTAAAAAAAGCTATTTTTTTCAAAAATTCCTAACTTCTTTTGGGTTAGGTGAAAATTTTTTAAAAAAATCTGAAAACCAGGGTAGAAAAAAATAATAAAGTTTCGGCCAAACTTATATATTCTATTATAGATGAAAAATATTTAATTTAAAATAAAATATGTTATTTAAAAATATTTTTCTTAAAAATACCATTAAGAATCTCACCTCATCCTTTTTCTATTGTATTTAAGACCATCAACCATTTCAAAAGAACTAAGCCTTTTGGCTTTTATATTCGAGCTCATTCATTCATTTCAATATTATTTATTTATTTCAAAGTTAATTATAAAGGATTATTGAAACTATACTAACTAAACTAACTGAAAGGAATTCATTAGCTTTTGGAATTTCTTTAAAAATATATATTTTAAAAATTAAAACAAAATATATATAGCTAGTTATATTATAAATGTAACTCACACAATAAAATAACAAAAACAAATAATAGATGTGAGTCTTGTTGAGAGAGGGGTGTTGTCTAAATTGACTTCTTTTTGAGATGAAATGTGATTGACAGTAGTAATTTTTGTATTTTTTTGTATTTTAGACTGAGGATGGCGACGAATGTTTGCTGAAACTGTCTCAATCTGTAAGAATTTAAATTAAAAGAACAAACAAGATAGAGAGAAAAAAGAAGAAAAATTTAATTAATTTCCTAAATTTGTCCTAAATGGTGAAAATATAACTTTCACAATTGTGACTTATTAAACCTCGTAGGGAAGATAATTAATTAATATTTAACTTTTAACTGAAGCAAAATGTTGCCGAGCATCGCTCGGTGGCTCTAGGTACTTAATTAATTATGAAACTACACAAGTATTTGCGCCTGAGATATTATTATTTTTCTGTGAATGAAACCGAGGATGATGACGTAATTTGTTATAGAATGTGAATATTTCATCCGGAAGCTTTAAAGCTGGAAAACCCGAATCTTATCACATGTCAAGTTAGATCGTTAATGTCAACATCTAGAATCTAGATAGATATATTGTTAGGGCTCTCTTGTGCCGAGTGCTGTGTGGCGCTTTGATGCCGCGCCCCATCAAGTCGATGGGGTCCTAACAATCTTGCGTATGCAGAGTTGTAGGTTGCGTGTTCATATAGGGTGTGTGCAGGGGGGGGCTGCTAGATGGCGGTGGCTCCCCCAAATTCGAATGTTCGAATCCCATTCGCTACTCCAGTCGAATCGAGTCGCTTTAATTATAGCATAAGTGAATATATTTCACTCATGCAAAAGCGACTCAACGATCCGACTGAGTCATCTAGCGGCCAGTGTCTCAAGGCTCGTCGCTATGAGCGAGAGCGGGCCGCTACAGATACATAGAAAGGAAAAAAATAGCATTCTTAAATTGGAGGAAAATGTAAAATTTTTCATGACTCTGTACTCTTTTTGATCATTTTTGACATCAATTTCTTTCTAGAAATATTAGTTAATAGGCACTTTTTATGTTACCATACATGGTATGGTCAAGTATTGTAATCGTGCATGAAAAAAATGTGTTTTTTTTTCATCTTATTTTCGAAATATCTCAAAAACGGCTGAAATTATTTTGATTAAAAAAATTGAGCGAAACCATGGCATTTCGGTCTGCAAAAAAGCCCTAATAAGTGAACATCGAAAAAATTATATTTTTTGAGATAATAATTGTTTTGTCAAAATGTCTGTTAGTCTGTGCGGTACCAA
This sequence comes from Forficula auricularia, assembly GCA_024734495.1. NCBI lineage: Eukaryota > Metazoa > Arthropoda > Insecta > Dermaptera > Forficulidae > Forficula > Forficula auricularia. The sequence continues at coordinate 162,160 of JALMQS010000672.1, forward strand.
ATTTTTGTGGACGAGCTAGGTCAAAAACTAGTGTGAATATCGAAACCAAATTTCACACATGGTTTTGGTCCATTGATTTTTCGTTTATTGGGCCACGCAGGTGGGGGCCTCCACTAACAAGAAATATTTACATAGTCGGGTGAATTTAATTATAGGAGTATTTACATAATTATAGGAAGATTTATATAATATATTTACAATTTTTTTTCTTTATACAATTTCCTAGCGCATGGCGATTTCCCTATAAGTTCTCTTGTTGAAGCTATAAAAATTCATCAAAGAACCCCTCATCGCCCTGAAGGTCATATCCCATAAAGTTCTCTAGGAAATTTCCAGGGCGACAAGGGAGGATTAAGAGCTGATTAGATTTTGGTGCATATGGACTCAAAATTAAGGGGGTAGAGGGGGGGGGGTTAAAAATAAAAAATCTAGCCCATTTGAGTAAACTCAACCAAATTTTGTATACATAATCCCAATAGGCCTCAGAAGTCTAAAAATGCACAAACTAACCGCCTAAAGGGGGGGGGGGGGTTGTCAGCTCAAAAAATGAAAATATAGGCTCTTATACCTAACTCAACCAAATTTTGTAAACATAATCAGTAGGTCCACAGTAATCTAAAAACAGAAAAATTAACCCCCCCCCCTACATGATTATAAATCATTTTATTAAATATTAAATATAAGTGAAGGGGGTACAGGTTGTATGGTAAAGTCAAGTGGACGGCCACATCAGAACACGTCAGCTTATTTAGAAATCAAATTACTCTGCACGTCCGGAAGGAGGCTTTTTCAGATGCTCTGGGTGGGTGGGTGGGGGGGGTGAGCTGTCACAGGCAGCTAGGCTTAATTTATTTTAAAATAAAGGCATGAATCAAATTTTTTAAAACACAAATCTTTTTTAAAAGAGAATTAAATACATTGCCAAAGATAATATATTAGAAAACTGTTCTTATTATTAAAAAATAAGGGTCCAATACCAATGAAATTTATACGGGACCAATCGGCGACTAAGGTGAACCCAAGGCAAAAAAATCATCCAAATCGGTCCACATGGTAAAGGGAAATAAATGTTCAAACATAAAAAAAAAAAACAGACATTCCGTTGAATAGATAAGTCGCTCAATAAATAAGATCGAACGCTTTGGGGTGGATCTTAGAAATTTCAAATAAAGTATTTGGAGCCACCGAGCGATGCACGGTAACCAAAATGAAAAAATATAAATATATATGTACACGCCCCCTGGACCCCCCCCCCCCCCGGATACCCACAACTGAACCCATCCTCCTAAACCCCGCACCCAGTTTTTGCATATCTAGCTTTCTAGTGGTCCACATATTATGTGTCTATTTGTTTACTCGTACACCAATTTGACCACATTCATTCATATTGATAAACATTATAAAAAAATAAATAGGAAAATAATAATAAATAAACTGACGTGTTCTGATGTGGCCATCCACTTGACTTTACCATACAACCTGGCCCCTCACTTATATTTAATATTTAATCAAATCATGAAGGGGAGGGAGTTTTTGGATTTTTAGATTACTCTGGGCCCAATGATTATATATACAAAATTTTGTTGAGTTTGGTAAAAGGGCATAGATTTTTGTTTTTTGACCCTACACCCTCCCCCTCCATTTTGGACGGTTAGTTTTTGCATTTTTAGATTTCTGTGGTCCCATTGATTATGTATACAAAATTTGGTTGAGTTTGGCAAATAGGCAAGATTTTCATTTTTTGACCCCCCCTCCATTTTGAGAGGTTTGTTTTTGATTTTTTTGGACTTATGGGGGTCCATTGATTATGTATACAAAATTTGGTTTAGTCTGGTAAATGAGATACATTTTCATTTTTTGACCCTGCACCCCCACCCCCCTCCCCTCCTTTTGGGCTGTTGGTTTTCACATTTTTGTAGTTCTGGGGGCCCACTGATTATGTGTATAAAATTTGCTTGAGTTTGGCACAATAGCCTAGATTTTCATTTTTTGACCCTACCCGCCCCTCCCTCTATTTCGGGCGGTTGGTTTTTGCATTTTTATACTTCTGGGTGTCGCACTGATTATGTATACAAAATTTGGTTGAGTTTGCTCAAATGGCATAGATTTTTAATTTTAACCCCCCCCTACCCCCCTTAATTTTGGGTCTATATGAACCAAAAACTAATCAGCTCTTAATCGCATTGGACCAAAACTATGTGTGAAATTTGGTTTTGATATTCATACTAGTTTTTGAGCTACCTCGTACACAAAATTTGGTAACGCACAGACTAACTAACAGACATTTTGACAAAACAATTATTATCTCGAAAAATATAATTTTTTTTCGATGTTCACTTATTAGAGCTTTTTTGTAGAGAGAAATGCCATGGTTTCGCTCAATTTTTTTAATTAAAATAGTTTTAGCCGTTTTTAGAGATATTTCGAAAAAAGAAGGAAAAACTTTTTCATGCACGATTACAATACTTGACCATACCCTGCTGTATGGTAAAGTAAAGGTATAGGATCTGAAATAAAAATATAAAATTAAATAAGATTTATTTTAAACAATTTTCGATGCTCTTTTACTTGGTCTTTTAAATTCTCTGGATGGACAGTGAGTATATGAATAAATAAATTGATATAATTATTATTTATTATAAGAGGTATTTTTATTTTAGTTTACAATGGTGGCTATTTTTATCCCATCGTTTCGGCATTCTCTGCCTTCATCAGAACCTCTCGCATCGCCTATTCCTTCTTTTCATCTGACTACAGAACAACAATACAAATTTTCACCCCTCACAAAAATCCTTTTCTTTCTTTTGACAGAAAATATACATATATTAGATGATGACTTTTCTAATGATTAGATGGCCACCATTGTAAACTAAAACAAAAATACCTCTTATAATAAATAAAAATTATATCAATTTATTTATTCATATACTCACTGTTCATCCAGAGAATTTAAAAGACCGAGTAAAAGAGCATCGAAAATTGTTTAAAATATAATAAAACCGGTCTAGCATCATTATATAAATAAGATTTGTTTCCAAGTTATATAAAAAAAGCCACTCCAACCACTTTATTTGTAAACACGCCTGTAATGTTATGATTTAGACACCTGTTTTTTTTTTTTTTTTTTTTTTTCGGCTTTTCGGCTTTTCTAGCCATAAGCCATTTACGATACTAAATATTTTATTTAAATTTGTCTCTACCTCGGGGGTCAGATTTTAGCCGGATGCCTCGAGTCGGATTCGAACTCGGGTCCTCTTGGTTAGCTGGCTGACATGCTACCGCCTATCCTAACAAAAATTCCTAATTTTAATATAATATATTAATCTTAGACCATGAAATATATAGACACGCCCTCTGATACTCTCGACACAGAGCGAAGTGAGGCCAACATCGCCTACAGATGACGTCACGTTCTCGCAAAAATATTTTGATATATTTAATATATTAATTTGGGATTATTGGAATCCAAAATAAATAATCTTAACTACGATAAATTTATCTCAATGTATAATAATTCCTATAGTGGCCATGCTATTTCTGGGTGTTCCTACCTACAGATGACGTCACATTCTCTAGTTGATGTTAGCCTCACCAAATCGACACCAGGGCGTGTCTATATATTTCATGGTCTAAGATATTAATATTTCCTATAACCTATTAGTGGGTTTTAAAATTAAAAAACCAATTAATAAATAAAAGATAATTGGAAAAAATGTAAACAAACTTTTTTATTGAGATTTTCCTCTATAAATAATTACTTTAATTAAGAAAAAGATCAATTAAGATGAAATTTGTCTAGGTCCAGACCTAGGCAGATCGTTTTCTCATCCTCAAAACTTGTTAATAGAATTTTTTGTTTCACCAAAATCGATAGAGCCATTTTCAACATAGATACAAATTTTTGCTCGTTTAATAAGAGTAGATTTCGTATAACTTCACCATACGTAGATAGATAGTCCAAAATGAAACTTAACAAATCGAATTGTTCTAATGTAATTTTCTCTCCTTAATTTATTTCGAGTTTCTCGTGGACTGTGCCCGAATACCCCGAAAGAGAAACATCCAAAACCAATATACTTTCTCCCACATGGAGAGAGAGTTTGAAATTCTAGTCTTGCTTCTTTTTCTACCATTATTGAATTTGTTAGGGGCTGGGTGGAGGAGGGGGGCTCTAAAAGAATAAAGTCGAATTGGACTAAATAATTAATAAGAGACAAAGTGAAAATGGGGGTGGAGGGGGGCAAAGGGTCTTTTAAGTCTTTTGATTTGCTCAATGACACGCACGTTCCATGAATAATAAAATCCATCAATTTCTCCCCCACCCCGCCACCCCCTCCATCTATACCTTCTCTTATGTATTATACAGTATTATTTTCTTTTATACAAATTTATTATTTTCATATAAAGGGCTGGTAATCTATCGTATATTATTAAACGAGCAAATCTTATATAGTATATCCGATCGGTTTCTCGAAAACGGCTCTAACGATTTCGAGGAAATTTAGGGGTGGTTTGTGTTGACATTTCGATCTGTCACGGTCTCATCTTCGGCTAAGTTGTTTTTGATGGCTTTTTTGTTAATTGAAATAATTATTCACAGGTGGTTGTCTCAATAAAAATGTATAATTACATTATTATTCAATTTTCGTTTAATTATTAATTGGTTTTTTAATTTTAAATTCCACTAATAGATCATTAAAAATATATATTATATATATATTAAAAGTTAGCCAATTTAATTGATTAAAAATCGAGTTTTAAATCCCACAAACGTATTTTTCTAAATTAAAATTTGACAATTTAATTGATGAACTCAAAATTGTTATTTAATTAAAAAAAATTATTATACGGTATTTATTTATATACCTATACATGTATACACATAATCTGTGGGCCACTACAAGCTTTGAAATGCAAAAACTGGGTGAGGGGGGGGGGCGAGGGTGGAGGTGACGGTGTGTGGTGCACTGGCGGAGGGGTACGAGGGGGTGGGGGTCGAGAGAAGTGGTTTCGGGGCTTGGGGCGGAATTGGGGTGAGGTGGGAGTGTAGGTAGGGGTGGATGGGTGCCGGAGGTGGGGTGAGGTGGTGGGGGTCTGGGTGCGAGGGGGGATTAATATATAGCTGCTTTTAACTGAAGCAAAAAGTTACCGAGCACCGCTCGGTGGCCAGGTACTAGTAGTAGTATTACCATTAGATCGCAAAATTGACTTAGTCCAGTCTAATTGTGTTTTTATCAGGAAAGTTTTAGGATAGTTCTGATTTATTGAATAGATATGTTTTTTAGGGTGCTGAATCCAAATCTAAGGTCACCCACAAAAATTTCGTGACGTAACATTGTTGAAAATGCAAACAGAGGTGAAATTTCCATTTTTGGCGGTTTTCCCTTATATCTCGAAAACTATCAACTTTTCGTAAATAATTTTCCTATTCAAAATGAAAGTTCATAAGATCATCCAAAAACTCGCACTTTTTTCAATATTTTCACATTTTGATCATAAAGGAGCACGTTTTTGATAAAGACCACTCTATCTACTCTTATAAAAAGAGCAAAAATTGTTTTATATATATATATATATATATATTTGTTTGTATCTTGATTCTATTTTACCGATTTTGATGGAACAAATCTATTAACAAGTTTTGAGGATGAGAAAAAGATCTGGCTAGGTCTGGACCTCGACAAAATTAATCTTAATTGATCTTTTTCTTAATTAAAGTAATTATTTATAGATGAAAATTTCAATAAAAAAGTTTGTTTATATTTTTTTCAATTAACTTTTATTTTTAATTGGTTTTTTTAATTTTAAAACCCACTAATAGGTTATAGCAAATATTAATATATATATATATGTATTAAAATTAGGAATTTTTTGTTTGTTTTTAATTAACAGGTGTCTAAATCATAACAAAACAGGTGTGTTTACAAATACAGTGGTTGAAGTGGCTTTTTTTATATAACTTGGAAACAAATCTTATTTAATTTTATGTTTTTATTTCAGATCCTATACGATTATTTTTTATTATTAATTTCCTATTTATTTTTTTATAATGTTTATCAATATGAACGAATGTGGGCGAATTGGTGTACGAGTAAACAAATATACACATAATATGTAGACCATTAGAAAGCTAGAAATGCAAAAACTGGGTGCGGGGTGGGGTGGATGTGGGTGATACAGTCGTGGGATGCGCGGTTGCGGTGGGTTGGGGTCCAGTGGTGGGGAAGAGGTGTGTGGTTTCGGGGGGGGGGGGGCAGGGGTTACCGCACATCGCTCGGTGGCTCCAGGTACTATATTTTTAAACTAGATTAAATTTGCTACAATTTAAACAAAGTTTCATTTTAATTGGATAAATAGTAATCCGTTAGGTTGAAGTTTTTTTTTCATTGAAATTGGACCTTTTTTGTTATGTATGTTCACGCATAACTCTTTGTTTATGTACCGATTTCGATGTTTCTTTTTTTATTAGAAAGGGAATACCTTAAGTATGGCCCCATATTAATTTGGCCAAGTTGTGATAATATGATCAATGACAAAATAACGGAAATCTCCAATTCTTATGAGCAAATAATCGAAATTATAATAGATAAAATATTTCATAAAAAAAAAAACAATCTTAAAACGTTCATTTAAAACCCGCCTACGTTTCGAGATAACTTCTCTATTTATGAATTGAATTTTATATAATAATTTTTTGTGTGTGTGGGACGGGGGGGGGGGGGGGGCAGGTTTTGAAAAGTCACTCCAACAAGATGATTGGCTGTCGATCTTCCTTTATTCGAACCCTTCTCACTTTCTATTTCCATTTTCCCTCGTCATATCCTTATTGTGTTATTTTAAGTCCGGCCCATTCTCTATACTAATAATATGTAGCCACCGATTTGTTATGATTTAGACAACTGTTAATTAAAATTTTTTTTTTTTATAAATTTTATTAAACCAATTATTTTACATTAATTAATGTATACATTGTATTTTTTGCTTCGATTCCGGAGATTACTTCTCCACCATCGAGTGTCCTTATTCATCTTTAGTCCTTGTTTTTAATAAGAGGAAAAATCTAATTAGATAAAAAAACCTCTTTTCCGATAATTATTTCCATTCCATTATTCCCCAATCAAGTCGATTGGTAACCACCTCAATATCCAATTCTCCCATAAAAAAAAATCCTAATTTTAATATAATATAATAATATTTATTATAACCTATTAGTGGGTTTTAAAATATAAAACCAATTAATAAATAAAAGATAATTGAAAAAATGTAAACAAACTTTTTTATTGAAATTTTTATCTATCAATAATTACTTTAATTAAGAAAAGATCAATTAAGATTAAATTTATCGAGGTCCAGACCTAGCCAAATCGTTTTCTTATCCTCAAAACTTGGTTTCATCAAAACGGTTTTCAAAATAGAACAAAGATACAAATATATAAATATATATATATACAATTTTTGTTCGTTTAATAAGAGTTGAGTACGTGGAGGCACCGAGCGATTCTCGGTAACTTTTTCCTTCAGGTAAAAGATTTATTTTAATATTATTTTTAATTTAAAATTCTGATAAAAAGGTCGATTCAATTCTAACGTTAAGGTAGAACAAACTATGTTAAAAACCACAATCACAATACTTCTTCAAGGCCTTTGAGAACAATGAATTAACCTATCCTATTTTCTTTCTGGGCACAAAAGTAAAAAGAGAAACCTTTTTTAAAATCCTAAGATTGACATTTATCTACTTGAGAATAATTAATTTGATTACGAAAAAACTCATCAAAAACAATTTAGACGAAGATGAGACCGTGAAAGATCGAATTGTTCGTCATATCCATATTGTGTTATTTTAAGTCCGGCCCATTCTCTATACTAACTAATAGGATGGGTAATGGACGTAAAAGGAAAATATAAATTGCGAGATTTAATTCAATGAAATGATTCAATTAATTAAGGAAAATTACAATTAATTATTGTAAGAAATATTAATGGATGTAATGATGACGTAATTAGCGACAATTTTTGTATTTGTAATATCTTGGAATATATTTAGCTTAATGAAATCGGATCCTCGGTTTTGAATTCATTCAGCAAAGAGTCGGCTTACACCTCATTTCATTCATTCATTCATTCATTCGGCCACTTCAATAACGAGAGACCTCCCCTCAAATTAAGTGGGCCAATTAAAGAAAGAAGTTTTCTCATTTTTATCAATTACCTACAAACCTACGTGAGAAAAATGGCTGGAAAAGTAAAAAAAAAGTACATAAATATTATTTCTTATCAATATTTTAACGTCTGTTCGTGAAGGGATGAAATTTCTCTACGGGCGGGGGGTTTCAGAAATTCTGGATTAAAGCAATCAATGTGACCGTCACACAGAGGTCCCGGGTTCGAATTCTTTTGTCTAAAATAAATTTTTATTTATTCTCTAATTTAAAAATGATAAGTTTTTTCTTTAATGAGAATTATTATTATTATTATTTTCAACAAAATCTTTTCTATCTATCTACTCTTATTAAACGAGCAAAAATTGTTTATTTATATATATTATTTATTTTGAAAATGTCTCTAACGATTTGGATGAAATTTACGGGTTAGGAGGCTTTTTGTGTTCGACATTCGTTCTGTCATGGTCTCATCTTCGGCTAAATTATTTTTTATGGGTTTTTTGTTATTTAAAATAATTAGGTGGTTATCTTGATAAAAATGTATAATTACATTTTCAATCAATTACTAAGCGATGCTCGGTAACTTCTTCCTTCAGTTAAAAGCTTTATTTTAATATTATTTTTAAATTATTTTAAAATTCTGATAAAAAGGTCGATTTTTATTTCAGAGCCGCTTTCAAATAAAAAAAAATAAAAAAATATATAATATTCGCCCACTGTACCCCACTGCACCTGTTTTGATTCAACCATATGATTCATTTTTATTCATCCAATTGTTAATAAATTAAACCTATCAAAATGTGTTGTTTTTTCAGAAAATTGAGACATGCTCTTGATTATTTTTTATTCTATTAAATAAATAAAGTTTATTATAAATACAATTATAAAACGTTTATTGATATTTCTAACGTTTAGGGACAACAAAATATGTTAAAATCCACAATCACAATACTTCTTCAAGGCCTTTGAGAATAAAGGATTTACCCGACCCATTGTCTGCCTGAGCACAAAAGGAAAAGGGTTACCTTTTTTTAAAACCCTAAGAATGGGATTTGTCTACCTGAGAATAATTAATTTGATTACGAAAGAACCCATCAAAAACAATTTTGTCGAAGATGAGACCGTGACATATCGAATTGTCACCCCAAAAACCCCTTAACCCGTGAATTTCATCAAAATCGGTAAAGCCGTTTTCAAAATAGAACCAAGATACAAATATATAAACAAATAAATAAATATATATACAAATATACAATTTTTGCTCGTTTAATAAGAGTAGATAAATAATTGTTTTTTCAATTTTAAATCCCACAAAGATTTTATACCAATTAAATATTAAAATTTAATTGATTATAAAACGGGTTTTTAAATCCCACAAACAGTTCAAAAGAAATAGTTTTATATATTAGAATTTTCCAATTTAATTAATTATAAAACTCGATAAATTGTTATTTAATTAAAAAAAAATAATTATACGCAATTTATTTATATACTATATATACACATACATAATCTATGGGCCACTAGAAGGCTAGTAATGCAAAAACTGAGTGCGGGTAGATTTGGGGGGTGCAGTGGTGGGGGTTCGGGGGTGTGTGTGGGGGTGTATGAGGTGGTGGTCCAGGGGGGCCTGTACTATATATATTTATATTTTTGTCTGAATTTTAAATTAATAGTAATATTAATATATAGCTTTTAATTCAAGCAAAAAGTTACCGAGCATCGCTCGGTGGCTCCAAGCACTCTTATTATATTAAACGAGCAATTCTTGTATATATAAATAAATATCGGTCTCGAAAACAGCCCTAACGATTTGGATGAAATTCACGTGTTAACCCCTAATTAGGGGGTTTTAGTGTTGACAATTCGATCTGTCGTAGGTCTCATCTTCGGCTAATTTGTTTTTTATGAGTTTTTTTGTTAATTAAAATAATTATTCTCAGGTGGTTGTCTTGATAAAAATAATATAATTACATTTTTATTCAATTTTCTTTTTAAAAAAATTAATTGGATTTTTTATTTTAAATTCCACTAATAGATCATTATAAATATTATTATATATTAGGATTTGCCAATTTAATTAAATAAAGGTATTTTTCTATAAAATAATAATTTATTAGAATATCAAATTTATTCTCCTAAAAAATCCGACAATTCGAAGGATCATCCCACCTTCTTCAGGATTTAAAAGGCTCAACGAAAGAACCTCTCGGTGTATATTAATATTATTTTTAATATTGTAATTACATTCAAAACTTTGTGGCCAGTGATACAGGTCCTGATGATGGCCATAGCGGGTCAAAAAGTTGGTAAAAATATTTATTAAATTTTTTTTGCTGCGAATAATAAATAACCTTTTTACCTGAATTTAAAATTGATATATCAATCAAAAAATTACCGAGCATCGGTGGGGGAAGCGGGGCGTTAATTCTAGTTGAAACCCCAAGGACCGGAATTCACCCCTGGATATTTATTAGTGTGTGTTTGATTTGTAGATTCTGGGAATGGCAACTTTGCCTCTACGAGGTCAACAACAGCACAATATACTTTTACGAGACAACAGAAATGCGACGCAACAAAATGTACATCAGCGTGTACATCAACTGGTGCTACTTCATTTTCATGTACGTGTTGCCGTTCACGTGCATCGCAGTCCTCAACGGCGCCATCTATATGCAGGTAAAAACAACTCTAGTAGCAATAAAGATTTTATGAAATATTCATTTATATTGTTTATTGGGCCGCCGAGGAACGGGATGGACTGGAGTTGCCCCTATATTTTTCTATTTTGTTTCGGTGGGCAACACCCAGTCCTGCAAACGCTAAGACGATCTGGACATCCTAAACCCACACCACCCCCGATGCATCCTTTGCCACGATGTCTGGCTTTCTATTGCCTGCCGAGCTGGAGTACAAGTACTCCAACTCGACACCCATTCCCTTTTGATCAAATCATCGGCCAGACATCGTACCACAGCGTCATGCCTCTTAACCCGCCCATCCGCGGTCCTATCACAACATTGGATGATGTTCCGAAATTCATTCTTTACTAAACATTTGTTCCTCTTTTCTCACCTTTGAATTAACTTTGTATACCCTCTTCTTTTGTCTAAATTTATATAGTCTAAAACCCTTACACAAATTCCTTTAAAAGGTATTCCCAGAATCCTATACAAATAAATTTCGAACAAAGACATCCTATTTAAATGTACCTGACTCTGACCAGACAATTTGTTCAATACCCATTTTCACCCTTCCACATACCTTTAAATTCAACCACTCAATTCTTTCAACGCCCATTGGCTCACCCCCACCACTCGCCCTATACTATAATAACATCGATACAATGTAAAAATTTTATATTCAGTTTTCTGTTAAACCTCCTGATGAAGGGTTCATACCCCGAAATATGTATAGAGATAAATAAAAAATCTCCAAATTAATTTAAAAGATTTTTTAATTTTTTAAATTTAATTTCCACTTTGTGAAACACCACTATAAACCCGTTAAATTTGGTTGAGTTTGGTCCAAGAGCAAGAATTTTCATATTTTGACCCCTCTCCCTTTTTGGGTGGTTTTTCGGGGAATTTTTTTAAACAAAAGTTGTCAGAAATCACATCCCTTACAACTTTACTCATTATAAAATTTGCCGTAGAGTTAATAGTTTAGGAGTTATTTGATAACTTTCCTTCGTGCGGCTCCTCAAACCCCCTTTTGGGGTCAAAATATCAAAACGCTATATAGCTTTAAACGTAAGTTAGAAGACATCTGATCTAAATATGAAATTTCAGAATAATCCCTTTAGCCATTTTTATGTGAATCCTGAGCAACTTTTCGCGGAACCCACGGAAACATACATACAGCGTGATTTGAACCAATGTACAGACAAAACCTTAATTTTATATATATATAGATAAAAAATATTTAATTTAAGATCATTTTTAAAACCCACTTAGATTTTATACCGAATATTGTTATATATTAGAATTTGCCAATTTAATTATACTCTATTTGATAAATCCGTCGAGATCGATTAATAAAATGTAGTACCTGGAGCCACAGAGCGATGCACGGTAACCCCTTGCACCCCCCCCACACACACACACACCGCCACCCCAACCCCGCCCCGAAACCCGCGCCACCGGATCCCCAATCATTGCACTCCACTTCCTGCACTCCCCCATATCCATCCCCACCCAGTTTTTCAATTTCTTCCTTTCTAGTGATCTACAGATTATGAGTATATAGGTATATAAATAAATTCCGTATAATTTTTTTTTTGAATTAAATAAAAATTTATCGAGTTTTTTAATCAATTAAATAAATAATAATTTTATTGAGACAATTTTGTATATGAGATAATGTATATATTGTATTTGAGGCTTCGATTTCGGAGATTACTTCCCCACCATCGACTGTGCTTGATAATCTTCTAGCTTGTGATAATATATTTACTCCGAGTTTTTTTAATAGGAGGAATTCTAATCAATTAAATTGGTAAATTTTAATATATAATAATATTTGCTATAACCTATTAGTGGGTTTTAAAATTAAAAAACAACAATTAATAAATAAAAGATAATTGAAAAAAATGTAAACAAACTTTTTTATTGAGATTTTCATCTGTCAATAATTAACTTTAATTAAGAAAAGATCAATTAAGATAAAATTTGTCGAGGTCCAGACCTAACCAGATCACTTTCTCATCCTCAAAACTTGTTAATAGAGTTTTTTGTATCATCAAAATTGGTAGTGCCGTTTTCAAAATAGAACCAAGATACAAATATACAAACAACTATATAGTGACTATATAGTTTGAAACATTATGCTACTAGGGAAATATATATATACAATTTTTGCTGGTTTCATAAGAATAGATTTGTTGCATTTAATTTTTTTGAAGTCGGTTTTTTTTATAAATATTATAACAGATTATGAAATGTTTAAAGGCACAATCTTGAGTATTTTGGTACATGTGTTGTATCGCCCTGGGCAAGATATCGATGTTGCTCCTTTAAAAATTCTCTAGTGAAAATATATTCAAATAAAAGAATCTAAATCGTTACATATCCCATTGATCCTTGTGGGAGGGAGGCTGGCGCCTCGGCTGCAAAGCCTTAAGGCCCCTAGAGCTACGCTGCCGCCGCATAAATCACAGACAGAGGTTTTTTTTGTTTTGTTTTTATTCAGCTTTAAAAAAAAAATATTTCTTTTAAAATTATTTTATTTTAATGCTGGCTTGTTATTAATGGGTGTTAACCAGAGGATAGCCACGGGGGGGGGGGGGGGGGTGGATAGGGTCATGAGATGAGTAACGGCAACGACTAACCGTAATTAAATATATTTCATATGTTTAATCAAGCATAATCTTCTTTTTTAGCCGACTTCAAAAAAGGAGGAGGTTCTCAATTTGACTGAATTTTTTTTTAAGTTTCGGTTTTATTTTTTTTTTATAAAAAATATTTTTATTTTTCTCTTTTTAGTGATGTTATTAATAGTGACTTAATATAATACCTTGCATGCATCTCTTAAGAGAAAGCGTCGGGCGAATGAATCAGAAAATGATAATAAAATTCAATTCATAAATAGAGAAATTCTCTCAAAACGTTTGCGGGTTTTAAATGAATGTTTTTAAGATTTTTTTTTATAAAAGAGTTTATTTATCATAATTTCGATTATTTGCTCATAAGAATTGGAGAATTACGTTATTTCGTCGTTGATCTAATCATCAGAACTTGAGCAAATTAATATGGCACCATCCCTAAGATACCCTCTTTCCAATATAAAAAGAATCATCGAAATCGGTTCATAAACAAAGAAGCTAGGCCTGAACAATAAAAAGCTCCAATACCAATGAAAAAAAACGGGACCAATCGGATGATAGACTGAACCCAATGCAAAAAATCATCAAAATCGGTTTACAATTGACGGAGATATAAGGTAACATAGACAAAATAAAATTCAGTCGGTTAGACAAAATCAAAACGACTAAATTGTTTATTGTGTAAACAACTCAAGCGCATTTCTTTGCGCCCTTCAAGAGAGGGGGGGGAATCTCTAATATTAAAATTCATATATTAATTATTCATAGAAATAATAATTGTCTAAATGGTCTCTCGTGTATATTCATTAGATATATGTATTCATGTAGCTGGGCTGGCTGGCTGTAGAGCAGCATTATGTAGATATAAGATTAAATGGATGTTCTAAGTAATGTGTTTTTCTGGAAGAGGGGGGAGGGGGGGGGAGGCTTCTCCTCGCATCAAAAGTGTCATCGTTAGATTTTCTTGGCGCTCGTCGAAGATAATTTTAATGGACTTGAACAGGAAAGAGGGGAAAAGAGGGGTGAAAGGAGGGGAAATTTACAAAAACAAACACACACACACAAATAAGCAATATATTTAAAATGTACAGTGGAACTTTATCCGCCCTTTTTGTCCGCCTTTAAAATAAGCCATATTTCAAAATGACAAATTGAAAGCTTTAAAGCCTTTTGATATTCTCGTTAGTCACCCTGTATATATTCTAATTCTAGTATTTTTTTTCTTAAGTTGTTTTGTATAATTTAAGCATTTTGTTAGGTTACCGCGACATTTCAGCCCTCGGCATGGGTCGATATACACCAAAATCTAATAAGCTCTTAATAGCCTTAGTGTCAGCGCTCCTCGGACTGGGGGTTGCCCACAGAAACAAAATCAATTATTATACGGGCAACTCCAGTCTGGTGAGCAACATTGTGGCAAGGTTTGGGGTGGGCTCGGGTTTTGTGAGAGTTGAAGCCATCACACTCTCGTGGAAGGGAGTGTGGTGGCATAAAGCGGTGCCTCCCCTTGTCGCCCTGGGAATTTCTCAGAGAACTTTATACGATATGACCTTCAGGGCGATGAGGGGTTCATTAATGAATTTTTACAGCTTCAACAGGAGAACTTATAGGGAAATCGCCATGGGCTAGAAATTGTATATAAAAAGAATTTTTTTTTTTTTTGTAAATATATTATGTTAATGTTCCTATAATTATGTAAATACTCCTGTAATTAAATTCCCCCGACTATGTATTTCTTGTTAGTGGAGGCCCTCACCTGCGTGGCCCAATAAACGAAAAATCAATGGACCGAAACTACGTGTGAAATTTGGTTTCGATATTCACACTAGTATTTGAGCTAGCTCGTCCACAAAAATTTGGTACCGCACAGACTAACAGACAGACAGACAAACAGACATTTTGACAAAACAGTTATAGACCGAAATGCAATGGTTTCGCTCAATTTTTTTTAATCAAAAGCCGTTTTTGAGATATTTCTAAAAAAAGAAGGAAAAAAAAAACACTTTTTAACCGACTTCAAAAAAGGAGAAGGTTCTCTATTCGACTGATTTTTTTTTTTTTTTTTTTTTGCCTATGTTACCTCATATCTCCGCCAATTGTCAACCGATTTTGAAATTTTTTTTGCATGGGTCCAGTCTAGCTTCCGATTGGTCCCATTTTTTCGTTTTTTTCATAGGTATTAGACCTTTTTTATTAGGTTTGTTTAGACCTAACCTCTTTGTTTATGAACCGATTTTCGATGGTTCTTTTTTTATCCGAAAGGGGGTGTCTTAGGGATGGTGTCATATTAATTTGGTCAAGTTCTGATGATATTAAGTCACTATTAATAACATCACTAAAAAGAGAAAAATAAAAATAATTTTTAAGAAAAAAATAAAAACCGACTTCAAAAAATTAAATGCAACAAATAAAATACACTAAAAGGTATAAAATAATTATTATCTTATTTAGTTACAACTAAACGACGAAATATTAACATGAAATTACTTTTTGAAGTCGGTGCCAAACATATACCTTTTATGAATCCAACTCTACGGATCTTACTTAGTACGTTTGGCGGGTACGCTCGCTTATAGGTATAGTTTGTTTGGCACCGACTTCAAAAAGTAATTTCATGTTAATATTTCGTCGTTTAGTTGTAACTAAATAAGATAATAATTATTTTATACCTTTTAGTGTATTTTATTTGTTGCATTTAATTTTTTGAAGTCGGTTTTATTTTTTTCATGCACGATTACAATACTTGACCATACCATGTATGGTAAAATAATATTTTTTAACAAATGTAATAATAATTGTAAAGAATTGAAATAAAACGTTTCTCTCGGGAACGATTTCGAGAGCAACGCCTCTAGCGGGGGTTTTGAAACTAAAGAGAGCTATTCTGGTTGCCAGTATCCAGGGGGACGCTTTGGAAAATGAATTGATTGATAGGCCGATGCCAATAAATCTCTCCGTCTTCAGCACTGATCTTATCTTTTCTTCTTTATTTCTCCACGATAAGAGCGAGCCCTTAATTTGAAGAATTGCCTCTTTTCATCCACCTCTTTATTTTCATCGAAACTTTTCACTCCTTTGAACAGTAAACTCCGAACAACCTTCCCAGCTGGCCCCTGGCTTGTTGTGTCCCTTAAAATGCCCCGAGAATTAGATCTTTTGACCCTTCCCCTCTCCCTATTTTGGATTATTGATTTTAGCCCCAATTGATTTATTTCCAGTGTTATATGTGATAAGAATAGGCGGTGAAGTTAATTATGGCGAAATCGATCTCTGTTCAATATGAATAAATGATAAATTTTTGGAGCAACTCTAGATATATTAATAGTTAAGATGCCGCTATTTGAACCAAGCACCAATAAGTAAATTATGAAAATATTGTTATTTGAGTAAAATAGTGGAATAGTTAAATTTAATAGTTGAGTATTTAAATGAAATAATATGTAATTACGACAAGAAATGATAGAAACTTGGAACGCCTCGAAACCCCGCACCTTGCCCAACCACCGGATCGCCCACAACTGCACCCCACCTCCTGCACCCCCACAATAACAATTTATTAAGTTTTATAATCAATTAAATTAATATTATTGGATAAAAAATACTTGGTAGGTTTCACATTAAGATATAAAAAAATAAAACGAATTTATTTTAGAGAATCTTTAATCTCGTATATATATTTCAGGTGACTAACCCATCTTCCTGTATCTCCTGAAGATGGGTTAGTCACCCCGAAATATAATATCAGATTAAAGATTCTCTAAAAATAAATTCGTTTTATTTTTTTATATCTTAATGTGAAACCTACCAAGTATTTTTATCCAATAATTTTAAAAAATGTTTCACCAAGTACCAACACCAAATTCCTTAAAAACAATTAAATTAATAACAAATAATAATTTTATTGAAACAATTTTTTACATGTATACATTGTATTTGAGGCTTCGATTTCGGAGATTACTTCCCCCCACTGTACTTGCTAATTTTCTAGCTTGTGATAATATTTTTAGTCCGTGTTTTTTAATAAGAGGAATTTTAATCAATTAAATTGGCAAATTCTAATATATAACAATATTCGGTATAACCTATTAGTGGGTTTAAAAATTAAATAACCAATTAATAAATAAAAGATAATTGAAAAAAATGTAAACAAACTTTTTTATTGAGATTTTCATCTATCAATAATTACGTTAATTAAGAAAAGATCAATTAAGATGAAATTTGTCGAGGTCCGGACGTAGCCAGATCGTTTACTCATCCTCAAATCTTTTTAATAAAGTTTTTTGTTTTATCAAAATCGGTAGAGCCGTTTTCAAAATAGAACTAAGATACAAATAAATATATAAATATATATACAATTTTTGCTCGTTTAATAAGAGTAGATTGAATTCTACTAATACGTTTCCAAAAGAACCACCTCCTGCACCCCCCACAATAACAATTTATCAAGATGATCTTACTTAGTACGTTTGGCGGGTAAACTCGTCTATATACGAGCCCCGTCCCATCTCAATTGGCCCACCAATATTTTTTCTTTTTAAATAAAATTATGCTAGTTCACGGTAAATTTAATTTAAATATTTATTTTTATTATCATTTGGAACAACATTTTAAACAATTTAAAACATTTTATTGAAACATTTAACTTAAAATTATTTTTTAATTGTTAAAAAAAAAGGAAAACATACTAAGTCCAAAACCTTTACCACTGTGTGACGTCGCCTTTATTTTTAATTAGGCTTGAATTTTTTTGGGCAATGTACTTATTAAGTTTTGACACTCATCTTGAGTGAAAGTATCCCAAATATTTTGAAGTTTGTTTTTCTAGCTGGTTGTATTCGTAATAGCTTTTTCATGGTGTGCCAAAGAGTTTCTATTGGTGACAAGTCGGGACTGTTTGCCACCCACACCAAAAGTGGAACATTATGATCAGAAAGCCATTTTAAAGATTTTCTTGATGTATGGCAGGCCGCCCCGTCTTGTTGGAACACAAAATTATTATTATTCCGCAATGCATCTGCCATTGTTGGAAATAACGATTTTTTTTTAAATCTCTAAATATTTATTGGTGTTTACAATTCCATCAATGAAGTGAAGTTTTCCGACAACTCTAGCAGACATTTGAACCCCATACCATAACTGAAGCAGGAAATTTTACTTTCTTTTTTAAACAATCTGAATTGAAAGCTTCATTTTTCTGACGAATAACTCTGCTTCGATTGTTTCCAACACAAACTTCAAAACTAGACTCATCACTCCAATGGGCACTATTCCATTCATCACTCGTCCAATTCATGTGACTTTTACTCATTTAAGCCGGTTTTTCTTTTGTTTTAATGTCAAGAGTGGCTTTTCTTTCGCCTAAAAAAATTTAGTAAAATTACAAAAAAAAAATTTGGAATAAGTTGCAATAAAATTACCTTGTAAGTTTTAAAACCTAACTTAAGGGCTTCTCTATGGCACGTGGATCTTGAAACACTTTGCGCCACAGCATCGCTCCAAAGAACAGATAATTCACCATAGTTCGAACGCCTGTTTTTTCTAATAATCTTCTTCAATGCCCGTCTATCAGCATCTGATATTTTGGATTTCGACGCATACCGAGGTTTTGTAGCTATTGTACCCGTTGTTTTATAAACTCGAATAATATTTCTGACAGTAAACTTTGATAAATTAACTAGATCGCCAATTTCCGCGTTTGATTTTCCTTTTTTAAATAAATTGCTAATAATTGAGCGAATTTTTTCATCATTAACCTTTCCACGAGTCATTGTTACTAATAATAAACAAAACAAACTTTCTTTTGTTGGGAAAAGGCAAATTCTACTTGATTATTTCATATATTCAAAGATTCTTTAAAAAAAAAAAAAATCGTGAAAAGGAAAGAACTATTTTTTATATAAAAATATGTTTTTAACAATTAAAAAATAATTTAAAGTTAAAATGTTTCATAATTGTTTAAAATGTTGTTCCAAATGATAATAAAAATAAATATTTAAATTACATTTACCGTGAATTAGCATAATTTTATTTAAAAAGAAAAAATATTGGTGGGCCAATTGAGATGGGGGACGGGGCTCGTAGTTTGTTTGGCACCGACTTCAAAAAGTGATTTCATGTAACAATTTCGTTGTTTATTTGTAACTAAATTAGATAATTATTTTATACCTTTTAGTGAATTTTATTTGATTTTTGAGTTCTTATTATTTTATTTGTTATTAGGAGTTTATTAAATATTCCCTAGACCTAAAAGGAATAGATTTGGTTAAACACTAAATCTAAAATAACTCAGAAAATATAAATTTTAGAGATCAAGTGCATTATACAAAATCAGCATAGTTTTTAACACTTAATCTAATGATGCAAAAATATTTGGGGGGTTCCATAGAAAATAAGAAAGTTGATGATAGCAATTGCGGCAGTGTCCTAGTCATTTGTAGTTTTACCTGGATAGTTTACCGGTAGTTTTAAAAATGGGTACTTTTATAGATTTTGATGTGCTCTTTCAGAATTTCAACTTTGCCACCTCGTATCTTTGCCGTTCGCGCCGCCATATTAGAAAAATGACGCTTAAAAGCAGTTTTTTGACAATATCCCCTTTTCTAATCATTTTACGATAAAAACACTTATATACAAAATGAAACTAGAGAAAATTTCCAACAATTTATATAATCACCTTTTTTTGGTAAACTTAATAGTTTTGGCGTACGAGCGCCACAAACCATAATACATCTACGCCAACACGTGACATTTAATTTTAACTGATTACATTTGTGAATTGTAAAGCATCGCAATTTTTCCTTCATAAAATGAAAACCACCCATCATAGAACATTGATTCTTATCACATTATCTAGGAAATTTTATTTACTTGAAGGTTTATTTTGGCTACTTTTTTTGATAAAACTCTTAAATTTATAGTTATCCTATATTTTCGGGACAGAATATGACCCGATTCCTCAAAAAAGCGTCATGGAAAATGCTGGATATCTATAAATCTAATAGAGTTTTATCAAAAAGTAGCCCAAATAAACTTTCAAGTAAATAAAATTTCCTAGAGAATGTGATAAGAATCAAGTTTCTACGATAAGTGGTTTTCATTTTATGAATGAAAAACTGCGATTTTTATAATTCACAAATGTAATCAGTTAAAAGTAAGCCAAAACTATTAATTTGACAAAAAAAAGGTGATTACATAAATTGTAGGAAATTTTCTCTAGTTTCATTTTGTATATAAATGTATTTATCGTGAAATGAGTCGGAAAGGAGATATTGTGAATTTTTCCAAAATGTCGGCTCGAATGGCAAACATCCGAGGTGGCAAGTTGAAATTCGGAAAGAGCACATCAAAATCTATAAAATTACCCATATTCAAAACTCCCAGAAAACTTTCCGGGTAACCTCTTTTTTTAGGCCAAGTTAATGATTGGACTATTAATAATTTAGTACCTGGAGCGACCGAGCGATGCACGGTAACTAAATTAAAAAAAATACAAATATTTCTAGTAAACGCCCCTTGGAGCACGCACCTCGCCCCGGATCCCCTACAACTGTCTTGCCCCCCACATCCCATCCCGCACCCTGCCCCATAGTTTTTGCATTTCTAGCCTTCTGGTGGTCCACCAGATTGTGTGTATATAGGTGTATAAATAAATTCCGTATAATTATTATTTTTGATTAAATATCAGTTAGCATCTGGTTTTTTTAATCAATTAAATAAATAGTCGTTTTATTAAAGCAAATTGTTTCTATGAGAATGATGTATGTAAGCACATTGTGTTTGAGGCTTCAGATTTCGGAGATTTCACCCCCACTTAATAACTGTACTTAATCTTCTAGCTTGAGATAATTTTTATTTTCAGTCCGTGTTTTCTAATAGAGAAATTTAATCAATTAAGTTTGCAAGTTCTAATGTAATATATAATGTCATTCGGTACCAACCTATTCAATTGGGTTTTTAAGGTTAAAAACCCGATGCAGTGAAACAAAAGATGATTGAAAGATATGTAAACAAATTTTTTTATTGTGGAATTTCATCTCTATAACCTTCTGCTTTAATTAAAAGAAAAGATCAATTAGATGAAATTTGATGAGATCAAGACCTAGCCAGATCACTCGCTCGTCCTCAAAACTTGTTAATAGAGTTTTTTGTTTCATCGTTAGAACCTTTTCAAAATAGAACAATGATACAAACAAATATTTACAAAAATTTTTTCTTGTTTAATAAGAGTAGATAGATTGATTTATAATAATTTTTATAAAAAAAAAAAATAAGACCGACTTCAAAAACTTAAATGCAACAAATAAAATAAGAATAACTCAAAAATAAAATAAAATACACTAAAAGGTATAAAATAATGATTATCTTATTTAGTTACAATTACACGACAAAATATTAACATGAAATTACTTTTTGAAGTCGGTGCCAAACAAACTATACCTATAAGCGAGCGTACCCGCCAAACGTACTAAGTAAGATCCGTCGAGTGCGATTCATAATAGGTATATGTTTGGCACCAACTTAAAAAGTAATTTCATGGTTAATATTTCGACGTTTATTTGTAACTAAATAAGATAATAATTATTTTATATCTTTTAGTGAATTTTATTTTATTTTTAAGTTATTATTATTTTATTTGTTCAATTTAATTTTTTGTAGTCGGTTTTATTATTTTTTTATAAAAATTATTTTTATTTTTCTCTTTTTAGCGATGTTATTAATTGTGACTTAATATAATACCATGTATGCATCTTGCAAGAGAAAGTGTCTATCGAATGAATCAGAAAATGATAATAAAATTTAATTCATAAATATAGAAATTGTCTCCAAACGTTAGCGGGTTTTAAATGAACGTTTTAAGAATGTTTATTTTTATACAAGATTTAATTTATTATAATTTCAATTATTTGTACATAAGAATTGAAGATTTCCGTTATTTCGTCATTGATCCTATAATCAGAACTTGACCGAATTAATAAGGGTCCACCCCTAAGGTACTCTCTTTCCATTAAAACAATAATCATCAAAACTAGTCCACATGGTAAAGAGAAATAAATGTTCAAACACAAACAAAAAGTAGATGAGAATCATGCGCTATTTTTGGTTTTTAGTCGATTCCTCCATGCCTCAGCAAAGGTAACGGATAAGAAAACAACGCAGTTGCTATGGTTACTTATAAAATGTTCTCCCAAATTTTTAGCATTTCACAGAGAGAAGCATATCCATTCTTACTTACAGTTAGGTTAAATGAGCTATATTAAAACGATCAAATGAATAAATTTTAAAGAATTTAAAATTTTTTTAAAAAGTACTATCTTACTCTAGAGTAAAAGTACTTTAAAATATAACTTTACTAAAAACTTTATTTAACCTTTTTTGTGATCCCCAAGGTACTTAATTAGGATATTAAATTTCATCAAAATTGGTTAAGTCATTTTCAAGATATTTAGAAAAAACTAAAAAAGTACCGAAATAAAGTACTAATGTTTGTGGGCCGATATGTACTAAAAACTAATCAGCGCTTCATTTTGTTAAACATAATGGTAGGTTTTCAATTTCATTTCATTCGGTGCAACGGTGTGGAAAAAATCGTGGGCCAAATAAACGATAACATCCATCCATCCATACATCCATCCGCACGCACTAAATGAAAAATCGCACTTTTTGGCCTCTCGACGAGACTCCATGTAATTTTTGGCAAAACCGTCACGTGCTAAAATTCAACCTAATTGAATACTACAATTTGTGACTTTAATTGAGTCCATGGGTTCCGTAGTCTTTACCTGAGGACCCTTTGAAGTCACGCTTGCCGAGAGACCGATTACAATACTTTCCCCATTGGATAAAGTAAAAAAAAAATAATAATAATAAAAACAGACAGCCTTTGAATTGATAACCTCCTTCTTTTTCCCAAGTCGGTTAAAAAGACCATATTCGAAAACATATTTAATTCAAAGTTCAAAATTTTCTCTCAACTCTTTCCATGAAAACTTTTAATGAACGAGTTTGCTTAAGTGTGTGTGTGTGTGTTGTTGTTGTTGTTGTTGTTGTTACTAATAAATTCGTTCGTCTTCCGACTCCCCTGAGCTTGCTTGCACAGAGAATGTTCTGCCCCCCTGATCTTTGATTAGCGTTTCACTACCATGGAATTTCAATTGCATTCCCAGCATTATAATCGGTTGATTAACTAATCGGTTGATTAATTCCTTCATCTTTTGTCTCCCACTCCCTATTGATTCTATTCTATATTTGAGGTTATAATTGATGATGAGACACCAGGCTCTTTTCAATCTCCCCTGCCCTGGTCACCATGATGACGTCATTAGTCTGAAAGCTTAATTTAAATAGACCCCCCTGCCCCCCCCCCCTCATCCCGCTCACAGACACAAAATTAGTTTTGCTAAATGAACACCAAGAGCAAGGTTGGATTTTAATAAAAATAAACCTCCGGTAGACATTGGGTTAAAATGATAGACAAACATACAAACAGAACAAACATTTAAACATCAATAAACATCAACAAAATAAAAGCTTCAATTCAAATTGTATCTACTTTTATTAAACGAGAAAAAATTGTAGATATATTTATATATTTGTATGTTTTTTTTTATTTTGAAAACGGCTCTACCGATTTTGATGAAACCAACTCTATTAACAAGTTTTGATTATGAGAAAGCGATCTGGCTAGGTCTGGACCTCATCAAAATTAATCTTAATTGACTTTTTGTTAATTAAAGTAATTATTGACCGATGAAAATTACAATAAATAAATAGTTTGTTTACATTTTTTTCAATTATCTTTTATTTATTAATTGGTTATTTAATTTTAAAACCCACTAATAGGTTATACCGAATATTGTTATATATTAGAATTTGCCAATTTAATTGATTAAAATTCCTCTTATTAAAAAACACGGACTAAAAATATTATCACAAGCTAGAAGATTATCAAGTACAGTCGATGGTGGGGGGAAGTAATCTCCGAAATCGAAGCCTCAAATACAATCTATACATTATTACATGTAAAAAATTGTTTCAATAAAATTATTATTTATTATTTATTTAATTGATTAAAAAACTCGATAAATTGTTATTGTGGGGGGTGCAGTTGTGAGCAATCCGGTGGTTGGGCGAGGTGCGGAGTTTCGAAGTTTATATCATTTCTTGTCGTAATTACATATTATTTCATTTAAATACCCAACTATTAAATTTAACTATTCCACTATTTTAATCAAATAACAATATTTCCATAATTTACTAATTGGTGCTTGGTTCGAATAGCGGCATCTTAACTATTAAAATATCTAGAGCTGCTCAAAAAATATGAGAATACTTAAATTACCTATAGATTGGCTGTAACATCATAGATTGGCTGTAACATCATCGATTGGATGTAACATCATAGATTGGCTGTAACATCATAGATTGACTGTAACATCATAGATTTGCTGTAACATTATAGATTGGGTGTAACATCACAGATTAGCTGTAACATCATAGATCCGATGTAACATCATAGATTGGATGTAACATCGTAGATTGGATGTAACATCATAGATTGGATATAACATTATAGATTGGCCTTAACATCATAGATTGGATGTAACATCACAGATTGACTGTAACATCATAGATTGACTGTAACATAATAGATTGGCTGTAACATCATAGATTGACTGTAACATAATAGATTGGCTGTAACATCATAGATTGGCTTAAAATACGTAAATCATTTATTCATATTGACCAGAAATCGATTTCTCCATAATTAACTTAACCGTCTCTTCATATCAAATATAATTTCTTAACTATAAATATATCTTTTTTTCAGTATACAGATATTTTTTAAAACACTGGAAATCAATCTATTGGTGCTAAAATCAATAATCCACGACATTTCGATCTGTCATGGTCTCATCTTCGGCTAAGTTGTTTTTGATGGGTTTTTTGTTAATTGTTATAATTATTCACAGGTGGTTGTCTCTATAAAAAATTTTAATTACATTTTTTTCAATTTTCTTTTAATAAAATTAGTTGTTTTTTTTTTATTTTAAATTCCACTAATAGATCATTACAAATATTATATATTTGAATTCTTAAGTATTAATATATCTAGATTTGCTCCAAAAATATGAGAATACCTAAAATACGTATTTGATTTATTCATATTAAACAGAAATCGATTTCGCCAAAATTAACTTCGCCATCTATTCATATCAAATATAATTTCTTAACTATAAATATATCGTTTTTGCTGTGTATAATATTTAGCCGTTTACTAACAAATGCTTGAAATTTCTTGACTTTGATATTTCCTAATTAGCATTTTTTTATTTTTGGCTTCTAATTCCGAATCCTTTTTTTGAAGAATTTAAAGCATTCGTGTTGAGAGAGTCAGCCGCCGCCCCCGCAGCTGATGTCACAGAATCAATTTCCAATCAGATGATTTATCGATGGACAGTAAACTAACTCTCTTATTCAAGCAAGAAGGGTCATTGACGTGAAAGAATTTACGAGTTTGTTCTCAACACGATGTTTATTAAGCAATTTCATTTGATAGATATTTTTTTTTGACCGAATTTGAAAAACAAGAGGTTATCAATTCAACAGAATGTCTTTTTTTTGTGTTTGAACATTTATTTCTCTTTGTCATGTGGACCGATTTGGATGATTTTTTTACATTGGGTTTAGTCTCATACCCGATTGGTCCCGTTTTTTTTTCATTGATATTGGAGTTTTTTTTGTAATGTATGTTCACGCCTAACTTCTTTGTTTATGAACCGATTTCGATGATTCTTTTTTTATTGGAAAGGGGGCATCTTAGGGATGGTGCCATATTAATTTGGTCAAGTCCTGATGATATGATCAACGATGAAATAACGTAAATTCTTATGAGCAAATAATCGAAATTATGATAAATAAAATCTTTTATAAAAAAAATCTTAAAACATTCATTTAAAACCCGCAAACGTTTCGAGAGAATTTCTATATTTATGAAGTGAATTTTATTATCATTTTCTTATTCATTCGCCCGACGCTTTCTCTTACGACATGCATGCAAGGTATAATATTAAGTCACTATTAATAACATCAGTAAAAAGAGAAAAAAAATAATTTTTATAATAAAAAAATAAAACCGACTTCAAAAAAATTAAATGCACACAAATAAAATAATAATAACTCAAAAATAAAATTAAATCCACTAAAAGGTATAATAATTATTATCTTATTTAGTTACAAATAAACGTCGAAATATTAACATGAAATTATATTTTGAAGTCGGTGCCAAACATATACATTTTATGAATCGCACTCGACGGATCTTAGCTTGGAGGGTATGCTCGCTTATAGATATATTTTGTTTGGCACCGACTTCAAAAAGTAATTTCATGTCAATATTTCGTCGTTTATTTGTAACTAAATAAGATAATAATTATTTTATATCTTTTAGTGCATTTTATTTTATTTTTGAGTTCTTATTATTTTATTTGTTGCATTTAAGTTATTTGAAGTCGGTCTTATTTTTTTTTATAAAAATTATTTTTTGGTCATAAGAATTGGAGATTTACGTTATTTCGTCGTTGATCATATCATCAGAACTTGGCCAAATTAATATGGTACCATTCCTAAGATATCCCCTGTCCAATAAAAAAAGAATCATCAAAATCGGTTGATAAACAAAGAAGTTATGCCTGAACAAACATAACAAAAAAGGTCCAATACCAATGAAAAAAAAAAACGCGACCAATCGGAAGATAGACTGAACCCTGAAAATCATCAAAATCGGTTCACAATTGGCGGAGATATGAGGTAACATAGACACAAAAAAAAATCAGTAGAATAGAGAACCTCCTCCTTTTTTGAAGTCGGTTAAAATAGATCACTCAAGTATATAATATACATATTTGGATTAAATATCTAAAAATTTGTTCATATTTGGAATGATTTCGATATATCATCATCATTGAGTATACAGTCCTAAGACTGGTTTGATGCAACAATCCGTCTCCACTGGACTCTGTCCCCCGCCAGCTGTTTGACCTCTCTAAATGTCTGGCATCCCATATCCCCAATTATTTGGTTGAAATATTCTAATCTGGGTCTTCCCCTTCCGCTTTTCTTTCCCACCTCCCCCTCCAAGATATCCCTAAACAGTCCCCCATGTCTCAGTGTGTGCCTCATCATCTTCATCAGACTCTTCCACAAGGTTCTTCTTTCTCCGATTCTTCCAACAACTTCTTCATTTGTAATTTTATCCATCCATTTGATATTCATCATTCTTCTGTAGCACCACATTTCGAAAGCCTCTAATCTCTTTCTCTCCGCTTTTCTAATTGTCCAGGTTTCACACCCGTACATGGCTATGCTCCATACATATGTCTTCAATAGCAACTTCCTGTTTTGTAAGCTGATTGAGGAGGAGCATAGTAGTTTTTGTTTTGAATTAAACCCCATTTTTGCTTGGGCAATTCTTGATTTAATTTCGTTTTCGCTCCTCCCATCCCATGTTATTTTACTTCCTAGGTAGCGGAATTCCTTAACTCCTTCTAGGTTTTCTTGGTTAATTTTAATGCATTCCTGTCTCGTTTGTTCTTTTTTTGTACATACTAGGACCTTGGTTTTATTCTTGTTTATTTTCATTTTGATTTCTTCTATTAGGATTTGGTTAATTCCATTCAGGGCGTCCTCTAATTCTTTTTTATTGCTTCCTAGAAGGGCAATGTCATCGGCAAATCTTAACATAGCGATCTTTTGACCTTGGATTTCGATACCTGTATCAATTTTGTTCTTTGAATTCTTTAATCGCTTCTTCTATGTATAAGTTGAAAATCATGGGTGACAGCACACATCCTTGTCTTACACCTTTTTTTATTTTGGCTTCTCTGTGTTCATCACCAATATTTATAATTGCCGTCTGGTTTTGATATAGATTGTAGATTAGTCTTCTCTCCCTGAATTTTATTCCCGCCTGTTTTAAGATTTTAAACATAATTTCCCAATTGACGTTATCGAATGCTTTTTCTAGGTCTATGAATCCGATGTAGACAGATTCTTCCCTGATAAAAGCCCTTTCTATTATTAGTCTAAGAGAGAGAATTGCTTCTCGGGTGCCTCTGTTTCTTCTAAAGCCGAACTGGTCTTCCCCCCAGATTTTCTTCAACTCTTTGTTCTATTCTTCTTTGGATTATTTTGGTTAGGATTTTGGAGACATGTGAGGTTAGGCTAATAGTCCTGAAATTTTCACATTTATCCGCGCCTTCGATATATGTTGATTATTAATAAATATCTTTGGAATAAATAAGAACTCATTAAAAATGCTCAACTCTATCAATATATTTATTATAAAGAAATTGTTTTTTCAGTGTAGAGAGTTGGCAAAAAGATATAACCCCTGGGCATGCTCCTATATCGGTATTTATATATACGAAGAATCACTTGCGATTGATTGAAAATAACGTTTTGA
This sequence comes from Forficula auricularia, assembly GCA_024734495.1. Taxonomy (NCBI): domain Eukaryota; kingdom Metazoa; phylum Arthropoda; class Insecta; order Dermaptera; family Forficulidae; genus Forficula; species Forficula auricularia. Next base: position 191,108 of record JALMQS010000672.1, read on the forward strand.
GCTGATCCAGGCAAACAGTGCTCATGAATAATAAACCCTCGCATATAAAGGAATCCATTTTCTATTGTCTTTGATCAGCAGGTGGCTGGCTCTCTCTCTCCGCTTGGGTTGAAATTTTTCATTAGAATTACAAAATTCCTTCAACAAAAAACCAACAACAAACATGGTCTATAGTAGAATTTCAGGCATCAATGTTAATTAAAAGTTATCTAGTGCCTGTGGGAGTGGGAGGGGGGGGGATCATTTCATCCATGCTGCTCCATGGGCGTTATTTTTATTCCCCACTTTTATCTTTAGAGGTTGTTGGTTTTTGTTTATTTTTAAGTTGACCTGGATTAGAGATTAAACAAAAAAAGAATATCAAGGAAGAAATCAACAACAACGTGAAACGATTAAGAAGAATAATAAATCAAAATGGCGGAATTTGCTCTCCACTGCAGGGGACAAAATAAATATTGGTTTGGCTTATCGATAAATCCAATCTTTTTTCTTCTAGACGACGATTAAGTGAAAGTATCGCATTCGGAGAGCCAGATTAAAATTAACTACCTGGACCACCGAAATTTCAAGAGTATACATGAAAAATCACAATGCACCATCCAATGAGAACAATTCAAAACAAAATAATTGCTCATTTGAAAATATATCTACTCTTATTAAACGAGCAAAAATTGTATATTTATTTATATATATTTAAGTTTGAAAACTGCGCAAGTCAAACTCAAGCCAGCCAGCCAGCCAACCAGTCCCAATGACTTGACATCAATCTCAGCTGACGTGTAACTTAATAAATCAAAAATTATAATTATTAATAAGAAATAATAAAGGACCTGAAAAATCGATTCTAAATTCAATTTCAGGTATTGTTCAAATATTTGATCTGTATTTAATTTGTATATAATTTGTATATAATTTGTAATATATTAATGTACAATGTATCATAACCTATTAAATCTAAATTCAATTTCAGAATTCGATTTTCATTTACCTAAGAAGAAACTTACAAATCGATTTTTCTCCTACCACCAAAAGATGCCGACTAAAGTAAGGATACATCTAAAAAAAGAAGAGATTGAAGGTTCCTTGGTGAATTCGATCAAAAGCATAAAATTAATATCGGATAATCTAGTCTATGCATTTCCTGAAGAACATCAAGGTGAGAAATCACACAAAGAACTAAGCCAAATTACTTTAATCAAGTCAGCGTTTAAAAGCATGTCCAAAGAGGGACATTTCAGAAATGTTAATATAACTTTATCAGATGAGATTAAGAAACTATATATAGATGAAGACAATAATTTTATATTTAAAGATTTTTTTTGGAAGAATCAACTGAAGGAAGTCTAGATTCTTCAATAAGATCCAGAATCGATGAGGATAAAACTGATACTCTCAATAACCTGGACTTAGAAATTAAAAGAAAAGAAAACATATTATTAGATATCGAAAAAAAATTTAACTTAAATAAATTTTATGGCATTCAACAAAATGCAGCAGAATGGTTAAAATTTTTTGAAATAGAATGTGAACGACATAAAATATATGATAGTATTATGAAGATACAAATTATAAGATTCTTCTTAGAGGGCAATTCAAAAGAATGGTATAGAAGTAACTTGAAAAAGATATCTGATAACGATTGGTCAAAATGGACAAAATCTTTTTATTGATTTATGCAAAAAGAGGTTGGGCTGAAGTTAGATATGCTTACAAATTTAAGTATATAGATGGTTCAATAATTGATTACAGTTTAAAAAAGAAAGTCTCTTACTAGATGCTGAACCTTCGATCTCAGAAGTGTCAAAAATAAATCACATTGTTATAGGTTTACCTCAAAATATACAAGATATTCTTGATAAAGAAGAAATAAAAAACACAGACCAATTGATTAATATTCTTAGAAAATATGATTTAGAATATTTAAAAAAGATAGAAAAGAAATAAAAAAAAGCCTAATGACAGATATGTTATAAAGACACCATGTTACAAATGTGAAAAATTAGGATGGCCAAACAGATACCATCCTACTGCTATATGTCGTAATGGAGAAAGATATAAAGAAAAATATGAAATAAATTTAAATGAAAATATTGAGGGGTTTAAGAACCAAAAAACTAGACGGCCCCGGTAAAATCTACACCATTGTTAACATTAAATGTACTAGTTGATTGAATCTAGGAATATTGAAGCTGTTTATGACACAGGTTCTAATGTGTCATTAATAAATTATGAAATAACTACAAGAACTAAAAAAAAATAAAAAAGATAAAACAATATTTAAACAATAAATGGTGTGAATTTTGAGAAGGCAGGCCCACTTGCTACATTAAAATAAATAAAATATCTGATTTCATAGATATATATGTGCAAAAATAAGTAACTTTTCATATGACATGTTACTTGGCTTAGATGCAATAAAAATTTAAACTGATTCAGAATTGAAGAATTAAAGAATATTTCAAAAGATTAACAGTAAAAATGTAAAGAAATAAAAAAGATAATTTCAAATTAAAAGAAATGAATAACAAATTCGAAGAGATAGACACATTCCAAAAAAACAAATGATAATACAAAAATAATTGAAAAAGAATTAAAATAGATAATATTAAATTAATAGAAAATAATAAAATAAAACAGATAAATTTAAATAGAATATATAAACATTAATGAATATGAACTTATTACTTAAGTCATTTAGACGATAAAAAAAGAAATGATATAAAAACTATTATGTAAAAAAAGAAAAAGGTTTTGCTAAGGATAACATATGACGTTGGAAGAGTCCAAATGTAGGAAAGCTCAAATGAAATTAATGGAACATGAATGATAGTATCATAAGAAACCATATCGATGCTCTTTACCAGATCAAAAGAAATTGACTACCAAATATCAAAACTTCTGAAGCTGGATTAATAGAAGAATCCTAGTTCACTCTTTGCAGCCCCAGTTACATTGGCATCCAAGAAGGATGAAGGCAGAAGATCACGTTTGTGCGTCGATTTCGAGAACTTAACCGGATCCTTATTCCGGAAAGTCATCCTTTCCCAAGGATTGAAGACACAATGGTGAAAGCGGGTAGTTGCACTTGGTCTCTCAGCTTTAGTTACAAATTCTGCATTTTGGTCAATCCCAGTGAGAAGTAAAGATAGAGACAAATTGGATTTGTTACCAACACTGATCATTGGCAGTGGACTACTCAGCTATTCGGTCTCAAAGTCAATCAGAGTAGTATATTCTAGAGAGTGTGTAGCAAACATAATAAGAAGAAACAAACTCAAGTGATTTTTGCATAAATTATATTGACGACATGTTGATATTCTCTAACACCTTTGAAGAACATTTAAAGCATATCGACTTATTAATAGATGTGATCCAAAAAGAAGGTTTCAGATCAAAACTTTTAAATGTAATTTTGCCAAAATTCAATAAAATATTTGAGGCCATATCATTGAGAAAGGTCAAGTGAGACTATAGAAGGACAACCTTATAGTAATAAAATGTTTTGAAAGGCCTAAAAACAAGAAAAACATAAGACAATTTTTAGGGAAGTGTAAGTTTTTATTATAACATACATTGAAAATGCAATAAAAACATTAGAGCCTTCTACACATTCATAAGAAAAATGTCAAGTTTGAGTGGAGCAGAGAGCAAGAGCAAGCATTTAACTCAATAAAAGAATATCTGTGTTCAAGCCCAATACTCTCAATTTACGACCAAGACAAAGAGGTTCTTATATACACGACGCCAGTGTTGAAGGTCTTGGAGGTGTGCTTAAACAACCACAGGCAAATGATGTTCTCCACCCAGTAGCCTACTTCTCAAAAAAACTGAACCCCACCCAAAAAAGCACAAGGCTATATACCTAGAATGCTCTAGCTATTAAAAGAGGCTTACAAAATACTGGCAACATTGGCTAATAGATCGACAATTTACTGTAATAACTGACCATTCAAGCCTCTTGAGACTTTATGAGTAAAAGCAAGAACTGATGAACCTCTCGGAGAACTGATATTCTATCTGTCCCAACATAATTCTTAAAATTGTAGTACTCTCCAGGAAAAACAAAACTTAGAGGCCTGACTTCTATCAAGAAACCCAGTATTAGAGAGCTTGAAAACGAAGAAGACATCATTCAAAAGTAGTAAATATAGTATCTCGGAAGAACCATGAATGATCAGAGTTAAAGCAAAGAAGTGCTAAATAACTTAAAGAATGTAAAAAAAAGGTGATATCTATCCAAGCGTTTGAGAAATAATAAAAGAACATTTGTATCAAGAAGATTTGACGATGAACTAATAAAAAGGTTCATGACTTCTATGGACATATTGGTGTTAAGCATTTATAAACAAAATAAGACCCCATGACTATTTCAAGAATATGGACAAATTAATAAGAAAATTTTGCAGAACATGCTCGATATGCATTGAAAACAAATCTCAGAAGAGGCAGATTAATAGGACAAATGCTCACAGCCTGACCCGCAAAAGAACCATATGAAATCATGTCAATTGAGACAATTGAGGATTTTCTGGGAATAAATCATCTCAAAAAGTACATGCACATCCTAGTGATCATATGACAAGATATGTATTTGCTCTGACCTCAAAAACACATGACAGCAAATGATTTTACAAAATTGATTGATTCAATAACAAAAAAATTCAATAAAGCACATTATTAAAGATCAATATGCTGGGATAAACCAAAAGAGCTAAAACTATTACCTCAAAGACAAAAATATCAACTAATATTCACTTGTGTTGATTGTCCTGAATCTGAATCGGTTTAAATGAGAGGGCAAATCAAACAATCGTAAACAGAATAAGATGCAAAATAAAATGGGATAACAAAAGAAGAAATTGGTCTGTGATAGCAGATGAATGTATCAAGGAATATAATAATACTGTTCACAGTGTTACAGGATTCTGCACCAGAATAGCTACTTTTCGGAAACAAATCCTGAGATGAATTCCAAGAAGTCTCAACAGAAAGTAACATGAGAAAGACAGAGAGCAGGCAGAAAGAACCTGATCGTCAGAGTTCAAAAAAAATAAAGCCAGAGTAGATAAAAGAAGGAAGGAATATGAATTCAAGAAAGATGAAATGGTATATGTCGAAACAGGCAAAATTAAACAAAATAAACTAGACAAGATCAGAAGAGGACCTTCCGAATTGGGCAGAAAATTTCAAATTCCATCTATGAAGTAGCATTTAAAAAGAAGGGAAGAAAACAACAATAGCTCTACAAAAGAAAGTTACTGCCAGCTGATGTCTCGGAGGGGGGAGATTTAAGTTTGAAAACTGCGCTCAACTCCAAGCCAGCCAGCCAGCCAACCAGTCCCAATGACTTTGACATCAATCTCAGCTGACGTGTAACTTAATAAATCAAAAATTATAATTATTAATAAGAAATAATAAAAAAGGACCTGAAAAATCGATTCTAAATTCAATTTCAGGTATTGTTCAAATATTTGATCTGTATTTAATTTGTATATAATTTGTATATAATTTGTAATATATTAATGTACAATGTATCATAACCTATTAAATCTAAATTCAATTTCAGAATTCGATTTTCATTTACCCAAGAAGAAACTTACATATATATTTATCTTGTCTTTATATTGAAATGGCCCTACCGATTTTTGATGAAACAAAAAATCTATTAACAAGTTTTTGAGGATGAAAAAACGATCTGGCTAGGTCTGGACCTCATCAAAATTCATCTTAATTGATTTTCTTAATTAAAGTAATTATTGATAGATGAAAATCTCAATAAAAAATAAACTGCAACGGATCGTTGCTAAACTTTATCCAAATTCATTTGAAATATTAATATGTTTATTCCTTTATATAAATCAGATATCACTTGCAATTTGCAGTTCATGTTGACTTAAATTCAAAAATAATGATCGATTCTCATTTAACAGTCGAGGAATAACAATTCTACATTGGATTTTTGACATTTCGGTTATTATTGGTAATCATTGCTTAAGACATGGAGGAATCGACTTAAAATCAAAATAGCGATTGATTCTCATCTAATACTTGAGGAATAATAATTCTACATTAGATTTTTGACCCTTCGATTATTATTGGTAACCATTGCTGAAGATCGTTATATTTGATTTTAAGCCGATTCCTCCATGTCTTCAGCAATGGTTACCAATAATAACCGAACGGTCAAAAATCTAATGTAGAATTATTATTCCTCAAGTATTAGATGAGAATCAATCGTTATTTTTGATTTTAAGTCGATTCCTCCATGTCGTCAGCAATGGTAACGGATTAGAAAACAACGCGGTTGCTATGGTTACTTATAAAATTTCCTCCCAAATTTTTACCATTTCACAGCGAGAAGCCTAACCATTCTTACTTAAGTTAGGTTAAATGAGCTATATTAAAACGATCAAATGAATAAATTTTAAAGAATTTAAAATTAAAAAAAGTTCTATTTTACTATAGAGTAAAGTACTTTAAAATATGATTTTACTAAAAACTTTATTTAACCTTTTTTGTGGTCCCCAAGGTACTTAATTAGGATATTAAATTTCATCAAAATTGGTTAAGTCATTTTCAAGATATTTAGAAAAAACTAAAAAAGTACTGAAATAAAGTACTAATATTTGTAGACTAATATGTACCAAAAACTAATCATCGCTTCATTTTGTTAAACTAATGGTAGGTTTTCAATTTCATTTCAATCAGCGCAAAGGTGTGGAAAAAATCGTTGACGAAAAAAACGATAACACACACATACATACATACATACATACATACATACATACATCCCCCACGCACTTCCAAAAAAATGGCACTTTTTGGCCTCTCGACGAGATCCCAGGTAATTTTCGGCAAAACCGTCACGTGCTAAAATTCAATCTAATTGAATACTACAATTTGTGACCTTAATTGTGTCCATGGGTTCCGTAGTCTTTACCTGAGGACCCTTTGAAGTCGCGCTTGCCGCGAGAGCGATTCCAATACTTCTCCATGCTTCGCATTGGATAAAGTAAAAATGATTCGGCGGAAGTCGTATTAGAACCTGGACCTCTTGCATTTGAGGCCGACACTCTAGCATTGGACCAAACAACCTATTTTAAAAATCCTTGCTTTTTACTTTTACTAAAATGAATATTTTTGAATTAGACTTTATTATAAGTGTGGAAATAATTAAAAATAAATAAATAAATCTCTGGCTCGACAACCCTTCATGGGTCTTGGCCTACTGAATTGGTTGCTGTCCTAATTGGAAACAGTACCGAGGGGTCAAGTGGTTAGCTCAACGCACATCTACAACCTTCGTTTCAGTTTTCTTAACCGAGATAAAATAATTGAATATATTATATATAGCTATGTATTTAATAAATATAATTTATTAGATATATTGCGGCGCGGCAAATTTGAAATATGTATAATTGAATTAAGCTGAAAGAAAGACAACAATTAAATATATTAATAATTATTCTCCCCCCCCCCCCGCCCCACTCTTCTAATTAAAATTAAATATTCAATTCTCTTTTCTCCGGTCAATTATCCTTGCAATTGTCTTCCTAAAAAAATACTTGGTTAGCTGAAAGTTATCACTTCTGTCGCACGTCCAGAGACGCACACATTTTTTTTTAATTTTATGTTTTTATTTCAGATCCTATACGATTATTTTTTTTTTATTATTATTTTCTTATGTCATTTTTTTAGTAATGTTTATCAATATGAACGAATGTGGGCAAATTGGTCTACGAGTAAACAAATATACACATAATATGTGGACCATTAGAAAGATAGAAATGCAAAAACTGGGTCGGGGGTGGGGATGGACGTGGGGGGTGCAGGAGGTCTAGTGCAGTTGTGGGGGGTCCGGGGGGTGGAGTGGGGGTGCAGTGTTGGGGGCCAGGTGTATGGTTTCGGGGGGGGGGTGCCTCCAGGTACTAGTTCTATATAAAAGGAGTCTCTGAACATACTTTTTCAATTAAGAGCCTTTATTTTTAATTTTTAACCCCCTCCCCCCTTTAATTTTGGGTCGACATGCACCAAAATCTAATTAGCTCTTAATTCAGTGGACCGAAGGCTACGTTCGGTCGGGTATAATGATAATCTGATTGTGGTTTTTGGATTTTATTTAGTTGGTGGTGGGTGTTAACTCAGGGTATCTCTCTTGATGCTTAAAATCTGAAATTATTTAATGAATTTACTATGAATTTGTTTACTGTTTTTACTGTGAAATTAAATAAAAAAATGGATTAAGGAAATTGATTATAAAAAAATAAAAAAAACAAAGGAAATTGAATGGACGAGCAGGATTTAGAAATTTTCAATAATAATAGAGATAATATTTAGAATCATTTAATATTTATAATGTAAATTTATTTGTTCGCTGCCTGATATCAACAGATAGAGAAATTTGTTAATGAGAATAATAACAATATGGTGGTTACGCTCTTGGTGGTGAAGGCTGTATGATCGTTTCTTGCAATCTGCTGGATTTCAGGAATTCCTCTCTTGGTAACCAATCCCTTTGATAGCAATTCTCCTTCCTTCTGGCCGTCTTCTTTGAGCCCGAAGTTAGCTTCTGCCCGATTATTGACAAGCAGTGCCCTTGGAAGCAGAGTTCTCGGTGTATGAAAATATAAAATTCAATGAGTGGTATTTTCCCCAAATGAGTAGTGTTCCTGGATGTCTGTCTCGAGGTGTGTTATCAAGGACAGCTTAAAAAAAATTGTTCTGTGCTCCTTCATGCGTAGTGAGATGTATTATGAATGTTTATAGAGAGGTGTGTCCTCAATGACCGCCTATTGAGATGTGTTATGCACCAATGCTTAAAGAAGAGTAGTCTCTCCCCTCCCTCTCTCTGATTTCTCCTCTTTCCTTCAGGCAACGATTTTTAAACAATTTACATTATTATTTGTTTTTATTAAAAAAAAGAAAATACGCTCAAATAATTCCTAAGAGGTTCATCCCCCGCCCGTATTGCACCCTGTTCTCTGCGTGAATTCAAATCTCAATTTTATTATTTATTATTAAACTTGCTAAGATTTAATTTTAACCTAATCTATAAACAAAAGAAATTATATTAATTTATATTTTTTTTACAATTTATTTTTAAATGAAATTTATATTTAACCAGAATTAATAAAATACTATTTTTATCCTTCTTATCTCCAATCCGCCTCTCTTTGCAATTTCTTGTACAAGGTATCATTGGATACATTGTAACTTGTTAAATTTGGTATCGATATTCAAACTAGTTTTGGAGCTAGCTCGTCCACAAAAATTTGATAACGCACAGACTAACGGACAACCAGACATTTTGACAAAACAATTATTATCTCGAAAAATATATTTTTTTCGATATTCACTTATTAGAGCTTTTTTGTAGAGCTAAATTCAATGGTTTCGCTCAATTTTTGTAATCAAAATAGTTTCAGCGGTTTTTGAGATATTTTGAAAAAAAGAAGGAATGAAAAACACTTTTTTCATACACGATTACAATACCCTCCCTGTATGTTAAAGTAAAAATCATGTCGGCGTCGTCACACAAGCCAATTATAATAAATAAATTTTAATTTTCCTCATTAATATATCAAAGAATAATTGATACGTCAACAAGAATTATTTTGCTGATTTGAAAAAAAGATATTTTTATCTCGCGATACTACTGCGGATTACGCTATTGGAGTCTGCGGAGTATTAAGTCTGGACCAAGAGAGAAAAAGATGTGATCTACTTAGCTACAATCCAACGTCATTTCGCGTATAGCCCGCTAGACATTCGGATGGATCACCGAGTGAATTTGAAATCTCAGATGTTATATTTTTTTTTTTTTTTTTTTTAATGATATTGATGAGAGAAGGAGATACACCAGAAGGTGGATCCCCTAAAGGCCTGTATGGACTGGCCCTCAATCGTGAAAAAGAACAGAGCAGAAGGAAAAGAAGCCGGGATCACGAGTCAATCTCAGAAACTTAGATACAATTCAATATCCAATTCTACCAAGGTTTTAGGGCTACGAGCAGATGGTAAATCCTCCGCAAGCTGATAAATTTGGTTAAATTTATCTCCACTTAATTATATATTCGATCTCCCAGTCCAGAGCGCTAGATCTATTAGCATGTATGTTAGATGCCTGCCATTAATTAACTGAAGGTTTTCTGCTCTGGACTGTGAGATCGAGTATATAACATCTGAGATTTCCAATTCACTCGGTGATCCATCCGAATGTCTCAGCGGCTATACGCGAAATGACGTTGGATTGTAGCTAAGTGGATCACATCTTTTTCTCTCTTGGTCCAGACTTAATACTCCGCAGACTCCAATAGCGTAATCCGCAGTAGTCTCGCGAGATAAAAATATCTTTTTTCAAATCAGCGCGGTCAAAATAATTCTTGTTGACGTACCAATTATTCTTTGATATATTAATGAGAAAATTAAAATTTATTTCAGATAATTATTTCAAGTTAGAAATATATAAGTTCAAATATTATTTTCACTCAATATTTGACAAAAATTCCCTACATTAGAGTCGCGATTGAATCAAATGTAGAAAACCTTCAGTCAATTATAATAAGTATCATCATCATTGAGTATACAGTCCTAAGACTGGTTTGATGCAACAATCCGTCTCCACTCGACTCTGTCCCCCGCCAGCTGTTTGACCTCTCTAAATGTCTGGCATCCCATATCCCCAATTATTTGGTTGAAATATTCTAATCTGGTTCTTCCCCTTCCCCTTTTCTTTCCCACCTCCCCTCCAAGATATCCCTAAACAGTCCCCCATGTCTCAGTGTGTGCCCCATCATCTGACCTCTTTCTTCTTCAGACTCTTCCACAAGGTTCTTCTTTCTCCGATTCTTCCAAGAACTTCTTCATTTGTAATTTTATCCATCCAATTGATATTCATCATTCTTCTGTAGCACCACATTTCGAAAGCCTCCAATCTCTTTCTCTCCGCTTTTCTAATTGTCCAGGTTTCACACCCGTACATGGCTATGCTCCATACATATGTCTTCAATAGCAACTTCCTGTTTGCTAAGCTATATAATAAGTATAGAAAGATAGATATTTATACTTATCACGTGTTGTTTAATTAAATTAGACCCTATCACTTGCTGATTAAAATTTAATCACTTCATTTAATAATACCAAATCTGAGGATGGCCTTGAGGGCTTCATAAATTTCACATGAACGACTTCAAAGTAAAATTCCACTTTAATTAGCTTCCTAAAGGGAGAGACATGGCATTAGAAAAATGTTTATGATCGCCTTCTTGACTAGACTTTGTTAATTACATTGATTAGAATTATTATTAAGGGCTGGAGGGTAAACCGCCCCCAGGCGAGCATTCCGCACCCTCGTGGAGCAACAACCGCCCGCCAACTGGAGAAATTTACCTGGAATTTTAATCGAAATTAGCAAGACGCTTTTTAATTATTTATTTATTTATTTTTATACAACATCAATATGCCACATTTATTTATTTATTCAACTCGCGAAATGATTTCTACTTAACAAAATGTTCAGTCAAATTGTGTTTTGGGTTATATCTGATTTTTTGTTTATATATGTTTTTGGTCCACTGAATTCAAATCTGATATCTGCGACCAAAATTTCGTGACGAAATATTGTAAAAAATGCAAAAAAAAAAATGTTGTTTCCCAGTTTTTTGCTTATAACTCGAAGAATATAAACTTTTCGTAAATAACCTTCCTATTCAAAATGAAAGGTAATAAAATTTCCTACAAATTTTATTGTTTATGATTTCGGGGTCCATGTTTTCGACCTCGGAAGCTCCCTCGGATCACGCAAAAACTTGCACTTTTTTCAATATTTTCCCATTTTGACTATGAAGGAGGGCGCTGTTGACAAAGACGACTCTATACATTTTTAAACTAGATTAAATTTGCTACAATGAAAACAAAAAAGTTGGTCTTTTAATGGATAATTGGTAATCAGTGTGCGAAATATATTAATGTTTTGAAAAACTGAAAATTTTTTATAAAAAATCGTGTTTTTCATTCATAAAATGGAAACCACTCATCCAGGAATTTGATTTTATTAATTTTAGAAAATTTTATTATATTCGAATGAAAGATTTTGAAATCTTTATAATGATTGATAGACATTCAGCATTTTCAATGACAGGATATGATCCGAATCCCCTCAGAAGTGTCATGTGAAATGCGATATCTATAAATCTAAGAGTTTTACAAAAAAGTGGTACAAGTAAGTGTTCAAGTAAACAAAATTTCCTAGAGAATTGGATAGGAATCAAGTTTCTAGGATGAGTGGTTTTTATTTTATGATGGAAAAACTAGATTTTTTGAAAAAAATTGTAAATTTGATACCTCCTCCTTATCTAATACAATAAATATTAATATATATTAAAAAATATAGGCAATTTAATTGATTTAAATCAAGTTTTAAATCCCACAACTCATTAAATTGTTATTTAATTAAAAAAATGATTATACGGTATTTATTTATATACCTACTAGCTGCGCGCTTCGCCTTCGGCGGCACTCATGCTAGCCAGACGCGCACGCCCCACGAACCCCACCCCCATACCCCCACTCCCCACCCCCGTCCTCCAGTCCCCAACCTCCGCGCCCCCACCCCACCTTCCCGTGCCCTCCACCCCCGGTCCACACCCAACCCGGGCTACATCCCGCACTTCCCCTTCACCTCACCCGCACCACCCCACCAAGCCTCTGGCCTCACCCGAACCCTCCACTCCACCCTGCCACCCACACCAGCCCATCCCCGCCCCCCAGTTTTTGCATTTCTAGTCCTCTAGTGACCCACAGATTATGTGCGGCAAAATTTGGTTAAGTTAGCTCTAAGGGTAAGAATTTTTATTTTTTGATCCCCCCTCTCCTCCAATTTGGGTGGTTCGTTTTTGAATTTCTAGCCTCTTTTTAGTGAACCACAGATTATGTATAAAAAATTTGGTTGTTTTTAGACCAAGAACAACAATTTTCATAACTTGACCCTCCCCTTTTTAGGTTTTTTAAACAAAAGTTGTCAGAAATCACATTCTCTACAACTTTGTTCATAATAAAATTTGTCGTAGAGTTAATAGTTTAGGAGTTGTTTGATAATTTTCACTCGTGCCCCCCCCCCCCCAACTCCCTTCTGGGGTCAAAATATCAAAACGTTATATAACTAAACCTAAGTTAGAAGATATCTGATACAAATATGAAATTTTACAATAATTTCTTCAGCCGTTTTTACGTGAATCGTGAGCAACTTTTTCCTGAAAATATTGAAACAGACATATTAGTACATACAAGAATTTTGTTGTGCGTGTTTTCGTTCATAACTTTGCTTGAAACATTTGCAACCAAAATTCTATGCGATTTGGAGCAATGTAAAGACAAAAACCTTAATATTATATATATATAGATAATCAAAATTATTGAAGGAGACAATAAAAGAGTGTGTCTTCTGCTGGAATTATAAATTTTATTTATTTATAACGAGATCATAGTTTCGAGGGCTTTTGTTCTCTTCATCAGTCTATTACAATGGATTCACAGGAATTAATTTATGAATGAAAGCTTAACATCTTTCATGTGGTTAGGTTAAGAAATTAAGAAAATAAAAAATTCGATTATATTAACAGACAAACAAAAATATTCCAGATGAATCAAATATTAAATTAACAGATCCCCGTAAATTAGTATTTTCGAATCGTTAGAAATTTTAAAATCTTACAATAATCCACCAAAAATTCTTAAATCGGTGCAAAATAAGGAAATTTCAGAAAGCTTTCTATTTTAAAAATAGCCGCTAAAATATAAACTTCACGAACGCCACCTACAGTCAAAATAATAAAACAAGTATAAATTTCATCATAATTTGCGCACCCTGTGTAATTCTCTAACCTAACCACATGAAAGATATTAAGCTTTCATTCATAAATTAATTCCTGTGAATCCATTGTAATAGACTGAGCGTAGCGAGGGCAAAGCCCTCGAAACTATAGTCTCGTTATAAATAAATAAAATTTAATATTCCAGCAGAAGACACACTTTTTTATTGTTTCCTTCAATATATAAAAATTCTGCTACTCTCGGCAAAAACTCAATTTAATCAAAATTATAATAAATTAAATATTTTATAAAAATCAATCTTAAAATGCTCACTAGAAGAAGCTAGAAATGCAAAAAAACTGGTTGCGGGGGTAGGGGTATCGGTAAAGTACGCAGTGGTGGGGGTCCGGGGGCGGGTGGGGGTGTATCTTTGGGGTGCAATGGTGGGGCGAGGTCCGCGGTTTCGGGGTTGGGGGTGGATGTGCGGGCGTGAATTCTGTACCAGTAATAATGGTGGCCAGTTACTAAATATTAAATCTAAAACCTCTCAGATTAATCAGAGGGTACTCTCTTTGATTTTTATTCAATGAAATGGCCTCATTTGTGTAGCAGGGTCTTTTCCCTTAGACTGCTCACCTAGAAACGTTGGACTTGTGTAATTATATAAATCGCGCTTGGTCTAATCTCCCAGGGGAATCCCTGGTTGGAGGGGGGCTTTTTCTTTCCTTTTCATCTTCGAATTTATTGGCTCGAAATTCAACATTAATCATCTCCTTCGCCCTTTTGCTCCCTCAAATTATCTTTTCGTGTGAATAAATTTGATAGATGAGTTTGCCCATCTACTTTATTTGTAAGTGCCTAAACCCAACGCCCCTCCCCTTGCTTAGTGTCAGATTTAAGAGTTCGTTTATCCTAACTTGACCACAAGCATTAAATATATCCCAATAAAAAATTTAAAAATAAAATTTTTAGTTTAATAAAATACAAAAAGTACAATAATGTAACAATCAGCAAAGGCAGTTACGGCATTTTTAAACTAATTTCGGCAAAGTGCCCCATGCTTGTGGATTATTACATTATTATGTACTTTTTAGTGCATTGGCGTGTTTTTTAGTTTTTATTAAATATAATTATTTTTTAACCGACTTCAAAAAAGGAGGAGGTTCTCTATTCGACTTCGATTTTTTTTGCGTTCATGTTACTCTGCATCTCCGCCAACGGGAACTGATTTTGAAGATTTATTTGCATTGGGTTCAGTCTAGCTTCCGATTGGTCCCGTTTTTTTTTCATTGGTATTAGACCTTTTTTGTTAGGTTTGTTCAGGCCTAACTTCTTTGTTTATGAACCGATTTCGATGATTCTTTTTTTATTGGTAAAGGGGGTATCCTAGTGGATGGTGCCATATTAATTTGGTCAAGTTCTGATAGATATGATCAACGACGAAATAACGCAAATCCCCAAATTCTTTATGAGCAAATAATCGAAATTATGATAAATAAAATCTTTTATAAAAAATCTTATAACATTCATTTAAAACCCGCAAACGTTTCGAGAGAATTTCTATATTTATGAATTGAATTTTATTATCATTTTCTGATTCATTCGCCCGACGCTTTCTCTTACGAGATGCATGCAAGTTATTATATTAAGTCACTATTAATAACATCACTAAAAGAGGAAGATAAAAATAATTTTTTGAAAAAATAAAATCACGACTTCAAAAAAACTTAAATGCAACAAATAGAAATAATAATAACTCAAAAATAAAATAAAATCCACTAACAGGTATAAAATAATTATTATCTTATTTAATTACAACTATAACGACGAAATCACTTTTTTGAAGTCGGTGCCAAACATATACCTACATTTTATGAATCGCACTTGACGGATCTTACTTAGTACGTTTGGCGGGTATGCTCGCATATAGGTATAGTTTGTTTGGTACCGACTTCAAAAAGTAATTTCATGTTAATATTTGGTCGTTTAGTTGTAACTAAATTAGATAATAATTATTTTATACCTTTTAGTGAATTTTATTTTTATTTTTAACTTATTATTATTTTATTTGTTGCATTTAAGTTTTTTGAAGTCGGTTTTATTTTTTTTATAAAAATTATTTTTATCAGGAAAGTTTTGAGTAGTAAATTTATACAATTCATCAGTTGGTTTTTATCTCAGAATCAGTTTTTACTTGGTCCGGGACGTGTCAGCCCAGATGCATCTTCCAAGGAAGCCTCTCTGTCTCAATGGTCCATACGCTGAAAGAGTTAGGTTTTCCTCATTACTCATATTACAGATTGTGCATAATTCCTCCGTTGATATCAGATAATTGATTCTCTTGTATGATATTACGAGTGAACATTATTATTATTATTACGAGGAATTTCAATATCCATACGATTTGACTCCATGAAAAACAACATTTATAATTAAATAAACCGTAACGGGATCGTTGCTAAACCTTTATCCAAATTCATTTGAAAT